>CAXIPT010000010.1:2730009-2886290 GCA_964030475.1 Tethya wilhelma | reverse complement strand
GATAAATATCTATGAGTGGATGGCATTGCTGCTAAGTATAGCTCATCTGGTTAACTTGCTACAAGTACACATTCTGAGAAACAGCTCAGATGATGCTCAGACAGTGAATCATGATGAGCAAGTATCTATGATGCATTGCTTGTTCTGTGAAGGTGCATGTAAGTTATACCATGCAATTGAATTAATCATGTACATTACGTATACAACGATGTATATATACATGGATTATTGCAAATCTATCAGCGAAAATATTAATAGCTACAAATCTTCGATGAACTTCAGAAAGTGTATCCAAATGGACGAGTTCTGCCATAGCCTGCATGGTAGGATTATACACAATGATGTGAATTATGCTGGATCGCTTAAGCCTTAAATAACAAAATGATAATATTATTAGACAAATGGGAATATGATGACATTGTACAACACTTAATGTATGAGTATTAATAATACTGTTTGTTTATGAGTATATATAGCTAATTGTATCGATGAAGTAAAACTGGACCATTACCATTCATGTGGATATCACTGACTGATTTGTATAGTGTCCACAAAGCATACAAGAAAGCACAGGGCTACACATTCACATTTATACCTATGGACTCTCAGTCTTTGTAACCCTAAACTCTGGTAAAAATAGCTATATAGCTCCAAATGCAAAGCAGGGCAAACTTCAGTAACCACTGAAAACAGCTGCCGGCTCCCACAATACAAACTGAACCAACTCACCAGCAAGTAGTTGCCTACCAGCTGTGTTAAACTCCACTCAACCCATCTACAAGAAACACCCAGCAGCCTGTATGAGTCTTGTCAGTGGCGCCATGGTGTGATGTCACTGAAACAGACCACGAGAACATGATCCCACTGCCTGTCAGTTCTGTGCAAAATAACTGTACCCTAGCAAGTATAATATTCTTACTAAGTTAAGTTTGCCATATTATTGTCATGCATTACTTGACCAGGTTTCCCTGCTGCGGTGTCTTGGAGCTTGAAGTGAGTTACGTAAAAATGGATCACGTGACCTATGGATAACGTTCTGTCTCTAATTGTTAGTAGTATCCGCAGTGACGGATCCAGAAAATAAGAAAGGGGGGTTCAGAATTAAAAAGCAGGTGGCAAATTTTTAAAAACCATGCCCATTTGGGTTAAACCACGCCCATTTAACGTGATTCAGCTCCACTTAATTTTCAATTGTAAGCAGAGTTAACTCGCACTATGTAGCTATACTGACCTGTCTGAAGTGTTATTTTAGCTGTTTTTGTGCAGGAATTTCTCGTTTTAGGCTTATTTGGCTTTGATAAAGATCCATTCAAGGTTCTAAAGTTAGTAACAATTAAGCAATCACTTTGCATATAAAAAGCGCAATGAATAATTAAATTTCTGGGCAAAAGGGGGGGTGCGGGTGATCCCCCTCCCCCCTCTGGATCCAACACTGATCGAACACATAATATAGCAACCTCAACTTCCACAAAATTAATATACATACATACACACATATAATATGTATACATAGATATTATGTAAGTGCGGAGCGGTGACACTCAACCCAATGCAGTATGTATAAACATGTATTGTATAGCCAGAAGTACTTAAATTGGTAGGCTTATAATTCTAGGCAGGTGAAACCTTATCAGTGCATGTACTAAGTTGAACTTATAGTAATCCTATACTAATTGAATTTGTTTCTTGTTGAGTTTTTTGGCTATACAGTATGCCATCGTACCGGTAACAATAGATAGTACAAGGAGTGTGATGTATACTTTTACTGCTTAATGCATGCAAGCATAGGCATCTGTATAGTAATAACTGCATGGGCAGTAAAAGGTAACCACCCAAATGTCATGCAAGCACTACTTTGCAATTTGGCCAGCTCAGCAATTTACCTCTCTACGCGACGTCACAGACGACCCTTTGTCTGACTTCCGCCATTTTTATAATAAGCTGGCAAAGAAACTAGTTATCGGGCTAGCTGTGTTTCGTGTACAGCGACAGAGAAGCAGACTCCTAGAAGCGAAAGCTCTACCCTTGCTACGTTTCTTAGATTGCCTGTTCTATCGTGCTTCTTTGTCAGATACAGATGCTACTGGTAAGTCGTGTTAGCGATCTCAAAAATAGTCAGCCATACTTGTAGCGCCTGTGATTCTACCCTAGGCCAGCACTATCTAAGCTAGCTGTTTAGGCACACTTTTCGTGGCCTGCATTTCTTGCAGTCCAGAGAAAAAGTGACATTTAAGCTCGAGGTCACATCACTTCCGGTGAACTCCCGTAACACACAGACACACAGACGGACATACAAAACTTTGCTTATTATAACTATGATAATGCTCAAAATAATTGAGTGACATGTACTTATGCTATATCAGCATGCATAAATAATGCATGTGCATTATATTCCTCCCCTATATAATGCACAGCAGAGTTCCCTACAATACAGTACATGAAACATGCAATAGGTAAAATAACAGTATAGAGACTGTGACAGGCTTTTGTACACTAAATTTGATATCAATGATCTCACATATAGCAACCTCGATCCGCAAATTATATCATACATATACATACATTTATATGGCGGAGAGGTGACACTCAATCCAATGTGATATAAACACGTACCGTAAAGCCAGAAATTTTGTAAGCTCTTAAATTTACAGTAAATAGGCTTCAGATGAGACTTGATCAGTACCGTGTACTCTGAATTTGTTTATCGCTCAATTTAATTTGCTGGCTATACTGTATAATTATGTAACAATAATAGATAAATAATGGGGATTGTTTCAATAATGTCTCAGTGCTCGAATAAATTAATAATTGCATGTTTATAGATAGAAAGAATAATTATTATATTTTTTGATCAGTATACATAACTTACATTAATGTGCATTATAATGTTCCTCCCCATTCCTCTCCTATATAATGCACTGCAGATATAGGTGATCATAATAGTAGTAACATTTATGATACAATTCCTCAAACTACTTTAAAGTGATCACCAGTATGGTAAACAAATATGGCACAATCTGAATCACTCTCATATGTCCTCAGAGAGGGGTCTACATGGCTAGGAGAGTGAAGCTGCCATGCCTGCTGTACGAAAAGATGCGCGTGTTCAGCAAATGTGCCAGTGCAAACATCTCTACAGCTGTGCCCCACTCTCCATCCCTTCCCATGTTAGTGTCAGCAAGATACTCATGCACATTATCATAGTTGGCATTTAGACCAACATAGTAACTGGACATAAATAGATCATCATTTGCTTCCATGTGGGTAGTGATTGCATTTCGTAATGCACTCTATTGAGTCTGAGACCCAGTAATGACATGAAAAAAAGCTCTAAAGAGGCAATTCCCGTCCCCCCTAGTGTTAAGAAGAGTTCTAGAGTCAGGGCGTCTCAGAGCAACAGTTGGACCACCTGGTGTGATAGTACTTGCACGCCTAAATGTCAACCCCAGTTGGGCACACACACTACACTGCCAGTCTGCACTGACTGGATTGTAACTAAAAGGCCACACACCAAGTCTGTTGGGCTTGTAATCTTCATTTGTGCAAACTCTCTTACAGTCAGAGTCAGGACAATCATGCTTTCTACCAGCTATCTGATTGGTGGCCATCATTACAATTTTTCAAGCCTTTGATGCTACGACCATATTTCTATCAGCATCAATACCCAGTTTACGTTTTCTACCACATTTAGGCTGGGGTGGTATGGGGTACTGTGGTAGATCATTTCTGAACTTTTCTCTCAGCCTGTTCACTTCACGAATGCCACACTCACTAACACTGATGGAACTGGGGTGGAATGCTGAGAGATAGAGGCCTGTCAAGGATTTAACTCGTGACAATGCAACATATGCCATTCCAGGACTGAAAACATCCTCAGAGAGGTCTACTATGGCACATTCTAAAGACAGGCCTTGACATTTGTGGATAGTAATAGCATATGCCAAAATGAGGGGAAACTGTTTTCTAAACACAAAGAACTTATTCATGACCATAAACCTACTTTTCACCCTCTCAACATTGTACGGTTTGTCTATTCTAACAAACTTCACTGTAATTGAGGCCATGGACACTTTTGTTACCGTACCAATGGCACCATTTACCAGGCCGGCTTTAGTATCAAGGTTACGACGGAGCATAACACGAGCGCCTACAGCAATATGCAATGTTGCTTCTAAACCAGCTGTCATATTGCAGTCTCTGTTGAGTTTTGCCAAATGCTTGGTAGCCTTTTTAGTCCACTTACGTGTACTTGATGTCTGATCAATATCATCAGTACACTGCAATGCCACAACTTCAGATGGAAGGCTACGGAGCATTTGTTGGTTCAACTCATCACAAGCTTTTCTAGTGGGGAACAAACACACAGGTGTTTGGCCAGATTTTTCTAGCTCATGAATCTTATCAACAATTGAAACATTGATTACTCTCCCCTTCAACACGTCAAGTGTTGCACTTGTAGGAAAACCACACCTTACAGATTGCAAAAGCTGACTGTACAGAACATCATTTCTTTGACGCTCATTTACAGTGAACTCATCGTAAACAACTGAATCCCTCCATATGTTTATAGAGGTTGCACAGCCTAGCCTAAATGTGGGCTGTGCTATTCTTTCAAAAACAGGATTGCCATTGACTGGCTGTAATTGGAGCACATCTCCAAAGAATAGCATGGTCTTCCCACCAAACCACTGGTCACTGCCAAACAGTCTCAAATGTACATAGGCTAAATTGAGAGACGAGACCATGGAGATCTCATCAACAATAAAAGCTTTTGTATTTTTAAGGGTGGTCTTAAGCAGTTTGTGGAGGTCTTTTGACAGTGGCCAGTACCCTGCTGTTTTACCTTCATGCTCAACAGAAAGTCTAAAGAGACAGTGTACAGTTACACCACCAACATTGAATGCAGCTAAACCAGTGGGTGCTGCAATGGTGCAAGTACATTCAGTTTCAGGCCACAGGGATACTATCATTTTCTTGATAGTTTGGATGAGGAATGACTTCCCTGTCCCCCCTACACCACTAATGAACATGTGGAGTGGTTTCAAGTCACAATGACATTGGTCATTCTCATGTCTTTGCAAATGTATGAAGTGGGCTTTTACTATTTCATACACACGTCTTTGGTCACAATTAAGCATAGCAACTGCTGATTCTAAATGAATAGTGCTATCAGTGGTATCTACAATGTCATCAATGACTGACTTTGCTTCTCCTTCTACCTGAGGACCATCATCCTCGGCACTAGGCTTTTCATCATTTGTTCTGGCTTTGCTTATCTCTTTAGTCTTAGATTGTGCCCTAAGCATCTTTTGCAGTTTTTCATTGTGTAGGGAACTGCTAGAATTTTTGAGCCTATGAAACGCTTGCTCAGCTCTTTCACCAGGGAGAAGCAAAGTGTTCTCATCTCTGAAAGGAACAAAGAGAAGAATGAGGGAATAGAAGTAGTCTTCTCTCTGGTCTTCCTTCAAACAGTTTGTGATTGGGCAAGCGGGGTTTGTTTAACCGCTTGTAATTCCGTTGACCACTTTTGTCCCGGCTTGTCCAATCAATGCATTTCACAAAGTCATACAAACACATATCAAGTTCCTGAGGCCTCTCAGGGTAATAATTCACAGGCTTAAGAGCCACAAAGAGCTTCAGAGATTAGCTGATAGTGACCCCGACTCAGACAATGTATTTGAGCCTTGTCTGTGGCTACACTTGCTGGAAAGTGAAACATCAACGTATTTGACACTACAAGACTTTTCATTCAAGTGGTCCCCAAGGACGAGGTCAGCAGCCTCATAGAGACCACATTCACGGAACCTTAGGCTCCTCAAACCAAAGCTGAACAACTGGGAATAAATAGATTTTTGGCTTCCTATTTCATTCCACACATCTTGCAAATTGCTACGTTCAGCTTTTGTCACATAGCCACTAACATAGTGGGCTAGAGCTAGTGAATCTTCAGCAACAAACTGAATATCCACATTAGCCTTCCAGAGATACAGCAAAAGGGGATTATAGTCATTGACAGGTATCTCAGTTTCAGATCTGACTAGCTCATAGATCTTGCTACGAGACTTGAGGCTCTGTTCTACTGGGTTGATACGTGCACACTCACAGGCTGGTCTGGGAAAGCCAAATTTGCACACAGTCATTAAAGTATTGCCAGTAAGCTTTCGCCTTCTACGACAATAGTTGCTATACTTGTGCATCTGGTATCGTGTAACAAGCCTGTGCAGTTCAGGATTGGAATTTTCATCAGGAATATGACAAGTGATCCTATCCTGGATAAAGGCAAGTACATCATCAGGATCATCCTCCCCAATCACAGGAGTACCTTCAATCCACAACAACACATGATAGTGAGGTGCTCCCCTAGCTGGCTTGGTACTCTTTCTTCCAATAGTAATGGGACACTTGGCCTAATACTTGTCCTTTCACAAGAAGAAAGCATGGAATTTGTTGCTAAACTGACGAGAAACTGACACTGGATCTTCGGTACAAAGTTTCCCGATGTTACAATTTGAGCTAGATGGAATGCCATTGACTTTCTTTAGATACTCAAATATGTCTGAAGATTCATACTCTGCACAACTGAATGTGAGAAACAGAGTGGGGGGGGCCAACCTCGCAGATAATGCACTTTAGCTCACTGTGGCGAAGAAACCAGTAGTGCTTTGTACCGCGAACACTTTGAAGCATGGTTGACAAATTTGCTTCAAGTTGTTCATTGGAAGAGTTCACTTGTGAAAGCAGTCTTGATACGGTCACTGCTTGTTGCCTGGTATTTTTCAACATGTTATAAATACCGGCAGACAATTCCTGTATCTCTTTTTGCCACAGCAGGTAAAACACATACTGGGCATTTTTCTGAAATCAAGAGTCTTTGTTCAAGAGCCTACTTTTGGCATACTCAGCATGGGAGATCTTTTTCTCACGCTAATGATTCTGGCCAAAAGCACCATTGGGGAAAAGGGTTGGAAAGTAAAGCAAGTCAAGGTGGCTCTGTCTGTTGTCAATGGGATACTCTTTCACACTCAGTATCTTGTACTGATCAATGTCAGAGTGTGGAGGTAGCCTGTAGTCAAGGTTACGCACTGAAGGCCAGCAATATCAGCTTCATTAGCTCTTTCAAGCATGGTGCTAGTAGCACTGTTAGCAACCTCAACTACTTGCTGACTTGTTTCATCGACAGCATCATCTTGCACATCCTGATAAAGCCAATTGATATGCTTAAGCTTGTCAACTGCTGACCTAAGTTTGTTGACGTCAACTAGACTATGCCACACAACCTTGTTTTTAGTTGGCCTGCCATTTACAAGATTATAGAGCTCAGGATCAGCCAAACGTTTCGACAACTTGGCCCGGTCAAGTGTTTTAATTGTTTTTTCAAGGGCAGTGGAAGGAAGAACATCGTTCCTTTGCATGCTTTCAAAGAGTTGTATGTTGGCACTTTTTTGGTGTAAGTACCAAGACGTACAACAGTTTGATAACACTTGGCAAGCTGGATCAGCTGTGTACTCAAAGGATCTAGGTGCTGCAATTCTGGTGGGAGAGGGACAGTCTCTAAACCATTCAAAACACAGCGATTGGGGAGCACATTCTTCCGTATGTTGGGCTAGCAATAAGTGCCCGTGTAAATATTCTTGCGCCAAAATGCACTAAATTGCGCTATAACGCGACTGAGTAGCGCCTCCAAAAGCGCCTGTCGCACTGAGTGTAACGCGCAATTTAGCGCGCATTGTAACGCGGCAAATACGAATCATGGCTGCCGTCGACATGTCACGCAAGACCCGAATCATCTCAGTTAACTAGCTCAGTTACAATACTTGTTAGCGTCCCCGGGCTATACATGGAGGCAGCGTGTAGTACTATAGCTAGCCCAGTCTGGGCCGGCCTGGGAAAGACTGCAGCTGGGCTCACTATCCCTCAATCATAGTGGCAAGTTGATATCATTGATTGAACACAATACTTGCCTTCATGTATTTGTAGACTTTCAGAGCTACTGTGATGATGAAGTCTTTGTATATAATTTTGCGTGTACTTCAGTCTTTATTACAGATACAGTTGGGAAGCTGCTGCTTGTCTTAATTTACACGTCCTGGATCACAATTTACAGACGTAGCTATTAAATACAATTTTACTTTTTTTCGTGTTTAATTAGAATATTAACATTCCTTAGCAAGAGAACAATTATGTACATACAATGCATTGTATTATTACGTACAATTATTACAATGATCAAATGACAAAGTTTACTAATTTCAATTCTTGTTATTATTTCAATAATCATTCAGGGTCATCGTCTGAAATTGGTGGCTCAGTAGCAAATTGTTCAGCAGACACCTTACGCCTTAAATATCTTATATGAGCATTCATTTTAGATTGCATCTTTTTCCAGTGACTCTCTTCTTGCTTAGTATACATCTTGATACCATCTTTGTTTAAATGCTTTCGATGAATATGTACTATAAAAAATAAAGCTATGTAGGGTAAATGATTACTATTAGTTTTTCAACTTACATCTTATTCCTTTCTGTTTTTCAAGATCCAAGACAGTTCTACCCTTGCTTGACGTACAGCAGTATTTTTCAGGTGTTTTCAGTTCTTTTTCAAATACAACGTCAAGAAGTCCTACTGCAAGTGATTTTGCAGAATGTGCTTCTTGTTCTACAGACTCAATACGTTCAGGGTTAACATTGACAAACACTCGGTACTTTTCTTGTTTAGGATATCCAAGGTAACAACCTACATGGAGAAGAAACATACTCGTAAGTGTGAATCTCTCTCTCTCTCTCTCTGTGTGTGTGTGTGTGTGTGTGTGTTTAGCTAAGATTTCTCTCACCAGACATCCCAGAAACTTCAGAGGAAGTGGGTGCAGTCTCCATGGCACTCGATCTTGAAGCTGACTTAGCGGTTTTGGTGACTATTGACAACAACAATCAAGACACATTAACTATGTGTATGCATGAAGATTGAAATATTGCTAACCAGGTATCCTTGTAGCCTTTGTAATGTCTGCTTTAGAAGAGGAAGTGGGTGTGGTCTCTGAAGCACTGGAATTTGATGCCGACTTGGCACTTCTTGTGGTTGACAAGAACAGTGGTATATCACCAGCAACGGAAGAAGACTGAAGCTCACTTAGAGAAGGTGGTTGCTCAACACGAGATTGAAACAGCTGCTGTTCTATTCTATCTAGCTTTATTTTCATTGGAGAAATCCACGTTCGATAAACCTATACACAAAAATTGGTAATAAAGTTACTAAACATAATGATCACTTAATTCGTGAAAATTTACTACTTTTTGCTAATGCATAAATAATAATAGGAGAGGTGTACACAATACATGAAATGGCATACAATACATATGTCAACCCTTTAAGCAGGAGGGTACATGTAACTTGTTATAACTTACAAAATGTAGATCTCGAGTTGACATTCCAGTATCAGTGTGGAGGCTACTACTCTAAGAAAGGAAGAAAAAAAAATCATTGTTAGCCATTACTGTACATTTACTCATGTCATATTATTACTAGGGAGTAACTTGATCCACAGAGACTGGAGCCTGGACTGGAATATCCCAAATTATTTGTAGGTGGAGGAGAATACGGAGGGTAAGTGTATCGCCTATTGATTGTTGGCATGTGACGGGGTGAAGGATCTTTCCAAATGGGATACTCTACATAGATAATTTTCACAATAATCATGTATTATTATGGAATAATCATTATAAAATCTACAGATGACATACCTAAGTCATATGGGTCATTAGCAAGTGGCGAAACAGGATCATATGATGGGGTCAACAGAGGAAGGGTGCCTATTATTTGACAATGTATGTCTTAACAACAAAATATGAGAATGTGTACACCCCTCACCATTGTATGTTTTGGGGACAGAAGTTGAACTAATCGCAATATTATTTTGTTTATCTTTTGCAATTGGATATGGTGGAAGCATTATTCCATCTGTGTCATCATAATTCGATGAATAATTATCTACTCCTGAATTGACTTCTTCTCCTACAGTAAACACAAAACAGTCTTATGTACTGCATATAATATTATAACTTGCATTAGCCTCGTTCCCAGGCCTTCTGCGTGCTGCTAGTATTGATTTATTAAATTGACAATCTTTACCATTTTCATAATTTTTTAGCACGCAGAAGCCTCGTTCCCAGGCCTTCTGCGTGCTGCTAGTATTGATTTATTAAATTGACAATCCTTACCATTTTCATAAATCAACAATAGTAGCACGCAGAGGGCCTGGGGACGAGGCTAACTTGCATACTGTATCACTTACCACTAAGTGCATTCAGTGCCTCACTGTCAACCACAACAGAACTAGCCAAAGGAGATGTACACTTGTCTGTCTGAGTCACACTATCTTCTCCTAGGAAAAAAATTACAAACTTTTACATACACACAATGCATGTATATGTTATTTACCACTGCCCGTGGCTACTGGAACAGCAGCAGAAGTATCCAAAAGAGGAGATATACACTTGTCTGTCTGAGTCACACCACCTTCTCCTAGGAAAGAAAATTTACAAACTTTTACATACACACAATGCATGTATATGCTATTTACCACTGCCCGTGGCTACTGGAACAGCAGCAGAAGTATCCAAAAGAGGAGATATACACTTGTCTGTCTGAGTCACACTACCTTCTCCTAGGAAAGAAAATTTACAAACATTTACATACACACAATGCATGCATATGCTATTTACCACTGCCCGTGGCTACTGGAACAGCAGCAGAAGTATCCAAAAGAGGAGATATACACTTGTCTGTCTGAGTCACACCACCTTCTCCTAGGATAATTAAAAGTTGCAAAAATTTACATAGTATACATAATGGATGTATAGAATCATTTACCACTGCCTGTCTGAACACAATTATTTTCATCAGCATCCTGAGGTATTATAAGAGTCAATATGTCTTGTTGAACAGAGTTCTTTGTCATTTCCCGTATCTACATGTTACATATACGTAAGGTAAAGTTGCAGGTTCATGACACACACACATACACACACCTTTTCTTTCGTAGGTGTTCCCTTCTTGGTACGTTTACTCTTGGCTCCAGGGGCTGATTTTGCCTTCTTACTGCCTGATTGTTTTGGAACAGACTTTTTGCCTGTTTCAATAACACACAAAAGTGAATGTGTACAACAGTGTGTGTGTGTGTGTGTGTTTGCCATTGCCTAGCAACCAAAGTTTTATAGGCTAATTGCCTGTTAGTGGATGGGTGAAGGTGACAATATAGTTGATAGGGGTCACAGGGGGTCAATGGCAAACAAACTAGTTGCATGCCCTTAAGTGAGTGGCACTCGATGCAGGGTCATGCAACTACTATGTACATGTGTGTGTGTGTGTGTGTGTGTGTGTGTGTGTGTGTGTGTGTGTGTGTGTGTGTGTGTGTGTGTGAATAACATGCACACTGTACATGTACAGGAAGTGATGTGGTTTTAACACTATGCAACACACCAGATAATGCTAATTAGATACTCTTAATAATCTATTATTGAAGACAAGTCAACAAGTTGTTGCTTGCATATCTGGAGGCAAGATATGAATGTTGCTTCAAATAGACAGCATCACCAAGATGTTGCAAGGCTGACAACTTTAATATTGCTGTGTGTATGACATTGACAGCCTTTTCATAAATTATAGCTACAGTATAATACAAGACTTTTCATTCAAGTGGTCACCAAGGACAAGGTCAGCAGCCTCATAGAGACCACATTCACGGAACCTTAGGCTCCTCAGACCAAAGCTGAACAACTGAGAGTAAATAGATTTTTGGCTTCCTATTTCATTCCACACATCTTGCAAATTGCTACGTTCAGCTTTTGTCACATAGCCACTAACATAGTGGGCTAGAGCTAGTGAATCTTCAGCAACAAACTGAATATCCACATTAGCCTTCCAGAGATACAACAAAAGGGGATTGTAGTCATTGACACGTATCTCAGTTTCAGATCTGACTAGCTCATAGATCTTGCTACGAGACTTGAGGCTCTGTTCTACTGGGTTGATACGTGCACACTCACAGGCTGGTCTGGGAAAGCCAAATTTGCACACAGTCATAAAAGTATTGCCAGTAAGCTTTCGCCTTCTACGACAATAGTTGCTACACTTGTGCATCTGGTATCGTGTAACAAGTCTGTGCAGTTCAGGATTGGATTTTTCATCAGGAATATGACAAGCGATCCGATCCTGGATAAAGGCAAGTACATCATCGGGATCATCCTCCCCAATCACTGGAGCACCTTCTATCCACAACAACACATGATAGTGAGGTGCTCCCCTGGCTTGGTACTCTTTCTTCCAATAGTAATGGGACACTTGGCCTAATACTTGTCCTTTCACAAGGACTGTCTGGAAGAAGGCATGGAATTTGTTGCTAAACTGACGGGAAACAGACACTGGATCTTAGGTACAAAGTTTCCCAATGTTACAATTTGAGCTAGACGGAATGCCATTGACTTTCTTCAGATACTCAGATATGTCTGAAGATTCATACTCTGCACAACTGAACGTGAGAAACAGAGTGGGGGGGCCAACCTTGCGGATAATGCACTTTAGTTCACTCTGGCGAAGAAACCAGTAGTGCGTTGTACCGCAAACACTTTGAAACATGGTTGACAAATTTTCTTCAAGTTGTTCATCGGAAGAGTTCACTTGTGAAAGCAGTCTTGATATGGTCACTGCTTGTTGCCTGGTATTTTTCAACATGTTATAAATACCAGCAGACAATTCCCGTATCTCTTTTTGCCACAGCAGGTAAAACACATACTGGGCATTTTTCCGAAATCGAAAGTCTTTGTTCAAGAGCCTACTTTTGGCATACTCAGCATGGGAGATATTTTTCTCACGCTGATGATTCTGGCCAAAAGCACCATTGGGGAAAAGGGTTGGAAAACAAAGCAAGTCAAGGTGGCTCTGTCTGTTATCAATGGGATACTCTTTATCACTCAGCATCTTGTACTGATCAATGTCAGAGTGTGGAGGTAGCCTGTTGTCAAGGTTACGCACTGTGTATGCTTGAAGGCCAGCAATATCAGCTTTATTAGCTCTTTCAAGCATGGTGCTAGTAGCACTGTTAGCAAACTCAACTACTTGCTGGCTTGTTTCATCGATAGCATCATCTTGCACATCCTGATAAAGCCAATTGATATGCTTGAGCTTATCAACTGCTGACCTAAGTTTGTTGACGTCAACTAGACTACGCCACACAACCTTGTTTTTAGTTGGCCTGCCATTTACAAGTATACAGAGCTCAGTGATCAGCCAAACGTTTTGATAACTTGGCCCAGTCAAGTGTTTCAATTGTTTTTTTCAAGGGCAGTGGAAGGAAGAACATTGTTCCTTTGCATGCTTTCAAAGAGTTGTATGTTGGCACTTTTTTGGTGTAAGTACCAAGACGTACAACAGTTTGATAACACTTGGCCAGCTGAATCAGCTGTGTACTCAGAGGATCTAGCCACTGTAGTTCTGATGGGAGAGGGACTGTCTCCAAACCATTCAAAACACAGCGATTGGGCAACACATTCTTCTGTATGTTGGGCTTGCAATAAGTACACAGGTAATTTTGCTCAATTAGAGCATTTGGATTCCTGTCCACAACGAAATCCTTCAACCTATGCCACACATCACTACACAACTTGCTATCAGACAGACTGACTTTACTAACATTTTTCCTCTGACATAAGCGCTCACAGCTCATGCAGGGGATATCAACATAGTCTTCACGCTCCTTCTCAAACTTGGCAATAACAGCAGCATGTTCAAGAAGGAGTGGGGTTTCAATGTCAGTCTGTCTGTACTTTGGAGCGGTCTCTGACACACTCTGGATGTAGCCATCATCAGTCTCATCTGTTTTTGAGGTGAGAAACTTGTGGAGGCTAATGCTGTGGGTAAGCTCAACAAGTTTGCCTACATTAGCATTACGTAATGCCATATCTAGCTCTTTAATTAGCAAATGGCTTCGGATTGCACTACATATCTCCTTTAACATTTGATGTAGGAGAGGGTAATGCACAGAACCACTTCTCAAAATACGAAGTTTACTGGTGCACTCACTATCATCACTATGGAATACTAATGGGTGACCAAGCTTTGGAGTGGTACTGGGGACACTTTCATCCCGGTTAAACCCAGTGGTATTATGCCCATGATTATATGGACATTCACTGTCAAGGTTATCTATTCTATGCCTAACCTCATTCACAGGATTAGTAAAGATATCTCTGAGTGACACAATGCTCTTCAGCTCATTGTCACTCAAAGGTTTGCACTCTTGTGTGCACCTCCAGTGCACACAAGGTGAATTGGGATTGGGATTGGGGTTATTTTTCTCTAGATGACACAAAGCCTTTTCTGCTACAATGCACACACCATTTATAGTGATCGGAATGCACTTTCTCTTTACAGGTTTTTGATAGGCTGTATCATAGTAATACGGTTCAGTAGAACTATGATGCATGCCCTCACCCAAGTCTTTCCTATCATTGAATGTATAGGTTGCAATGTGCCTACAAACACCCAGTAAACTACTAGCTTGAGTGCGGCGAGTCTGAAATACCTTTGCTAGTAATTTAGAGGCTGCTATCTTACAAACAGTTTGGGCTAACAATTTGGGGGATAGTTTCTGACATATTGAACCCTGCACTTCACAAAGGAAGTTAATGAGCTCAGCACTATGTGACAACAAATTGACCTGAAGGTTTTTCAGAATTGCTTCTCTGCTCACACCACGAAGTTCATACAGAGCATATCTATTTCTGCGCTGAGCGCGAATTATATGCTGCTTTCTTTGATAGTACATTCTGGCCTTTATCAAGGGCCTAGCATTAGCATACCACTTCCTCTGTCTTAATCCTGGAGGCCATGCGGCATGCTTGCTTGTTTAGGGCATACATTTTTTTCTTTCTTGTACTAGCTGCCATTCTGCATGCTGGCCTGTTTTGCTCGTACATACTTTTCTTTCTTATGCTAGCTGCCTGTCTGCATGCTGGCTTGTTTCTCTCATACATCTTTTTCATTCTAATGCTAGCTGCCTGTCTACAGTATAGCCTGTTCTGATCGTAAAAGCTTTTCATTTTAAGTTTCGAGGCCTCTCTGCAAGTATCTTTGTTTGCCTCATAAAACTTTCAATATTTTATTCTTGAAGACTGGCAATTCTGTGGTAAATCTTTTGAAATAGTTTTTGTATGATGAACGTTGTGAAGCATATTTAATTTTTTCCGGCTTTTCATGTTTCACTGTCACATAGTTTTCAATGCTTCGAGCCTTTTCTTTATCAATATTGTCACAATAATATTCCCTTTGTGCAGTCAAAGCCTTTTCTTTGTTAGCTACATAATACTGCTTTCACTTGTATCGTTGTTGATACTTTTTTGAAGGCATGGCAACGTGATTATGGTATACAGTGAAATACGTACGCAAAACTTTGAACACAATAGGCTACAGTTACACAAACACTACTAGAAATACACTAAGTCACAGCAAAGGTACAGGTACAGAAATACACTAGACAGCAAAGGTACAGTTACACAAACACTACTAGAAAGACACTAAGACACAGCAAAGGCACAGTTACAGAAGTACACTAGACAGCAAAGGTACAGTTACACAAACACTGCTAGAAATACACTAAGACACAGCAAAGGTACAGTTATAGAAATACACTAAGACACACTTCCACGAAAAATTATTGCTACCCTAACTAAAACAACAAAAAGTTAGCTACTTCAACTTATCTCGTGTGCCAGTGGAACTTGAGACAAGAGCTCGCGGAAATTCGGACTGCCAGAGGAACAACTCAAAGATTATAAGAAGACACTTTGGAACATCAAGAAGAGTCACCAAAACTGCTTGAAACTGGTCACAGAACTCGTTATATCTGGCCAAAACCGGTTGCTGGAAGTCCATCACTACTTTATTAATGTGCGCATCCGCTAAACGCATCCACGTGGCCGAGCACAAGCTTTATGTCTTTGATGACCTTTACCAGATACGACGTGGGTCGTAACAGTACGGAAATTTATACTGTATTTTTCTTCATAGCCTTCCAGTTCTTTACTCTCTCGAGTTATGTAGCAAGCAAGTATCAAGGAATATACTACCTATAATAAACAATCCTATCCTGTGTTCAAAATGGTGACAAGTTATTTCGTTTTTCTTGAAATCGTTTTCAAGTAAGTCAGTTAGGAAGTAAGCACGTACGTACATTAGCGGAACAAAATTGCACCAGTATGGCTTCTAACCAAGCGACTTCTAGAAGTGCCCTGGAGACTGTTTCTGAGTTCTACTCTTGTGTACAGTTGGAAATCTACCTGGAAGGGTCTCTAAAGAAGGTTTGAAGGTTTAATTTTCTTTTCTTGGAAATTTATAAGTCTGAATATTTTGTATTGTGTATATGGGACATTCGGCCCATTCCTACTATACGTATACGTATACTACCGTACGTATGATATATGCACAACTACTCATGAGTTAATAATACACACTTGTAAGAGTGTACTTTTGGGGACAAATTGTATGTAATATTGAACACTAAATAATTCAGTGCGCATGCATATCACAGCCCAAAATTTAACAGTGTATAATCTATGTAAGCTCATGGTTCTGCCACCAACTATCAAATATAACTGACTCCATGATGGTCAGTGTTGATCCCATTGTCTGTTGTGGATTGAAATTTATAAGTGAATCAGTAATAATTATTAATATTTTGCATTTACAGACTATACCGAATACATACAGTAAAACCTCTCAGAGCGGACAGTCCGAGAAGCGGACACACTCCCTAGAGCGGACAAAGTTCTAGTCACGGATTGAAAATGCCATACTTATAGTACATTAGCAACCTCCGAGAAGTGACCACCTCTAAACTCCGGACAGCGGACACTATCTTTGGTCCCAAAGCGTTCTTTCAATGTGGTTTTACCTCCAAATAGCGAACACTCCGGAAACCACACCTAGATCAAACAGCTCCTCCCAAAAATTGTTCTAATTAAACGCATGCACTCTAACAAAGTAATTTCAAAACTTTAGCTACTGAGCTTGAGAGCGCGAGTTGTCAAGCTGTTCTTGATGGTTGCTGAAGTTTAACTAGAATATAGATGCTGTTTGAAGTTTAGTTAATGCCTGTAGTAAGTCCTTGTCAAAGAAAAACCGAACTACTCACTGTACTAGACCATAGATAGACCATGCAGTCCAGATGACTGGTAATTAATGAATCAAAAAATTTTTTTTGGACGTGGTGTTTAAGCCTTGTCAATTGGAGGCTCAATGGATCAACTTGTTGCTCTGAAAAACTGTAACTCAAGTCAAACTACTCTTCATGAGTATTGTAGATACTCAAATGAACTTGATAAATAGTTCTAGCTAGTTCACTGAGTTATCAGTTTATGCATAAATTGATTCATTTATTCTGGCCACAGCTCTATCACAGACTTAACCTTGATTCTCTGCATAATACTGTAGTAAGAAGTCACATATAGAACAGTTTGAAGACAATCAAATCACAATAGGGGTGTATACAAGGCAAATATTAGACAACCTCCGAGAAGAGGACAACCTCCGAAGAAAGGACAAAGGACGCTGTCCCAAAGTGTCCTCTCTTCGGAGGTTCGACTGTACTTCACATTTTGAAGGAGCTGGGCTCCATCAACATAGCTCCAAAGTTAGTTTCAACCCAAGTTGATGTATGGCTAAACAATTGTTTACTCAAAAATGGCATGAACAAGCAAAACATTTGCAAACAGATTAGCAGTAGAAATGAGTATTGCAAGAAGTAGTTAATTGGGCTACCATGTGCACATTAAGCTATTATAGATCTAATTATTATTAGCTGTACACATCTGCTGAGCAGATCATATCTATGCATAACAGTGCAATGTATCATCAATTTGTTAGTAAATGCATTTGGATGAGAGAATGAATTCAGTAGGCATGGGTCAGTCACTGGTCCATTCCCTCTTCACTTAAATTGTTTCACTACTATTTACAGCACCCATTCCTATACTGCTATTCTTTTTGCAAAAGTTTTTTTACTAGTAATCTAGCTATCAATATGTCACTGCTATTCTCTACTTGCTTATGCTCATCCACATAAGATGCATTATATTCTACTAGTATTCAGGATCATCATCTTCAGGATTCTTATCTTCTGGATCATCAGCATCTGGTGGGTCATCTGTCAAATTGAATGTGAACCCATTATGATTATTCAATACAGTTAGGGGTGCTCATTTACTATCACAAGTAGTAAAACTTTCCTAAAAAATAAGCAGTGTAGGAATGGGCAGTGTTGTAAAAGAAAGAAAACAAGGCATGTCTCAATTTCGGCACATGTCTACTTCATTTTCATTTTTGATCCCTCATCATCATGCAATGGTGTAAAATTATAATGGTTTAAACAATATTCAAGTGCACGTGCTTACTGAATAATATCACAATGGTCCAAATTCATGCCAATCAGTTGAGCAGTGTAGTAAAATATATGCAGATAGGCAACTTAGATTAGACTGTAAGACTTGGGCATAAAACAAATGAAGTAGTTATGTGCCGAAATTGAGACATACCTTGTTTCTTTCTTTTTACAGCACTGCTCATTCTTACATTGCTTAATTTTATGAAATTTTTACTACTTGTATGATTATAGATTGCAGGCACATAATTCAACTCACTTTGTGGCAGTGGACTACAACTATATCCATCCCCATCAAAGCCTTCCCTACATATACACTCGTAGCCTCCAAGGTTGTTCAAACACAGAGCATTTCTGTCACAGTTATGCCGTTGGGCTCCTATTTGGCACTCGTTGATGTCTGCAATCATGAACGTGTGAATGTATCAGCATAATGATACATACTGTGGTACATATCATACGTACGGTAGTACGTATAGTAGGAATGGGTCGACTGTCCCATAGACACAATACAAAATGTTGGTCACTATAAAAATCTAGTCAAACAAAATTAAACCTTCAAAGTTGCTCAGAGGCTCTCAATGACAGATTACCAACTGCATGCAAGGCCTAAAACTCACAAAACTTTCTTCGGCACTCGTAGAGAGCACTAGTAGGAAGCCACAACAGTGCCATTTTTGTTCTCCTAACATACATATTTACGTACTTCCTAACTGACTTACTTGAAAAGGATTTCCAGAGAACCAGAATGTGTTGAGCCAACTTTGACGGCACAAATTAAGTTCTTTTCGTGGGTACTACATTCCTCGATACTCGTTTTGATCATAAATATGCCTAAACAAAAACTAGAAAGCTTTGAAACTTAGTGTATAAATTCATGTACTACAGTGCAGCCATCTTTAAGGTAGAGTTCAAAGGTCATTATCTATCCCAGTAGCATAATTATGCGCATGTGCATGAGCATAATAAAGTGTATGACATTGTTGTAGCTGCTACTCTAGCTTTTTGTAGGGACTAACCAGTCTCTGATAGTCTCCACACTGTAGTGTTGAAAAAAGTGAATGAACAAGTAGTAAAAATTTCAAAAAAATAAATAGTGTAGGAATGGGCAGTGCGGTTAAAGTATTGGAACAAGATATGTCTCAATTTCAGCACATGACTACTTCATTTTTAATACTCAACTCTTTCCCGGCAGTCCAGTTTAAGTTACCTGTCTTTTATAGTTTACTCCACTACTTAGCCAACTGATTAGTGAAGTTTGAATCAATGCAATAATAAGCTATGGTATACTATTGTACAGATCGTTGCATTTATGACATTGAGGATCCATATGAGGGATCAAGAATAAAAATGAAGTAGTCATATGCCAAAATTTAGACATACCTTGTTCCAATACTTTTACCGCACTGCCTATTCCTACACTACCTATTTTTTTGAAATTTTTATTACTTGTAGTATTGTAGGAATGGTCCAACTGTCCCATTGACACAATACAAAATGTTTATGTTTAGCTTTCAAATCGTGCTTAGAGCCTCCATGAGAGTTTTCTAACTGTATGTACCAACAAAATTCATAACAGCTTTCTAGAGCACTCTGGAGAAAGTGCTGGTGAGAAGCCACAACAGTGTAATTTTGTTTTTCTCCCTTCTTTCCTTTGTAACTTACCGTTTGAACGAAAGGCATTCAATCAACTTTGATGGTACAGTGTGACTTGAATTCATTTGCAGTACGCCCTTTTATACTCGTTTGTAGCCAAAAAGTCAACAAACAAAATCTAGGCAGCTTTGAAACTCTTGGGTATAAAATACTCTACCTTTTGACTTTTGACTTTGACTTTGCAAACCACATGGTCTACTGACAACCTATACCTACATGAAAATGGCTACATAAAGTAAATGCTTTGGGCCCATACAGACATAGCATACATGTACAATACTTAAGAAGTAAAAAAACAACTACAATAAATAAAACATAGTGGAGCACAATAAGAGTTTACTATTGAAACATGTAACACAAACAACACACCATGTTAAAATACAGTTCTAGAGAGTCTGAGTTGGAATATTGGTTATTTCAAAAAATAAGAAGTGTAGGAATGGGCAGTGCTGTAACAGTATTGGAACAAGGAATAGTTTCAATTTCGGCACATGATTACTTCATTTTTTGTGCTGAAGTCTTGGCCGATAATCTAATCCTGCCTGCTATATTTTATTCCACTTTTTAGGCGAGTGATAAGATTGGCAAGAATTTGAATCATTAATGTGATAAAAAGTGATACTGATAAGCTATTCAAGTATAAATCATTCTTTGAACAATTTACAATAATTAACTATGAGGGATCAAAAATGAAAATGAAGTAGTCATGTCCCGAAATTGAGACCATTCCTTGTTCCAATACTTTTTACAGCACTGCCCATTCCTACACTGCTTATTTTTTGAAACTTTTACTACTTGTATAATTAGGATATTAAAGGGGCATTTAGTCAGAACTTAAAGCAATATTATACTAATTTATGAATTCAGTCCATTGCATGATATAAAGAATGAAAATGAAGTATGGTTATGTGCCGAAATTCAGAGACTTGCCTTGTTTCATTACTTTTTGCAGCACTGCTCATTCCCACACTTGCTATTTTTTTTTTGAAATTTACTACTTGTATATTATAGTACTGTTTACAACTCTAGCAAAACATATCTTAGCATTCTGATCAGTGTCACACCAGTATATTGTATGGCACACTCCCTAGCTGTTAATTGTACTTTATAGACAATACACACTTAATTGTTTTTGTAAGATTTGTTACACCTCTACAAACGAATCCATTTCCATTGAAGCCTTGTTTGCAATGGCACCGATAACTACCAGGCATATTAATACATTTAGCATCCTCATGACAGTTGTTGCGGTTCTCTTCAGTGTTCTCTTCACACTCATCAATATCTATATAAGAGAGGTAGTATCATACATACAGTAGTACGTATAGTAGGAATGAGTCGAATGTCCCGTAGACACAATACAAAATGTTTATGATCATAAAAATCTATCAAAACAAAATTAAGCCTTCAAACTTGCTCAGAGGCTCTAACTGACAGATTACCAATCGGATGCAAGGCCTAGAACTCACAGAAACTTTCCTCAGCACTCGTAGAGAGAGCTAGTGGGAAGCCACAACAGTACCATTTTTGTTCTCCTAACATACGTACATACGTATGTACGTACTTTCTAACTGACTTACTTGAAAAGCATTTCCAGAGAACCAGAATTGAGCCAACTTTGACAGCACAAAGTATAACTCCTTTTCATAGGTACTACATTCCTTGATACTCGTTTACATCACAAATAAGCCTAAACAAAAACTAGAAAGCTTTGAAACTGAGAGTATAAATTCATGTACTTCAATGTAGCCATTTGTAGGTAGAGTTCAAAGGTCATTGACTATCCACGTGGCATTTAATATGCATGCGCATTAGCTGCTCTAGCAGACAATAGCTTCTACTCAGATAACTCAAGCTTTTTGTAGGGACTAACCAGTCTCTGATGGTCTCCTCACTGTAGTGTTGAAAAAAGTGAATGAACAAGTAGTAAAAGTTTCAAAAAAATAAGTAGTGTAGGAATGGGCAGTGCTGTAAAAAGTATTGAAACAAGAAATGGTTTCAATTTCGGCACATGACTAGCTACTTAATTTTTTGTGCCCAAGTCTTGGCCAGAAATCTAGTCCTGACTGTTATACTTTACTCCACATTTTAGCCAAGTGATAAGATTGGCAGGAATTTGAACCATTATATCATGTGATAAAATGCAATACTAATTAGCTATTCAAGTACAGATCACTCTTTGAACCATTTACAACAATTAGCTACAATTAGCTAATTAGCTAGAGGGATCAAAAATGAAAATGAAGTAGTCATGTGCCGAAATTAAGACCATTCCTTGTTCCAATACTTTTTACAGCACTGCCCATTCCTACACTGCTTATTTTTTTTTGAAATTTTACTATATTACTTCAGATTATCATGATTGCCATAATTATACTGCACACATGGAATACTCCAGTCCAATTGCACTTTTATAGACAATATAGACTCAAATTGTTCTTGTAAGATTGTTATACCTCTACAAACAAATCCATTTCCATTGAAGCCTTGTTTACAACGGCACCGATAACTTCCAGGTATATTGATACACTCAGCATCCTCATGACAGTTGTTGTGGTTCTCTTCACTGTTCTCTTCACACTCATCAATATCTATACAAAAGAGGTAGTATTACTTCAGATTATCATGATTGCCATAATTATACTGCACACATGGAATACTCCAGTCTAATTGCACTTTTATAGACAATATAGACTTGTAAGATTGTTATACCTCTACAAACAACTCCATTTCCATTGAAGCCTTGCTTACAGTGGCACTGATAGCTACCAGGTATATTGATACACTCAGCATCCTCATGACAGTTGTTGCGGTTCTCTTTACATTCATCAATATCTATATAGAAGAGATAGTATCATACACTTTAGATTTACACACCTATAGTGTATAAATCTTAAATGTGCATTTAAGCATGATAATGTAACTCAAAAGCTTCTTTAGATGTTGAAAATTACTATTTCAGTATTCAATCCCCAGAAAAGTTCATCCAAATGAAGATATGTTTCTTTGAACTCAAATGCTTCATGGCAACAGGCAAAAGGTGTTGCTAAACACACTAGTGTGTAAATTCTAAAAGTAATGTGGACACACCATTTTTAACAGTGCACTCTTATTTGCTAGTAATACATCTTTGTGTTGAAAATGTACATGAACAAGTAGCAAAAAAAATTAATAAATAAGCTATGTAGGAATGAGTAGTGGTGCAAAAAGTAATGCATGGCAGGAATGGCAAGTTGATAGATGACAACTTATTTTAGATTAATGTTTTAACAAATATAACCTCTCATAACTTGCCTGCATTACTATCAGCCTGGTAATAATTGAACTCAATTGAATAATCAACCAATTAATTACATGCTCAGTAAACTGGGTATGCCATAAACAATACTATGAGAGGCTGAAGGAATTAATGAAGTAGTCATGTGTTGAATTGTCATCCAGTCCTACCTTGCGTCATTACTTCCAACACTACCCATTCCTAGAATTCCTACACTGCTTATTTATTCAAACTTTACTACTTGTATCTATAGATGCATAGGAGTGGTATGGTGCCTAGTTGAAGCCAGTTTCAATGCAATTGTGAATGAAGATACCAATCGAGCACAAGTATTGGTGCACTCAACTAGCCTGGCATGCATAATTAAACAAGCATGTGTATAAAAGAAGACCATCAGTACTGAAACTAAATCAACCAGGCCCAGGTAAGCAGTTCAGGTGTCAGGATAACCTGATCTAATTGACTATCAAATCTCAAATTCCAACCAATCAGCACAGATGTAAAGCTGTGCCCAGCCTCAGTAGTCCGATGATGAGGCTCTGGAAAACTCAGTTCAAGTTAGAAAATCCAGTGTGTCAGTTGTAGAATCGATAAAACACTGATGCTCATTACACATTTGTACAGTTACTGCATGACCAATGCTGATATTCAGGAGTCATGCAGTGAAGGGCCGTGACTCACCTAACAAATTAAGGCTAGTCATCTTAAGCAAGCCACTGTCATGCATAGTTCTATAAGTGTTATATTTATATGCTCACTAAGAAGACTTGCAAGCAATTAATTGAGTTACTTACCCGTTCCAGCCAAGCACATGCACACAACCAGTCCACAAGCTCTTCTGTATTTCTAGATAACGTACACTACATGTGTTCATTTGGGCATGATTGATGGATGCAGTTTCGAAACTAAGTGCTCAGAGAAGTACAAAAGCCTCAAATCTCAGCAAGTACAGTGTCATGCACGATTCTATACATGAAATTTCATGATAACTTTGATTCATGAATGTAAGTAAAAAAATTAAAATGGCTGCAAGAATTTGTGTCTCTGTCTTAGAGCAACCCTTTACTTCTCTAAGTGAAGTTGGCATTACTTTGCCAGTGTGTATCAACATGCAAAGTGAAGATCTACATTTTGACAAGGCTCTGTGGACAGCTAAGCAGTCAAATGGTGGCTTTTCAGTTACCTTCTTTTGGCCAAACCTGGAATCCAACTGTGATCAGGACTTGAAAGCAGTTGTGAAGAAGAAAAGGAGGAGAACACACCAAAAGAGAAAAGTTAGAAAGCAGCAAAAGGCTCAAGACCTAAAAGAATCTCAGATCAGCCAGAGTACAAGAGATCCTGCCTTACTGACTCCAATTGTTACACACCAATGTAGTTCTAGCTCATCAGTTGTAGTGGAGAAGCCTGTGGATCTAACAGCTTGTGAAAATGTTGTCTATGAGGAGAGAAATGATGTGCCCGGTGTGAAATACACCATGAGTGGAAGTGAGGCTTGGACCCCAGTTGTAAAGAGGAAACAGCATCCCAGGCGTAGCTCCACTACCTCCACAAGTGATAGTAGCAGTTCTGAATTAAATGTAACATGTAGCAGGATGGTGCAGTATCAAGAGCACAATGGTGCCCCGGGTCTCTCTATACATTACCAAAATGTCAAATGGACTCCTATAATGCCAAGTCCTGTTGCATTAAGGACCAGAAGCAGAATTAAGAACTAATATACAATTTGAAAATACTGAATGTTTGAAATATATGTTGTGGTACACTTGAGATTAGCCTTTGGCTATTTGTGTATCCAAGCCCTGTGGCTAAATTATTATTAAAAAAAAAAAAAAGTATGGTACTTTCCATTTTGACCTTAGAGCTGCCATTCTTCATATAATTTAGTAACAGATGCATACACACAAAACAACTACCCTAACCCTCTGCACATGCTACGCATGCACCGAGGCTTAATGAAAGCTTTGTACTCAACCCTTGGTGCACTCGAGTTTTATTAGAAGCCTTAAGCACAGTCATTGAAGATCAATGAGCAGAGCTCAGTCAAATGATTCACATACAATATGACTCTAATTGGCATCATACTGACTGAGGACAGTTGCAAGAGAACCACATCAGTGTAAGCAATCAAACTAGCTCAAATAATTTAGCAATAAAGCAGGATTCTCAGCCAGACAACACAAGATATCAGAAACTGGACACTGGCTGACAAGCATCAGCACTAGCACAAAATTTTAAATAACACACAGCCACTGCATTGTAATCACTGTTGTTTTAGTTAACTAAACTAAAACTAAAACCCTTTAGTTTAGCAAAAATTGCCTTTTTTTTAACTACCTAAAACTAAATCATAAAGAGATAGTCAAAATATTAACTAAACTAAGTCAAAAAATGCCCAAAACACCTAATTTTAGTCAGATAACTAAACTAAAACACTTATAGTTAGGCCTTCTTTACATTTAGTTAACTAAACTAAAACTTTTCTTAAATTTAAAAACTAATCAATAACTAACTAAAGGTTTTGAGGGTTAACTAAAACAACATTGATTGTAATGGGCATAACCAATAGGCATGGCCTCAATACTAGTTCTAGTAAGGCTGCAGAACCCTCAGCAATTACAGTACATTAATTGTAAGCTTCTGAGCATGTCTTTCAAAATAGTTTTTATTTTATGTACATTTGCATCCTTGATTTTGTCACTATAGAACTGGAATTCAAATTGAAAAAAACGATTGAAATTTGAGATTGACAATATGATGGGCATTGCCACCTAGTCTAGTCCCTAGACCCTACTTCTGCCAGCAGAAATGGCAAAAGAGGTGGGGTCTAGGGACTAGACTAGTGACCACCTAGTTATGGCCACTTGAAACTGCAATTCTCATAATTTCTCAAAAACTACAAATTTATTGAAAGACACATACTAATGTTTAGACAATCTTGATTACTGTACATCAGCTCCCAATTTGATGACTAGACCTGTCATTCTGGAGATTCTGATGGAATAAGCAAACAAACAGACAAAACGATTACCGTAACCTTTGTGCACATGTGTACGTATCAAAGGTTAAATATACTTGTATGAATTTGAAGCACAACAAGCATTCTCTTCAAGCCTATATATAGCTAGGTGTACGTACCATTACATGTTTGACCATCTCCAGTGTAACCTGAATTGCATACACATACATTCCCTTGTTCTGGGTCATCTCTTAGGCACTGTGCATTTTCATCACAAAGACAAACTCCTGTCTGACCTACATGTACAACAGATCTATCATTATATCATATTATAAGCAAAGTTTTGTATGTCTGTCCGTGTGTCCGTGTGTTACGGAGGGTCACCGGAAGTGATGTGACCTCGAACTAAAAGCTGCTTTTTCTCTGGACTGTAGAGAATACAAGCTAAGAAAACAGTGTCTAGAAAGCTAGTTTATACAGTGCTAGCCTAGGATAAACAACAAGCGATACAAGTATGGCTAACTGTTTTTGAGATGGCTAACAAGGCTTACCAGTGGCATCCGTATCTGACAAAGAAGCATGATATGGGAGTCAATCTTTCTCAAAAGAAGCGTAACGAGGTGAGAACACTCACTACTAGGAGTCTGCTTCTCTGTCGCTGTACACGAAACACAGCTAGCCAGATAACGAGTTTCTTTGCCAGCTGATAGCAAAATGGCGGAAGTAGGAAAAGGGTTGTCTGTGACGTCATGTAGTAAGTAAATATATTGCTGAGCTGGCCTGGCTAAAAGAGTAGCATTCAGTGCCTGCATGCATGCATGCTTTCTTTGCAGATGCCTGTACACAGATCTAGCTGTAAATATCAGTATACTTCATACATAAGTAAGGAGTGTGGCGAGTGAAGCGAGCCACACTCCTTGTATATACTTATATATGAAATCAGTCATATTGAAAAATGAAAGCACGTACAGTACATAAACCTTGGCACACTTAACTAGCATACATAACTAAACATGCAAGTGTATAAAGACTACCAGTACTGAAATTTATGCAACAAGGTCCAGGTAAGCAGATTAGGTGTCAGTATGGTCTAATGATCTTGATTCCAACATGGGTTATTCCATGTGGAATCAGCACAAAAATGACCCATGTCCTCAGATTTTTTCAAAGTTAGTGTGCACGTAATATGTCATGAGATGCAAAACACAACAAATTTTAGGTACCAATGTTGTATGGCTTCTGAGTTATCACAGGTTTAATTTGTGATATTTTTGCTGACTCTGTGGTACAAAATGTGCTTTACCTTCCACAAGGACACGTGACCAAAACTGCATTTTTCGATCGCACAATCAAGGATCATTATGGTATCATGTTCTGCTATTCCTTTCGCCTTCTCTTTCTAGCCTTAAAAGTGATTTTGAAGTCTTGTTAGCTCAGATTTACTCGTTTCATAGATTGATTCATTGAATTGCATACTCTGGAGTGCTACTTCTAAGCAATGATGTCATTATCTGCTGAACCAGGGGGGTACTTGAGCACCTGAAGCATCTTCTTTAACATCACAGGGGCATTAAGGACTGGGTCACAATATGTAGCTAATTAAGGTAAAATTTTATGCAAATTTGAAATAACTATTTGTAAAATTATACTATTACCATGGAAATGTAACTGAAGAAACTTTTTATCATCCTTAACATTTTCCAAAAAAATTTGGTCATGTCTCCTAATTAATATTAATGTAATTAATAAATAAATTAATTAAAATATAAGTGCTGTTGCCATAGCAATAGATTTAATTTCATTAAAATTGTAACATTGTGCACTATATTTTCAGCGAGTAGAATTTTGATATCTGGTTGCTATGGAGAGTTATTAATAATTTTCTATACATAAAGCACATCACCAAAAAAGACAAAAATGGCAATAACTCACCATGGAAATGACATATCAAAATTTTACTCACTAAAAATGAAGTTCAGAATGTTTCGATTCAGTGTTCAAAATTTAGTTGCCATGGTAACAGTCCTTATATTCCGGAAAATTAATTATTCCTTAGATGAGGGGTTAAGTTCAAACTTCATTTATGCTATGAATATTCAAATTTGTGGTTTAATAATTTGATCAATGTGTTAAAATAAGACTATACTATAGTACAAACTTGAAATTTTGTCTGCATGATAATGTATAATGATGTTATTGATCATAGAACGTGGCAATTTTTGCACTTTAATCCAACTGACCCAGTCCTTAATGTCCCTGAGATGCTATAATTGGATGCAAAACAACACACAACTAAGCTACTATGAATTAATGCATAGTTCTACATAGCAGTTATAATGGGATGGGCTGGGGCTGCTCCTTAGTACGTTCACTTAAGCCCATATTAACTTTCCATTCATATATGTACATAATTATCTCACTAAATTTAACTTACAAACCAATTGAATTACTTACCTGTCCAAGCAGCTAAGCCAACTGAGCCAAGCTCATGCACATCCACAAGCTCTACTGTACTTCTAGATAATGCACACTACATGAGGTGTGATTAATGGGTATTGTTTCGAAGCTAAACCTTGGAAATGCACAAAAGCCTCAGATCTCAGAAACTACAGCATTTTGCAAGCTTCTGCACGTCAAATTTCAAGATAAGAAAGTTTCATGAATGTAAGTACCTTCTATTTGACCATGGAGCTACCGTTCTTCAGATAATTTTGTAACAGACAGACACACAAAATGACTACTGTAATCCTCTACACGTGCTATGCATATGCCAAGGCTTAATAATACATTGTCAATGAAACCTTCAAACTAGGTACACATTGGGGATGAGATACAATGGCGTAGTCGCCCCCCCCCCCTTTTTTTTTCGGTTGCAAAATTTACGCTTTAGTATAATAATGCGCTATTCTTTTGTGCACTTATTTTAGCAATGCTGCTTAGCAGTCATGTTTGGCTACAATTTAATACAGAACAACTTTTAAAAGCTTTCTTTTTGCTGCTACAAAGTTTTAGAGAGTGTACAATCTAGCGAGCGCGTGATACGGTTCAATGTAATGAATGGGAGGGGCCAAAATTAGTGCGCAACATTTTTATTGCTCCCTCTTTTCTAAATCTTGGCTATGCCCTTGAGATAATTGTTCCTTGTAGAGAGGCCCCTTTCACAGAGGTTCTCTATTGACTTGCTTAATATTCACAATTTTGCATTGTAAATCACATTGCTACATGTGAAACTTATCCAGTTGCATTCTACAAGCATAAAAGTCATGAAGCATGATTGCTTTTCATTAACACTCTTACATTTGCAATAACCAAAGTGCATACATTGATAAACTCAAAATTGTGGATAATTTGGTGGGTCAAAGGTAGGGCATGCAAGACATGACATCATCTTTGCAAAAAAGTTGAAAAGATCGAAAATCATGGCTAGTTGGTCATGACATGATATTCCATGCAACCTAATTGGCTCCAAATGTATACAAATATATCATACGTACGGTAGTATGTATAATAGGAATGGGTTGAATGTCCCATAGGCACAATACAAAATGTTCATGCTCATAAACTCTCAGGGAAAGATATCTAAGCGTTCAAACATACTTAGAGCCTCTCTAAAACCATTTTCTTTACTACTTGCACCATTAGAATTCACAGAAACTTTCCAGAGGACTCTGGAGAGAGAGAGAGAGAGAGAGAGAGCTGATGGGAAGCCACAACAGTGCAATTTGTTTACTTACTTCCTAACTGACTTACTTGAACACGATTTCCAGACAAACAAAAGATATTGGACCAACTTTGACTGGACAAAACAACTTGATTTCTTCCAAAATATGTCATTTTGTACCCGTTTGCTGCTGAATGATCAACAAACAAAATCTAAGCAGCTTTACTACTCACTGTGGTATAAACTACTGTACTGTAAGGTAGCCATCTTGTTATACGTAAAGGTCGTCAATTGTAAAAGTGACCACATGGTTTATGCGTAACTAATGTGCATGTACATTTTGTGTTGACAACTGAGTACTCCTGCCTTTATTAGAGACCAACCAGTCTCTTCGTAGTCTCCCTACAACTGAGTACCTTAGTGCTTGAAAAACGTGAATAAACAAGTAGTAAAAACTTTAATAAAATAAGCAGTGTAGGAATGGGCAGGGCTTTAAAAGTGATGAAACAAGACAGGACTGAAATTCGACATATGACTACTTCATTTTATCAAAAATCTTCCAATCTCACATAGGTTGTCTGAATACCTGCTGGTATTTTGTCCAAAATGATTGTTTTGAATATGCTTTTAGCCAGGATATTTTATGATTTGAAATCACGAGTCAGTAGAATAATTATGAACCATTACTATACAATCATGCATGTGATGGAGACTAAAAATGAAGTAGTCATGCTGGTGCCGAATTTCAGAGTCCTGTCTTGTTTTATTACATTTTACAGCACTGCCCATTCTTACACTGCTTATCATACGTACGGTAGTACGTATAGTAGGAATGGGCCGACTGTCCCATAGACACAATACAAAATGTTGGCCATCATAAAAATCTAGTCAAACAAAACTAGACCTTCAAAGTTGCTCAGAAGCTCTCACTGACAGATTACCAACTGCATGCAAGTCTTAAAACTCACAAAAACTTTCCGCAGCACTCGTAGAGAGCGCTAGTGGGAAGCCACCATAGTGCCATTTTTTGTTCTTCTTACTTACTTACGTACTTATTTACGTACTTCCTAACTGACTTACTTGAAAAGCATTTCCAGAGAACCAGAATGTGTTGAGCCAACTTTGACAGCACAAAGTAAGTTCTTTTCATGGGTACTACATTCCTTGATACTCGTTTTCATCATAAATAGGCCTAGACAAAAACTAGAAAGCTTTGAAACTTAGCATATAAATTCATGTACTAGAGTGCAGCCATCTTTGTGGAGTTCAAAGGTCATTCATTATCTATGCACGTGGCATTTTATGCGCATGCGCATTAGCTTCCTCTAGCATACTGAAGTGCATGTAGCTGCTACTGCTTTTTGTAGGGACTTACCAGTTTCTGACAGTCTCCACACTGTAGTGTTGAAAAAAGTGAATGAACAAGTAGTAAAAATTTCAAAAAAATAAGTAGTGTAGGAATGGGCAGTGCGGTAAAAAGTATTGGAACAAGGCATGGTCTCAATTTCGGCACATGACTACTTCATTTTTATGCCCAACTCTTGGCTGGCAGTCCAGTTTAAGTTATATACCTGTCTGTTATGTTTTACTCCATTGTTTCAGTAGCCAAATGATTAGCTGTAGTATTATACTGAGAAATTTGAACTAATGCAACAATCATAAGCTAGCTATGGTACTATTGTACAGATCATTGCAACACGACACGGAAAATCCATATAAGGGATCAAGAATAAAATGAAGTAGTCATGTGCCGAAATTGAGATCATTCCTTGTTCCAATACTTTTTACCGCACTGCCCATTCCTACACTACCTATTTTTTTGAAATTTTTACTATTTTTATTACAATTTTACTACTTACAAATCATTTGTATGGTGGTCATACAAAGAAGTTTTGTACAAATTGGGATATACCTAGTAAGTAGTGTAAATAGGCCATCACTTTGAAGCTATAAGGTGCTAATGAGAGTCAATGAGCTACCTTTCACTTTATGTCTGTACATATTTTTGGAGTAAACCACCTTTTCAAATTGGTACAAGAACAGCAGTAGATTATCATTTGAAATCATGTCACTAGCATACTACACTCCATGGAGAACAGGACAGTAGGTTGCAAATTTTGTCTACTCACACAGAAGCTGAGATATGGCCTGGGTAAAGGGTCACATGTCTATTTTTACCCATAATTTACAATACAAATATCGAACATCTTTATTTCAATTTGGCATCGAGATGAGGACAGATATAGCTTGATTATTCATATCAATGGACAGTATTCAGCCTACCCAACAATCTTGGAGGCTGCAAATTTATAATTGGAAGGCCTTCAAAAAAGATAATAATGGAAAAAATTCAATGCATCTTCCTCTATATTCCTTTCCTAATATTCAGTGTGAACTGGTGTTAATCAGCATGAATTCTCTCCTGCTTCTTCATATGACATATAGTAGGAATGGGTGTACTGTCCCATTGACACAATATATACAAAATGTTCGATGCTTACAAACTTTCAAAGAAAGATAGTTATAAGCCTTCAATCATGCTTAGAGCCTCCCATAGACAGTTTTCTCACTGTATGTACTAACAAAACTCATGGAAACTTCCTAGGGCACTCTAGAGAGAGAGCACTGGCAAGAAGCCACAATAGTACAACTTTGTTTTCTCCCTTCCTGTGTGACTTAATTACTTGATCATGCAATTTCCAGAGAAACAAAAGGCTTTCAACCATCACAGTTTGGCTTGATTTCATCCATAGTATGCCCTTTTATACTTGTTTGTGGCCTAAAGTCAGTAAAAAAATCTAGGCAGGTTTGAAACTTTGGTATAAGTTGTAATGTAAATTTTCAAGTAGGTAAAAGTCGTCAATAGACCACAAGGCACTAATACGCAAGTGCATTCAATGTACCTACAAGTACTTCAGCTTTTTGTAGAGACTGACTTGTCTCTGAGAGTGTCCATGCATGCAATTAGCACCTTAGTGTTGAAAAAAGGAATGAACAAGTTGTAAAATTTCATAAAATAACTGAGCAGTTTAGGAATGGGTAATACTGTAAAAGTAAAGAAATAAGGTAAACTCTGAATTTCGGCTCATGACTAGTTCATTATTTTATGCCAAAGTCTTACAATTTCACATCCAAGTGATTGCCCGGAATTCAAACCATTATTGCATATAATCATGACTCATGGATTAGTATTAGTTACCTGCAGAGTCATTGAGTCAGAACTTGAAGTATACTTATACATAATAAAGAATGAAAATGAACAGTGGCGTGTTTAAGGGGGTGCTCCGGGTGCTCGAGCACCCCCCTAGCTCACCAGATAATGTCGTCATCGCTTAGAAGTAGCGCTCCAGAGTAGCGCTATTCAATGAATTAATCAATGAAACGAGTAAAATCTGAGCTAGCAATGCTTCAAAATCACTTTTAAGGCTAAAAGAAAAGAAAAGAAGGCAAAAAAATAGCGGAATACGGTAGCATAGTGATCGTCGACTGTGCGATCGAATTGCGCAATTTCAGCTATGTGACCAAAAGTGGGCATGGCTACCCCAAAATTTTTGGGCACTTCGTGCCCACATTATATTAGCACCCCCATGAACTAAATCCTAGACACGCCACTGATGAAGTAGTCATGTGCCGAAATTCAGAGTCTTACGTTAATTCAATACTTTTACAGCACTGCCCATTTTTACACTGCTTATTTTTTATGAAAATTTTACAACTTGTATATATATATATATATATATATCATACATACGATAGTACGTATAGTAGGAATGGGCTGACTGTCCCATAGACACCATACAAAATGTTACACATAATAATTAACCCTTAATTGGGATGTGTGTAGCACATGCAGAAGATTACGGTAGTTTTTTTTTTTGTGTGCATGTGTGTGTGTGTGTGTGTGTGTGTGTGTGTGTGTGTGTGTGTGTGTGTGTGTGTGTGTGTGTGTGTGTGTGTGTGTGTGTGTGNTGTGTCTGTGTGTGTGTGTGTGTGTGTGTGTGTGTGTGTGTGTGTGTGTGCGTGTGCATGTGTGTGTGTGTGTCTATAGGGTCAAATTGAAGGCTCTTACATTCATGAATCAAAATTATTTTGAAAAATATGTCTAGAATCTTGCAAAATTCCATATTTTCTGAGATTTGAAGATAACAAACACAATACATGCATGGGTGTACGTGATCGATAGGTGCAGTTTTCAACTAATCGTTTATTCCCAGTACGGTAGTACTGGGTACACAGGAATGGCACGGATGGCCCATTAGCGCAATACAAATATTCACGCGAATAGTGCTTATTAATTTACATAATTACTAGTCACACAATTCAGAGTTTTTTCCTCCGTGCATCCATGAACTACATGCAAACAATTATGACATTGTCAATCAGTGTGTCAGTGTGTATAACAAATTTAGGAGCATAGCCAGTATATGTGACTGGTCACGCGAAAAAGATACTATCCTCCAGAGTGACCTTTGACCTGTTGCATTTGGCTTTTTTCAAAATAGTAATAATGTTCTGATTGACTTTAGGAAAAAAATTAGCAAGAATCACTGAAAATCTTGCAAAAAGCACTATGTGTAATTGCACCCAGAAATCCTGTTATGCTATTTTTTCCAAAAGTAGTCTAAAAGTGGATAGTATCTAAATTGCGTGGCCAGTCACATATATGAAAAGAGGGAGCAATAAACTTGTTGAACCCTGGAAATTTTACAAGCGTGCTATAACGGTTTGAATGGGAGAGGCTAAAATTAGCTAATTAAGTGGATGTGGTTTATGCTCTCTAAAGCTTATATTATAATTTGTATAGACTAAGTGGCATTTAAAAGTTATTCTGGATTGGACTCCAGCTTGCCAAAGATGACTGCTAAGCAATCCCCCCCCCCCCCTCCTGGCTGCATATATACGCTACTGAGATTGCTTGTGAAATATACTTACCCATATTAGCAGTCAATCTTGGGATCAAATCTTCAAAATCTTCTGCTGTTACGGTATTTTGGTGTTCCATCAATTCCTTAAATCTGTCAACCAAGTCATTGTGCATCACCCTTTTAAGATAGTTTACACCTTTGATATCTATAATTAAGAAATTACATAATTATTACTTGTCAGTTTATTACTGTTTCCAGGAGCTCATGAGGGCCGTAGGCCCGAAGGAGCGATTAACATCGTGTTTTACATCTCGTAAAAAAAGTTGTATTATTTCCATATATGTGAAGTCCTGTAATTAATGCTAAGTGTTCAGTCTAAGTGGTGCATGTACTGGTAAGGTTTCTGTGGTTACCTCATGACCACACTTAGTACTAGATCTACTCCTTGTTGGGGCGAGCCGGAGCGAGCCCCACACTAGTGTAGTCAACGGCGAAATTTTCTATATAATTGGGGCGAGCCGGAGCGAGCCCCACACTAGTGTAGTCAACGGCGAAATTTTCTATATATTGTATGTTGTATAGTCTGGCGTACGTCCTCCGTTTAACTGTAGGTTATGTTTATGACGATCATTGCCTGTTCAGCTTTACAGCGCATGCGCGTAGGTCCACGTGTTCATCGTGATCTTGCACTTCAATCGGAGAGAACTCGATCAGTGGTGACTGAGAAAGAAAGCTACTGCTTGAGCTGAAAAGAGAGTAAACTTTAATGCTCGCCAAGTTGGTGCCCTTTTAGTTAAAGACTCGGAACTGAGCCATGCAATGACCAGAGAGACCACAATTAGAGGGGCTGAAAACTACCAAAAGGGAGCATATAGTAGTCTCGCGTAGCCAGACCCCTTTCGCTCCGCCTATATGGCCCGCGGAGCCATATAGGCGGAGCGAAAGGGGTCTGGCTACGCGAGACTAAGCATATAGCTGACTGCTGGCTCTTATCTATATATAGTACTAGCACATACACCTGCCTGTCAGTTCTTGAACAACTAGCAATTGGATCTTGCTGCTCAGTCATACTTCATTTGTCCATAATTTGTCCCACATCAGACCTGGTTAATAAATATTCAGCTTTCATTTTTATGTGTGTCGTATAGCTGAAGTAACATCAATTATTGATGAACTTTAATTGTTTGCTACATAGCAATGATAACGGCTCGCCCCTTTGATGTTCAACATCGTCACTAGTAATATCAGTATAGTAATGTTTGCATTATCAGTACTTAACTCAAGTACCACCCAAGGCTGTAGTTGGTTCGAGCTCATCCCTTTGTGTATCCATATAAGGAAGCGCTTTTGCTACAAACCTATTACGATGTCTGGAACGCAATACTATACGATGTTAATCGCTCCTTCGGGCCTACGGCCCTCATGAGCTCCTGCTGTTTCCTATACCGTATAGCGGGAAATTTTCGTGCGGTTAAAATTTCGTTTCAGGCCTTGAAAACAAGTTTTCGTGGTCTTATTTTCGTTCTGGACCCATGACCCCGCGGCCACGTTTTAAAAATTTCAGATTTTCGTGGGCAAAATTTTCGTTTTCATGCTGTCTGGAACGAAAAGAACGAAATTTTTCCCTCACGAAAATTTCCCGCTATACGGTATACATTTCCTGCATTCCAAACTAAGTATTATACTGTAAATAAAACTGAGCATGACTACTTCTGAATCACTAAGTAATAATTTACATACCTGCTGGTACAAGGCCTTTATTAGAATCTATAAAACAAATTTGAAAACAAAATGGTAAATTAAAAAAATTGATTATAATTATAACACAGTGCAGTGCATGACCATGCTCAATTTAAGGTCTGTGTTAATTCTTTGTCGAGTATGTTTAAAGTGCAGCTAGTTAACCATATGCATGCATAATCCGGGCCAGATGCATATAATTACAATACAGTAGAACCTCCACTATAGTGGACCCTCCGAGATAGGGAGACTGTATTACAAACCTCTCAACAAAGGACAATTCTTGGTTCCCGAGAATTCCAATTTCCTATTGTAGCAATACAGACAAACCTCCAAGAAGAGGACAACCTCTCTACAAAGGACAAATAAGCCTAATTTATATTGTCTCCAATGCTTCGATCCTTTGTTTGGAGGATTTACTGTATAGCTACTATAAACTGCTTCAAAACTTACAACGAAATAAGTGATTAAAAGTAGGTGTGGCTGTACGTGTTACAGTATCAAGAGTGTTTAAAAAAATAGCGCAAGCTGCTCACAGATTGCTGTAAGTGCAAGTGAGCCCCATTTACATACCATATATATAGCCGAAAATAATATATTATATTGACAGGGATTTAAATTTGACGATTTAACAGTCAAAGTCCAAATAGTCAAATTTAAATCTGCCAATATTTTGAACAATGTACGTATATGAATGTATTATGTGCACATGCAAATTATCAAATTTAAATTTATCAATATTTTATTTCATGTTTTGCAGAACTGTCATATATATTTCCGGCTATATATATACAAGTACAAAAAACATTAGAAATGTAATGCAAACATAGGAATGGCCAAATCATAAAAAAGTGAGCAACCAAGATAGGAATGGTTGTCAGATTGAGCGAGTTCATTTCACTGTGTCACCTTATGTTCATATCCCTACTGAGCTCAATGACATTGTAGACACAGAAATGAACTCCCTTAATCTGACAACCATTCCTATCTTGATTGTGCTCACAAGGCTTTTTTACGATTTGGCCATTCCTATGTTTGCATTACATTTCTAATGTTTTTTGTACTTGTTTGTTTTATTTTTGAATAATTGTTAACAATATCAGTGGAATTTAGTCTTTAGCCTGAGCAGAGAACTTGCAACAGCCCTACTGATGGTCACAGTCATGCCTTTCAGACAGCTAAAACTTCAAAACCCCAGTCTGAACGAGATTTATGTCCATTATATTTGTGCTTGTTAGCCAAAGATAACTTCCCTACTGAAGAACTGAACACAGAGAACGACAGGATAAGACAGAACCTGAGAACTTGGGGCACTGCATGCTGCTATAGATTCCAAATAACGCACACTTGAATATGGAAAGGGTCGGGTCGTTAGGCTAGCTAGCTAATGAATAATGCATGATTTAGAAGTTAATGGCCGCCATATGGAGGAAGCGCTTTTTGTCTTGTATCTAGCGTCTCAATTAGAGACACAAAAAACCGATGGCAAAGGCGAATGTCCCCAAAGAAACCGTTCAAGAATCAGCTTCTAAAAATGAATAGCCTCTGAGAAAAGTTGAGCCAAGATAGAAAAAGAAGACTGAAAAAGAATAAGAAGAAGATGGGAAAAATTGGAGATTTGGCATATTTTAGTTTGGTACTTTAGCGATGGTCTTAGGCCATGTTTTAGGGCTCATTAGATCGAAAGAGAAAGAGCTAAATAGTAGCTTAAGAAGCCTTTTAGTGACAAGCGCTCAGTTTTTGCAGAGTTATTCGTGTGAATATTTGTATTGCGCTAATGGGCCATCCGTGCCCTTCCTATGTACCCTGAGTACTACCATACTGGGAATACGATAGATATACTAACATGCATGTCATGTTACTTTGTACTGAGTGTTTCTCAAGTATGCACATGCAATTCGATACTCTTTTCTCTCTTATACTACCTTGTAATCCTGGCAACAGGCTTTTATTTGATCTTATGTGGATTTGCATACATTCCCCAAATAATACACTGTCATAATTATTCTTATTATATCTTGCAGTTGATAGCTGCATTTTATCACAAATCTCAATATTATGGCTGTACAATGCTCAAGACGAAATGATACTTTTCTCACCTGGTTTTTTGCGGCTTTTTTGAAGTAGATCTAAAGCTAACTGCTCCTGACCAATTCTCCTCATGCCTTCAAGGATTTGCTCCTTTGTGTATTGTCCTGGTTTGGCATTCTCAATGTCTAATCCATTTGCCTTCAGCAAAGGTAAATACTCTGGTATCACCATTCTGAGAGTTTTTAGCTCATTTAGAGATAATAGCTCTGACAGGTCTTCTTCTGGTTCTATAGACACAAACAAAACCAATAATTAATGATTGATCACAACATATTATTCGAACCCTGGACACATAATATTATACTACAAATACTAATTATATCATGCATGTTGATATACAACATTATACAACTATACAATGAAAGACCAAGAACTATCATGGTATGGTACCATACACAAATTGAAAAAAAAATTATATATCCAATTGTCACTCCTATAGTATTAATTTTGCACTGGCTTCCCAACATACGTACTATAATTATGTAGCAGCTATTACAGCTTACATGCAGTGGAACCTCCGAATAACGGACAAGTTATGAGCACGACTTTGTCCTTTATTGTCCTCTTTCAGAGGTTGACACCAATATAGCCAAAATACCTTCGACTATAATTGTATAATGATTATTAAACTTTCATCCAATAAGTTTAACATGTAGCAATTATGTGTTTATATATATATATTTAAAAACTGTTTGTATGCCTAAATCAGTTGAATGACAGTCACAGCTAGCACACACTCTCCGCTAGCCATCCTGCAAACTTGCTGCACATTTTCATGCATATCACTACACAGCCATCCTATTGCATGCACAAGACACACCCATACAGTATTTTGTGAGTAATTTTTTGGTTTTTTCTGTTTTCAAAGAATGCTTTGAAGTTTCTTTGANAGAATGCTTTGAAGTACTTTGATGTGGTCTAATTTCCGGTCACTTGTTCGAAGACAACTTCCGGTCGCTAGTTTTTGCACGAAAATGATCTCCAGCACCTCCTGAACAATTTTATTTTCAATTGTATATTTTGATATAGAAATCTTGGACACACCCCTTCACGATTCACTAATTAAATTAGCAATAGCAAAAGTACTGCCCACTCAAAATACACTAACCTTAAGGCGAAAACAAGTATCAAGGAATGTAGTACCTATGAACAGAACTTACTTTGTGTTGTCAAAGTCGGCTCAACACATTCTGATTCTCTGGAAATCTTTTTCAAGTAAGTCAGTTAGGAAGTACGTAAGTAAATTAGCAGAACAAAAATGGCACTATGGTGGCTTCCCAAAAGCGCTCTCTATGAGTGCTTCTGTGAGTTTTAGGCCTTGCATGCAGTTGTTAATCTGTCAGTGAGAGTCTCTGAGCAACTTTGAAGGTTTAATTTTATTTGAGTAGATTTTTATAGTGGCCAACATTTTGTATTGTGTCTATGGGACAGTCAGTCCATTCCTACTATACGTACTACCGTACGTATGATATATATATATATATCCACTCTTTCGAGAAGAAGTTAATAAGCTAGGGTATTAGCAAAATCATTGGAGAAAAGAGGTGTTGGCTACAAACATGAGGTCTTTGCTATACCATATACTGCTGGTGAACCCACTGAAGTCCATGTTGGCAAATATGATTATCGAAGGAATTTGCTTCTAGGTAGCTACCTATCATACGTATGCTAGTACATATAGTAGGAATGGGTCGACTGTGCCATAGACATCATACAAAATGTTTATGCTCATAAACGTTCAGAGAATGACAGCTAAGCCTTCAGACATGGATTAAAGCCTCCTTTGGATAGTTTTTTAACTGCATGCATCAACAAAACTCACAGAAACTTTCTAGAGCACTCTGGAGAGAGCGCTGGTGGGAAGCCAGAACAGTGCAATTTTGTTTTCTTCTTCCTTCCTTCCTTCCTTCCTTCCTAACTGACAAACTTGAACGCAATTTCCAGACAAACAAAAGGCATTCTAATTTCAGCCACCTTTAACTGTACAGTACAACTTGACTTCATCCGAACTACGTCCTTTATACTGGTTTGGTGCCTAAAAGCTATATAACAAACAAAATTTAGGCATTTTAAAAACTCTGGTATAAAATACTGTACTTGAATGTAGCCATCTTGATGTAGGTAAAGGTCGTCAACAGACCACGTGGTTTGCATGCATATATTGCGCATGCGCATCCAGTGTACTTGAAAGCAGTAGCTCATGCTTTTTGTAGAGACTGACCAGTCTCTGATAGCTTATACTCCATTGCAATTGAGCACCTTAGTGTTGAAAAAAGTAAACAAACAAGTATAGTAAAAATTTCATAAAAATTAACAGTGTAGGAATGGGCAGTGCTGTAAAAAGGAAGGAAACAAGGCTGGGACTTTAACTTTTGGCAAATGACTACTTCATTTTCAAAGTTTTCCAAGCTCACATAGGTTGCCTGTATACCTTCTAATTTATTTAAATAAACCATGACTTAATTGGAATCAGAATTTTAATCATGATTCTACATAATATGACAGAGACCACGGAAATGAAGTAGTCATGTGCCGAAAGTTAATGTCCCAGCCTTGTTTCCTTCCTTTTTACAGCACTGCCCATTCCTACACTGTTAATTTTTATGAAATTTGTACTATACTTGTATAATATAGCCATATATCCTTGTCAATTGAACTAATGCTGAATAAATTTCTGTTAATCCTCAAATAAAGTTGCAAAAATCGCTAGTTGCAAGGTGAGCATCCATGGCTTTTGTCCTTTGTAGAGGTAATCTTGTATTGCTTTAAGTCAGTTGGGGCCAGGTCACTATCTGAGTTCAGAACTTCAGAAGTGGCTACTTCTTGGATGTTGTTTAAGTATAAGTACTACAAGTCAGGGGCGTAGCCAGGGCGGGGCTCAGGGTGCTCGAGCACTCCCTTTGCCACTGAGCGGAAGCGCAAAAACCATTAATAATTGGATTTATTAATAAGTAATCAAGCCGTTAAAAATCTCTATTTCTTACATGTTTGTTGCTTGAAGCTAATTTCCAAGCTCATCTATGTCTGAGTTCTTGATAAACAAACTTCAGAACCATTTAATTCACGCTAGGTCGATCAAAAGCGCTCAGCAGCTATAATAGCTTCCAGTAATAATTCAAAGGTCGAGATATCGGTCTTGTGACCCCAAAGTGGGCGTGGCATTCCCAAAATTTCTGGCGTGCTCTGCGCGCACAGTTTTAGCACCCCCTTACTCTAAATCCTGGCTATGCCCCTGCAAGTAGTAAAAATTTCAAAAAATAAGCAGTGGGGGAATGTGCAGTTCTATAAAAAGTAAGGAAACAAGGCATATCTCGATTTTGGCACATGACTACTTTATTTTCATTTTTGATCCCTCAGCATGTTCACAACGTGCTATGTGAAATGATTGTGAAGTTGTTCTTCATAACACAAGTTAGACCATTTATTTATGCATAATATACATAAGTTTGAAACCTTAGCTGTCATTAATTCTTGAGATACTCACCTAACATATAATAGCACCCAAAAAAGGTGTAAATGTACATATTGTATATGATACCAACATATGCAAGCAACATCAAACATTTCATATGGTGGAAAAACTATATACAAAAGTTGTATCAAAGTCCCAGACCTTAGCTGAAAAGCATTGGCTTTTTTCGCACCTAACCGATTTTCAACTATAAAGCATTTTTGTCATGTCAATTGATTACTGTATCCTCATAACCTAAGGTTGCCATGGAAACATTTTCTAATATGTTATACCTCAATCATCCACCCACACTACAGACCTTCAAACATAGCTTTAAACTATTGTAATTTTAATATATTTCTATTTTTAATGTAATCACCCACAAATTCATTGAATTCTACTCTATAGACTGCAAGTACTGTACTTGTAACATATCATTTCGAAGCTTGTTTTAAGTGCTATTAGGAAATCTAGTTGGTTTCCTCATATCTCGCTCCTAGTTGAAGATAAAGTAAGATAAAGTATATTTTATACCACAGAGTAAGTGAAAAATTGCAAAATATCAAAAAATTTAACCTGTTATAACTCAGAAGCCATACAACATTGGAGCCTAAAATTTATTGTAGTTTTACATCTCATAATACACTATGTACACACCAACTTTGGATAAAATCTGAGAACATGTGTCATTTTTTTGTGATGATTCCACATGGAATGACCCAATAGCATTTATGGCATAGAAATAAAGCATCAAAATTACCCTGCTATTGAAATTACCTTGCCTTACTGCCTAAAGTGTAAAGAAACAAAATTATAGACAGCTTTGAAAATTACTATAAATTCATGTACTGCAATATAGCCATCTTTTTGCAGATAAAAGTCATTAATGGTAAATCAGACCACTTAACTTGCCGCATCTAATCTGCATGCGCATCCAGTTCAGATGTTTATCTGAGCTGCATAACTACACTTGCTTTTTTAGAAACTAACCAGTCTCCAATAGGCTCCATGCAATTGAATAAACTTATACCTTAGTGGTGAAAAAAAAATGCATGAACAAAATAGCAAAGTTTCAAAGCTTTCTAGTTTTTGTTTAGGCTTATTTGTGATGAAAACGAGTATCAATAAGGAACGCAGTTCCCTTGAAAAGGACTTACCTAGTGCTGTCAAAGTTGGCTCCACACTTTCTGGTTCTCTGGAAACCGTGTTCAAGTAAGTCAGTTAGTACGTACGTATGTACGTAAGTACGTACGTTAGGAGAACAAAAATGGTACTATTGTGGCTTCCCATTAGCGCTCTCTACGAGTTCCCAGTGAAGTTTCTGTGAGCTTCAGACCTTGCATGTAGTGAGAGCCTTTGAGCAAGTTTGAGGGCTTAACTTTGTTTTGTTAGATTTTTATGGTGATAAACATTTTGTATTGGGTCTATGAGACATGTTGCCCATTCCTACTATATGTACTACCATACGTATGATACAAACTGACTTTCTTAAACAGAGTCTAGAGAACCAGAAAGTGTTGAGCCAACTTTGACAGAACAAAGTAAATTCTTTTCATAGGTACTACATTCCTTGATACTCGTTTTCATCACAAATAAGCCTAAACAAAAACTAAAAAGCTTTGAAACTTAGTGTATAAATTCATGTACTTCATGTAGTCATCTTCTTGTAGGTAGAGTTCAAAGGTCATTGTTTATCCACGTGGCATTTAATGCACATGCACATTAGCTGCTCTAGCAGACAATATAGCTGCTACTCAGATAACTCAAGCTTTCGTAGGGACTATATAACCAGTCTCTAATAATCTCCTCACTGTAGTATTGAAAAAAGTGAATGAACAAGCATTAAAATTTCAAAAAAATAAGCAGTGTAGGAATGGGCAGTGCTGTAAAAGTATTGGAACAAGGAAAGGTCTCAATTTCGGCACATGACTACTTAATTTTCTGTGCCCAAGTCTTGGCTGGTAATCTAATCCTGCATGCTATACTTTATTCCACATTTTAGCTGAATGATAAGATTGGCAGAAATTTGAACCATTAATGTAATAAACAGTGATACTGATAAGCTATTCAAGTACAGATTATTCTTTGAACCATTTACTACAATTAGCTATGAGGGATCAAAAATGAAAATGAAGTAGTCATGTGCCGAAATTGAGACCATTCCTTGTTCCAATACATTTAACAGCACTGCCCATTCCTACACTGCTTATTTTTTTGAAACTTTTACTGCTTGTTACTTTTCCAGTTTCGTCCATTCCTACGCTACTCACTTTTGTGAAGTTTTTGCCATTTGTATGTGATAAGAAGCTATTTGAATGGAATAAAGCCACCTAGTAATAGCTTGATGCAGTTCATGTATACCTAATAGGTCTCTTTGGTAAACTAGACTGTTATTGTGGTTACAGACAAGTTTCCATGAGATTGGTAGGAGCATGAAGTCATGCTTGCACACATACAATGTCACAATTATACATGCAAGGCCAGAAACTTGAACTTTGTGCGAAATTTCCAGAAATTATATTAGCTACACATGATTACATAACAGCCCTTAACATAACAGTTTGTAATACTTAGTGACAAACAGGGCATCACCATATAGCATAGTCACAAATGCACGCAGCTATATTTCTTATTCAAAAGTTAATGTAGTGTCTGATGCAGCTTGCATGTACACATTTGATTCAGTTGTATTATGAATACTGTAACGTATACATAGAGATTATTCAACTCACTGGATCCGTCTCTGACAATCACTGTTGCTCTGCTTGGTTCAAACAGTACATTGGATGATGTAAAGAGTTTATTTGACACTAACTGTAGAGTGAATATTTCGCTGGAATTAATTTCCAGGTCATCGCTAATTGGAATTTGAAAACATTGCCTTCTTGTATTATTTCCAAGAAATACTGATTCGTTGTTAAGTGGAACATAGTCTAATCCAGCTGTAGAACAAATTGGCTAACATTACATACACAATCCTTCTTGAGAATATAGTATCTAACACATAAAATAATCCTTCCATTTATGAAATAAAGCTTGCTAAATCTGGTGGACTTCTTGGTAAATTTTGACACATTTAAAATCTGAATAGAAAATTGCTAAAAACAACATGCTGCTTTTGTTGGAAAAAAATTATGATCTTTCGAACATAAGAATTTTTTAAAATTTAAGCTAAATCAAGCAAAATGTTGCATATATAATGAGGTGAACAAATTTGTATACCTTCAAAACATGAAGGGTGTACAAATTTGTACACAATTGGTCAGGTCAAGGGTGCACAAATTTGTATACCCATGTCAGAATTCACACATCTTTGCTCAACTTTTGAAATTTAATGTAAGATTTTGTCAAGATTAAAATAAATATAACTTAATTATATGCTGAAATTTGACAAGAACTTAGAGAATTTTAACATCCCTTCATTTCATAAACAAAACCTCAATTCCATAATGTGTTATCTACAGAGTGGTGTTACAATTTACCTTGTGCTATTCCATCATTCGTTGAGACAATTCCTGCAATATCAACTTCAATGATATCAGGAGACAAAATCACCACACAGACTTCAACTGATATTTCCTCTTCATCAACAGTGTACACTTCATGCTCAAAACCCACAATTGCAGCTGAGAATATAGCCACCATTAACAAGTTATTGGACAACTATACATGCAGTGTAGCATTGATAGCCTACCATCATTGTCGATGATTAAGATTATGGCATTCCCATTCCTTCCTAAATTCCATCGATCACCTCTTGGTACAGCAAGAAAGAACTCAAAGCGTTCTTGAGCTTCTGGAATGCTATCATCTTTCACTTCAAAAGGCACACTTATTCTTTGTTCATTGGGATTCATTTGAACCTTCAGGATGCTTTTACCTGCATCAAAGTCCTCACCTACAGTGCATGATATGCATGGTTTTCAGAGTAAGTCAATAGTGTCTGTCACAGCTAGCTTGAGAAATTTTTGTTATATAGTCCAACTGCACATTTGTCATATTCATGGTAGGTGATTTTTATCTGACGTACTCTTATGGGACTTTGCAACTTTCATGAACTGAATGCACTGGTAAAGGTTGTCATATGTATGTACGGCAGTGCAGTGTGGCTAGTACAGTTAACTAGTCTTATAAACCTATTGATTCTCTAGATAACAAGAAGGTATCAGCTTGCTAGCCAGACCACAGGAACTAGAGTATCAGCTAGCATGCAAGCATGAAGTGTAAGTACAATAAACTCAAGATATATTATGCTATATTTTATCAGAATCAGAAGCTTTGCTATCATGCACAGACTGTGAGTTACAGTATTGCTGCATGTGATATAGTTTGAAGTTTGCATTTATCCTTATTAAAGTTTGTATGACATGTCAACATTATATTTTGTTGTTTCCATGGTAGCAAGATACCTCTTATCTCTGACAAAGAGACTAAATAATTTATGATCATGTGACAGACTCTGACTCTGCAGCACGACTGTGTCAAGTACTAGTTAAGTATCATAACAATGCATATTGATGCCATCAACCACAGCGAGAGATCAGTATACTCAACTATGCAAACAGCTCAATTGAAATTAGAACACTTATGCAGCAAATCTTGTCTCCGATTAACTGATGGACTATAATGTAGACAGTCTATACTGTTCAACTTCAAGTGGCATTTTCGATTCTATAAAATTCAAGTAGCAACTTCTAGTCAACTGTTTAGGAAACCATATAAATGCAAACGTAAGTATTACATATTATACGTATGGTAGGCGACTTTTTATCTGACGTACACTTTTTGGACTTTGAAATTTTTCAAGCGGCCAACACACTGGTAAAGGTCATCGTGGGTATTTGCGTACAGTGCTAACCGTGGAGTCTAACATTGCTGAGACTGACAATGAGCTGAGCTGCGCTGCATTTCAGCCTGCCACTAACCAGCCAGACTGCTATGGGCCTTAATTGCTCAGCTAGGTGGAAAGCTATCACCTAGCTAGCATTCTTCAAGAATGAAGACTGCCATAGATGCTCCAGAACCGAAGTAACTGAGCCTCTATTTAGTACATAAATAACATACACCCACTGAGGCCATGGAGTTTGCCAGTAAGGCTAGTAACATTTGTGTTTTAACCTGGTAGATGCCTTCGGAGGCTATTAGCCAATCAAAAGACATTGCTACTGCACCTAAAATAAACTTTGCTGCTAGCTGAGACTGTATAGTACTCAAGCATTTAATGGCTGCACTGAGCTATATCAAACAGCTCAATCAAACTTATTTGCAAGCATATATAGACTAATACAAAATTTGGTTGATGCAAATTGCACTGTAGATATTGGTGGCAGACTCTGCATCCATGGCTATCTGTTATTTTGTCACAAATTTGTGTTTGAAACTATATGCAGCTATAGGTCAAAGTAACTTGATCTAGCTCTGTTAAATCTCTGTCTGTTGTGGCTGTCTATCATAATTTATTATGTTTTATGTTATACAAGTAGCAAAAATTNAAAACTAGTGGAGAACCCAAGAACCTTTTCCCATCAAAACTATTGGAGAACCCAAGAACCTTTTCCCTTCAAAACTATTGGAGAACCCAAGAACCTTTTAATTAATTCCCATCAAAACTATTGGAGAACCCAAGAACCTTTTCCCATCAAAACTACTGGAGAACCCAAGAACCTTTTCCCATCAAAACTATTGGAGAACCCAAGAACCTTTTCCCATCAAAACTACTGGAGAACCCAAGAACTTTTTCCCATCAAAACTACTGGAGACTCCAAGAACCTTTTCCCATCAAAACTATTGGAGAACCCAAGAACCTTTCCCACTAAAATGAAAGCACCTATGGTGCACAAGCCTCGGCGCACTTATACAGCATGCAAAACTAAACATGCATAACATTTTGTACAAAAGAAGACTATGAGTACTGAGACCTATGCAATAAGCAGATCTGGTGTCAGCCTAGTCTATTCCACTGGCAAAATAACTTCTCATTGTCAGACTTGCCGTGGGTGATCAAGGTAAAACTTTTAATGATTACACTGATATGATGTGAAATAAGTATCTGAAATTTTTGTTACTTGTTCATTCACTTTTTTCACAACACTACAGTGTGGAGACTATCAGAGACTGGTTAGTCCTTGCAAAAAGCTTGAGTAGCAGCTACATACATGCACTACATTAGGCTGAGTAGGCTAATGCGCATGCGCATAATAATGCCACGTGGATAATGACCTTTGAACCCTACCTACAAATGGCTACATTGAAGTACATGAATTTATACTCTCAGTTTCAAAGCTTTCTAGTTTTTGTTTAGGCTTATTTGTGATGTAAACGAGTATCAAGGAATGTACTACCTATGAAAAGGAGTTACTTCGTGCTATCAAAGTTGGCTCAACACATTCTGGTTCTCTGGAAATGCTTTTCAGGTAAGTCAGTTAGAAAGTACGTACGTAAGTACTTACGTACGTTAGGAGAACTGTTGTGGCTTCCCACTAGCTCTCTCTACAAGTGCTGAGGAAAGTTTCTGTGAGTTTTAGGCCTTGCATGCGATTGGTAATCTGCCAGTTAGAGCCTCTGAGCAAGTTTGAAGGCTTAAGGTTCCGGGGTACAGGCAAATTAATTTCAAGACAGCACTGCACATTATTCAGTATATAGCAAAAACTGCTCATTGCACAGTGCCAAGATTTTACATACTAGTTCAGCTATAATTTATGCTACTCTAGGCTGAATTTGATTGTTAGCACAAGTTTAGCTAACTTAAGAGAAGAGCTCAAAATTTAGCAATTTTTTGACGTCAAATATTTGCAACAGTAGGCTTAGTGGAGTGAATCAAGGCAGACACGCAGAAATCCAACTGTAATTGTGAGGGTCTAGCGAAGAGTTTTTAAAAAATTGCTTACTTGCTTGAGAAATATAGTGAAGTTTGTTGATTCTTGACTCACGCTGAGGTCTGGTCTGCTCACTGTACGAGTGTTTCGTTCATTTTACGAAGCAGTATTCCACAAAAACTCTTCGCCAGTCCCTAGTCAGTATAAAAAACAAGCTCTGAAAGCACTAGAGCAAAGATGAACTGCCTTATCTATGGCTATGTTTGACGTCAAAAATTTTATGGCCATATCTCCGCCATTTTGAACTAAACTGATACTGATTTTGACGAAAAAATTTCGTTTCGTTTAATTAAATGCAAACGGTATCCCGGAACCTTAATTAGATTTTTATAGTGACCAACATTTTGTATTGTGTCTATGGGACAGCTACCGTACGTATGATATATGAGTGTATCTCTAAAATCATTCCAACAGTTCAACTTACAGTCTGAGAGTACATTCCCGGTACAGGAACACGTGCTTCCTCATGGACTTTAGTCAGATGGAGTACAGCTTGACCGATGGCTGACTTGGCATAGCCTTCCCACTGAGCTCCAAGACTACCCTTGCTCATGTCTTTCAGCAGCTTGATCACCTCCCCAGCCACCTCCTGCGAGACATCTCCCTTCAGGTACCATCGCTGGGGTTTCACTGTCGTCTCTTCAGGCACTGGCTTGGGGTTCACCAAACAGGCGAGAGTCAGAGCCGTGATGCTACTCTCTCCCGTCAACACTTGGAGTATGTTTGTGGAGCGTCCTTTAGCCTTCACTTGCACCGAGAGGGCCTTGGCTATGATGGCCAGAAGACAGTCCAGGAGGCCATGTTGGTTGATGGTAGCAGCAGAGTTGACTGCCTCGGCAATGGCGCTGTAGCCTAGTGGAGGGAGGACCTTTATGGTGAGCATGGTGGCTAGGTTCTTGGGGCCGACAACTGGTAGGATCTTACGCAGTAGGGAGCACACCTATTGGTAAATAGTTGGAATGTACAATCACTGAATGCACATACAGTAAATGAACACTATCATAGAGGCTAGTCACGTATAGCAGATCAAAAAAATTTTCATAGTAAATTCTTGTTATTACGGACAATTCAGTAAAGATTGCCATTTTCCCTCCTTTGCCATGCATGCAAGTATAATCATCGAAATTTTAGTGCTAAAACTTCATGGTCCACAGTATGTAAGCTTCATTATAAGCCTCTCTCACCTGTAGCTGTATCCTGACGGTGGCCACATGGAGGAGAATGAAGAGGTCTTGAACCAAGCTCTCCTGCTCCGAGAGGAAGCCACAGCCAGCCTCAGACTGACACAGACCAATCATCATGGTCAGCAGCTCGTAGCAGTAGGTATCGGAGCCCTCGGTGGCTCCTGAGTCACTGGCAGAGGCTGAAGGCTCTGAGCTCTGCTGCCTGCTGGGTTTAGGAGGACTCTGTTTGCTGACTGTTGCTTCCCACTCCTCCTTCATCCTCATCGTCTCTGAGTGGACTGATTGCATGATGTGAACACACACCTGCAAAGAAGTTTTTTTTTAAAAGTATGAAGCAGTATTTCAGCCAATAGAAAAGTATTGTATCTAGTGTTATTATTCAGCTAATAGTGGTCAGTCAGTATTAGGTCTTAATGGAATTTTTTATTCAGATAATAATGTGTTAAATGGTTGTCTAAAATCTCATAAACTTAGCTGTCAAACCACATCGATCAATGTTCCAGCTACAATTGAAAGTAATAATTATATCTAAATCTTCAATAAAATTTCTACCTAAATGTTCATGTATATAGTAGCAAGCACTCATGTATAAATGTGTCACCACCATGGTCAAGTGAGTCAGCATCCAACCCACCTGTTTCTGGAGTCCCGAGAGCTTTCCTTTACTGAAGAGGATGTCCACCACGTGGTCTCTGACCTCCTCCTCCTTGTCTCCATCCGAGGGGGCTGGTGAGCCAGTCTCATGATGGCTGTCAGCTGATAAGAGACCTCCAAACACCTAATATCATAGGTAGTTCAAGTAGTTAATGATAAGCTTACACACGCACACACACGCACACACACACACACACACACACACACATTGGCTCAACACATTCTGGTTCTCTGGAAATGCTTTTCAAGTAAGTCAGTTAGAAAGTACATACATAAGTACGTACGTAAGTTAGGAGAACAAAAAATGGCACTATTATGGCTTCCCACTAGCTCTCTCTACGAGTGCTGAGGAAAGTTTCTGTGAGTTTTAGGCCTTGCATGCGATTGGTAATCTGTCGGTTAGAGCCTCTGAGCAAGTTTGAAGGCTTAATTTTGTTTCGATAGATTTTTATGATCATAAACATTTTGTATTGTGTCTATGGGACATTCGGCCCATTCCTACTATACGTACTACTGTACGTATGATATCATAAGTAGGGCCAATGAATGACAGGTCTAGCTATGGCGCGCACTTAATTGTGACGACCATTTCCATGTGATGTTAACGTGAAAATCATCTAAGTTCAAAAAGTGTACGTCAGATAAAAAATCGCGTACGGTAGTACGTATAGCAGGAATGGACCACCTGTCCCATAGACACAATACAAAATGTTCATGCTTATAAAACTTAAAGAGAAAGACAGTTAAGCCTTAAAACACGTTTAGAGCCTCCCTTAGACAGATTTCTTACTGTATGAACCAACAAAACTCACAGAAACTTCTTACAGCACTCTGGAAAAAGCGCTAGCAAGAAGCCATAATAATACAATTGTGTTTTCTTCCTATAACTGACAAACTTGAATGCGATTTCCAGACAAACAAAAGGTATTGAGCTAACTTTGACTGTATAGTGAGACTTCATTCTTCTTGAAGAACACCCTTTTGTACACGTTTGCTGCCTAAAACTCAACAAACAAGATCTAGGAAGTTTTATGAACTTCAGTATAAAATACTGTACTTCTGTGTTCCATAAAGATGTAGGTAAAGGTCGTCAAAAGACCACGCGGTACCATGCATGCCCAAAAAAAAAAACAGTATGCATGTGCATCTAATGTTGTGACTTGCAAGCACTCCTGCTTTTTGTAGAGACTGACCATGCAGTCTCTAATTATAGCAATTGAGCACCTTAGTGTAGTAAAAAGTAAATGAACAAGTAGTAAAAATTTCTTAAAAATAAGCAGTGTAGGAATGGGCAGTGCTATAAAAATTAAGCAAGGAAATAAGGCGGTAAGTCTCTGAATGACTACTTCATTTTCATTTTTTGATCCCTATGGCACAAATAACCTAGTCTCTATGACTTAATTTAATGATACAGTTCAAACATTAAAATTAATGATCTGTACATGAACATAATGATAATCATTTAAGCTCATACCAATTAATCAGTTGGCTACCGATAAGCATGCATGTGGTATAAGCATGCTAAGTTAGATATGCAAGACTTGGGTAGAAAAAAAATTTCAAAAAAATTAGTAGTGTAGGAATGGGCAGTGCAGTAAAAAGTATTGGAACAAGGCGTGTCTCAATTTCGGCACATGACTACTTCATTTTTATTATATCTTGATCCCTTGTAAGGATCCTATAAGTGTCATAAATGCAATGATCATACAATAGTGCATTGGTTCATATTTCTACTATAATTAGTAGGCTAAGCAGTGGAGCAAACTATAGCAAACAGGTAACTTAAACTGGGCTGCCAGCCAAGAGTTGGGTATAAAAAAATGAAGTAGTCATGTGCCGAAATTGAGACACGCCTTGTTCCAATACTTTTTACTGCACTGCCCATTCCTACACTACTAATTTTTTTGAAATTTTTACTACTTGTTCATTCACTTTTTCAACACTACAGTGGGGAGACTACCAGAGACTGATTAGTCTATACAAAAAGCTTGAGTAGTAGACCCTCCTGCACTTCATAATGCTCAGAAGAGGCTAATGAGTAATGCGCATGCGCATAATAATGCCACGTGGATAATGACCTCTGAACTCTACCTACAAAGATGGCTGAATTGTAGTACATGAATTTATACACTAAGTTTCAAACCTTTCTAGTTTTTGTTTAGGCTTATTTGTGATGAAAACGAGTATCAAGGAATGTAGTACCTATGAAAAGAACTTACTTTGTGCTGTCAAAGTTGGCTCAACACATTCTGGTTCTCTGGAAATCGTTTTCAAGTAAGTCAGTTAGAAGGAAGTAAGTTAGGAGAACAAATTGCACTAGTGTGGCTTCCCGCAAGCGCTCTCTCTACGAGTGATCAGAAAAGTTTTGGCAAAGTTTAAGCCTTCCATGCAGTTGGTTTTCTGTCAAGGAGAGCCTCTGAGCAAGTTTGAAGCCTCTACTTTGTGTTGTTAGATTTTCATGGCGATAAATATTTTGTATTGTGTCTATGGGACAGTCGGCCCATTCCTACTATACGTACTACCGAGGGGAGACTACCAGAGACTGATTAGTCTATACAAAAAGCTTGAGTAGTAGACCCTCCTGCACTTCATAATGCTCAGAAGAGGCTAATGAGTAATGCGCATGCGCATAATAATGCCACGTGGATAATGACCTCTGAACTCTACCTACAAAGATGGCTGAATTGTAGTACATGAATTTATACACTAAGTTTCAAACCTTTCTAGTTTTTGTTTAGGCTTATTTGTGATGAAAACGAGTATCAAGGAATGTAGTACCTATGAAAAGAACTTACTTTGTGCTGTCAAAGTTGGCTCAACACATTCTGGTTCTCTGGAAATCGTTTTCAAGTAAGTCAGTTAGAAGGAAGTAAGTTAGGAGAACAAATTGCACTAGTGTGGCTTCCCGCAAGCGCTCTCTCTACGAGTGATCAGAAAAGTTTTGGCAAAGTTTAAGCCTTCCATGCAGTTGGTTTTCTGTCAAGGAGAGCCTCTGAGCAAGTTTGAAGCCTCTACTTTGTGTTGTTAGATTTTCATGGCGATAAATATTTTGTATTGTGTCTATGGGACAGTCGGCCCATTCCTACTATACGTACTACTGTACGTATGATGAAGTAGTCATGTGCCAAAATTCAGAGACTTACCGCCTTGTTTCCTTATTTTTTACAGCACTGCCCATTCCTACATGCACTGCTTATTTTTAAGAAATTTTTACTACTTGTGAGTTCTACATGTCAATACGACCAAAATAAAACAAGTTTGTCGCTTGTAGTCTATCAAGCTATAGACCCTTTTTCAACCCCTGATCTGCAACAGGGGAAAAAATTGTCTAGCAAAGGTCTGTTTAATTGTCTACGTCATTTTAACCAATGAGTGTGAGCTCTCAAAATTCCAACATATCACCATATAGGATATACTAGATGTGCAATTGTAGAATAAGTGGTGTTATGAAGATTATAGCAGTATGGTAATACTGCTACTGCAGCCGTAAAGGCAATGAATATCATTATAGCAACCAGCTTGGTTTCACACAGTTATTTTATTATGTATCCTGTGGCCAAATTTAGTTCTGCATGCACGTGTATGCAAAAATTAAACAGCATGTAGTAATGCATTCTGTTGGTCCATAGCACCACTGTGACCAGCTAGCTCAGCTTTACACTTGCATACACCATATGAATACTGCTAAAACATGTGGCAGCAGTAAACATGGCTGAAAGCACTCATCTTTGCTGAAACATTTCATCCTTGTTTGAACTTTATAGCACCTATTGGAGTGCTGAGATACAGTCCAAGAAGCAGACCAGCCTTCTTTGAACTCCCTCACTTTGAAGAATGTGATTCTAAAGCTGGAGTTTTTCCCAGTAAAACTGGATTACTATCGTTATTCTACTTGGACAAAAATTTAAGTGCAGTATAAGCTATAGTTTTGTCGGCTCCTCTTTTTTGAATATGTTGTTGGAGGGGGTTAATTTCATGCCCAATTAGTCATTTGTGATACTGTGAGGTAGAAATTGATGTAATGAAACAATATCCCATCTTTACTGCTTGTGCTTGGTCTACATTCCTTCATAGAGACAACTTTTGTCAACTCTTACATTCACAAACTGTCAATCAGCTGTAAAGAAAACTCTTTAAAATATACTTTATATACTTTTGCATGGTATGCTAATTTAGTAAGAAATTTATGCACCCATAATTGTCAGATGTGCCTTTGTTGTTTTTTTTTCTGTTTTTTTGCTTTCTTTCACTTGCTTAACCAATCTAGCACTCTTTAGGGTGGTTCACTAAACTCACAAGGAAACAACAAAACTACTTCAAGTCTGATATGAACTCTAAATTAAGAAAAAATTAACAATGTGTCAGGCAAAGTCAAGTCCATAAGCATACCCTGGTCATCTGTCTGCTTTTGTTTGTCAACTGATGTGCAAATATTGTTTTCTCTCATCTTATAATTTTTCAGCCATCTCAGACTATCAAGAGTAGTTTATTGTACCATTCACAAACCCATTTTCTCTTTAAGGGTGCTCGCCATGGTTACCGCTAGTGCACTAAGGAATACATTGAGAGAGTATATAGTAGTTGTAATTGGACACCACCACAGACCACTAATTTAAGCCATATGTGCAGTCCATGATAAATACCATTATCAGTTTTACTCACTAGTAAGCAATTCACTGTGTACAATGATCTGCTTGCACCATGTTGTAATTAAATTTATAGCAGGCTCGATCCAGTGTTAGTACCTTTGATATTCTTTTTTCTTTAAAAAACTCAAGCTGCACTTACTGCACAAAGGTCAGGCTTTGCACACGGCACTGTTAAAGAGGTAGAAACAGAACTATGCAAAGTTTTTTTTAATTTATACGAGGCTAACAAAATGTACTGGTATATATGGTATGAAAATTGAATTCGCAAGCATGCTACTGCAAAATAGAATGTGTAGCTGTGTTCAGCACCAAGAAGAACCTATCTTAGAGTTTACTGTAGCCTAAAATTGCAGCTAGTTTGGAAGTTATAACAAAAAGAAAAGTGACTATTCATATGATGATAGTAAAAATTTCAAAAAATAAGTAGTGTAGGAATGGGCAGTTTGGTAAAAGTATTGGAACAAGGCATGTCTCAATATCGGCACATGACTACTTCATTTTTATTCTTGATCCCTCATATGGATCTTCAGTGTCATAAATGCAATGATTTGTACAATAGTACCATAGCTTATTATTGCATTGGTTCAAATTCCTACTAATCAGTTGGCTAAGCAGTGGAGTAAACTATAACTGACAGGTAACTTAAACTGGACTGCCGGGCAAGAGTTGGGTATAAAAAATGAAGTAGTCATATACCAAAATTGAGACATGCCTTGTTCCAATACCTTTCACGGTTTCACCACACTGTCCATTCCTACACTACTTATTTTTTTGAAATTTTTACTACTTGATCATTCCCTTTTTTCAACACTACAGTGAGGAGTCTATCAGAGACTGGTTAGTCCCTACAAAAAGCTTGAGTAGCAGCTACAACAATGTCATGCACTATATTATGCTGGAAGAGGCTAATCCGCATGCGTATAATAATGCCACATGGATAGACAATTAATGACCTTTGAACTCGAGCTTAAAGATGGCTGCATTGTAGAACATGAATTTATACACTAAGTTTCAAAGCTTTCTAGTTTTTGTTTAGGCATATTTATGATCAAAATGAGTATCAAGGAATGTAGTACCCATGAAAAGAACTTACTTTGTGCTATTAAAGTTGGCTCAACACATTCTGGTTCTCTGGAAATCCTTTTTAAGTAAGTCAATCAGAAAGTAAGCACATAAGTACACAAGTACGTTAGGGAACAAAAATGGCACTATGGTGGCTTCTCACTAGCACTCTCTACAAGTGCTGAGGAAAGTTCTTTGTGAGTTTTAGGCTTTGCATGCAGTTGGTAATCTGTCAGTGAGAGCCTCTGAGCAACTTTGAATGTTTAACTTTGTTTGACTAGATTTTTACAAGTAGTAAAAATTTCAAAAAAATTAGTAGTATAGGAATGGGCAGTGCCGTAAAAGTATTGGAACAAGGAGTGTCTCAATTTCGGCACATGACTACTTCATTAACTTTATTTCTTTATCCCTCATATGGATCCTCAGTGTCGTAAATGGATTTAGATCTGCAATGATCTGTACAATAGTAAAAAGCTTATTGTTACATTTGTTTAAATTCCTATGCTTAACTCTTGGCCGGCAGTCCAGTTTAATTTGCCTGTCTGTTATAGTTTATTCCACTGCTTAGCCAACTGATTAGAAAAAATGAAGTAGTCATGTGCCGAAATTGAGACACTCCTTGTTCCAATACTTTTCATGGCACTGTCCATTCCTACACTACTAATTTTTTTGAAATATTTACTACTTGTTCATTCACTTTTTTCAACACTACAGTGTGGAGACTATGAAAGACTGGTTAGTCCCTACAAAAAGCTTGAGTAGCAGCTAGCTGCATGCACTTCATGCAATATGCTGGAGGAGGCTAATGCGCATGCGCATAATAAAGCCACGTGGATAGGTAATGACCTTTGAACTCTACATACAAAGATGGCTGCATAGTACATGAATTTATACACTAAGTTTCAAAGCTTTCTAATTTTTGTTTAAGAGTATTTATGATCAAAACGACTATCAAGGAATGTAGTGCCGATGAAAAGAACTTACTTTGTGCTGTCAAAGTTGGCTCAACATATTCTGGTTCTCTGGAAATCCTTTTCAAGTAAGTCAGTTAGGAAGTACGTATGTAAGTAAGTTAGATGAACAAAAATGGCACTATTGTGGCTTCCCACTAGCGCTCTCTATGAGTGCTGAGGAAAGCATTTGTGAGTTTTAGGGCTTGCATGCAGTTGGTAATCTGTTAGTGAGAGCCTCTGAGTGACTTTGAAGGTATAATTTTGTTTGACTAGTTTTTTGTAGTGATCAACATTTTGTATTGTGTCTATGGGACAGGCGGCCCATTCCTACTATACGTACTACTGTACGTATGATAGTGACCAACATTTTGTATTGTGTCTATGGGACAGTCGGCCCATTCCTACTTTATGTACTACCGTATGTATGATAATGGCAGTGCTTCACAAGACGGTAAGTTTTTTCCAGCATTTTTTACATCTTAGACTTTAGTTGTTAATAAACTAGCTGATTGAGTTGCATGCAACAATAAAACGTTCCATAGCAACCACATGGCAAAGCACCCTTAATATTTATAGTTTTGGAAAGCTTATAATTTTGTGCAAAAAAAGAGGAGCTATATTTGCACATGTTCTGTATGTTATTCCATGCTGGTACTATCAGTAAATGCTGATTTTATGTCACATAAAACTTCTGAAAGTACAGGACAGTATTTGTAAAGAGGTGCTTTCAAATTACTTGAGTACAACCCGTATGGTGTTTCCTGTGCTCAGTTGTTTAGTATACATGTGCAGCTGCTGCATGTTAACACTTATTGTACTGTAGGGGAGCTGTATACTAGTTGTTTAGAACTATTTTTGACTGTATATGCAATCACTTGATGTGGTAATTAGTTTACTAGCTAAGTACTATGAATATTAATTAGGCATACCATACCATTCTAATTAATTTAGCTACTAAGTTTGCAATCAAAACACCAGTGTTCACAACCACTTATAAACAACCACAATATGCATTATGGCTTCAGTACCAACACCTAATGAAATGTACTACAAGTATAGTAAAAAAAATAAGAAGTGAAAGGAAAGAAGGAAAGACTGAATTTCGGTACATAACTACTTTATCATATGCACGGTAGTACGTATAGTAGGAATGGGCCGACTGTCCCATAGACACAATACAAAATGTTTATGATCATAAAAATCTTGCAAAACAAAATTAAGCCTTCAAACTTGCTCAGAGGCTCTCACTGACAGATTACCAATTGCATGCAAGGCCTAAAACTCACAGAAACCTTCCAAAGCACTCGTACAAAGGGCTAATGGGAAGTCACAAGAGTGCCATTTTTGTTCTCCTAACGTACGTACTTTCTAACTGACTTACTTGAAAAGCATTTCCAGAGAACCAGAATGTGCTGAGCCAACTTTGACAGCACAAAGTAAGTTCTTTTCATAGGTACTACATTCCTTGATACTAGTTTTCATCACAAATAAGCCTAAACAAAAACTAGAAAGCTTTGAAACTGAGAGTATAAATTCATGTACTTCAATGTAGCCATCTTCTTGTAGAGTTCAAAGGTCATTGATTATCCACGTGGCATTTAATGTGCATGCGCATTAGCTTCCTAGCAGACAATTAGGCTTCTACTCAGATAACTCAAGCTTTTTGTAAGGACTAACCAGTCTCTGATAGTCTCCTCACTGTAGTGTTGAAAATTAAGTGAATAAACAAGTAGTAAAAATTTCAAAAAAATAAACAGTGTACGAATGGGCAGTGCTTTAAAAAGTATTAGAACAAGGAATGGTCTCAATTTTGGCACATGACTACTTCATTTTTTGTGCCCAAGTCTTGGTCAGTAATCTAATCCTGCCTGCTGTACTGTATTCCACTTTTTAGCCAAGTGATAAGATTGGCAGGAATTTGAACTATTAGTGTGATAAATGCAGCTATTTAAGTATAGATCATTCCTTGAACCATTTGCAACAAATTTATATAATATAGCTATGAGGGATCAAAAATGAAAATGAAGTAGTCATGTGCCGAAATTGAGACCATTCCTTGTTCTAATACTTTTAAAGCACTGCCCATTCCTACACTGCTTATTTTTTTGAAATTTTTACTGCATGTTATCATTCTCTGTCTTGCAAGACTTAGTCAGTATATGATACATAAGGCAAGTTCTGGCTCAATGACTGCAGCTAATTTTAATTCAATATTGATTAAATTCAGAGCAATGAGCTGGCTACAATTAGGATGTAAGAATTAAGCATAAAAAAATTAAGTAGTCATGTGCCGAAATTCAGTCTTGCCTTATTTCCTTACTTTTTCCAGCACTACCCATTCCTACACTACTTATTTTATGAAATTCTAACTACTTGTTAATGTACTTTTTTCAACATTAAGGTACTATATGTGACCTGTAAAGGGAAAACGTGCCGGTTAGGAAATTATTGTTTTTGGAGTAAAATGCGGTTTTAGTTTAATTCGCGTTTTTGCGCGATTTTTTTTTTTTTTTTTTCCCTTGCACAGCTGTGCTACGCTACATCTCAGCATGCTCCCTGCAAAATTTGAGGGGTGGAGCTGCTTCTGTTGCAGAGATATAGACAGCAATGTCAGCCTCGTTCATTTTTACTTAGTTGCTAACACGGAGGACAGTTGCTATGCTGTGCAACAAACCATAGCGAATATTTATGAGCAAAGCAGCTGCCACTAAAAATGAATTTTCATTTGGTGTTTTCTTTGACTTATAAGCTGACTAATCTCAAAATTTTGCTACAGCACATAGACAGAAAGGCAAGTCAAAGCTTTGTACACGCTTGTCTAATCCAAGCGCTTTCATACAGTAGCTTTCTACTCGTGGATATTGCCTCTCCTTGTACGGCGATCGCGTACAGGTTATTTTGAGGCTTAGATTAGTTCCTCGAACTTACTGTACCTAGAATCTATCTCTTTACTGACAAGCGCTTACCTCCATGAGTCGATTAGCTGTCTCCTGGGTCTTCTTTCCTAGCTACTCGCTTCTCACTAAATAATTTTAGCCCCCACGTGGCTGCTTGTGGTAACATTCAGCATGTACTGTACATGATCTAATTATGATACGGAGAGTATACGGACCGCCCATAGTTTACCTAGCAACAACTTTACAACTGTTTTTCTTGGAAGCCACGAGTGGAGGCAGGGCTGCTTGCAAGAGCTGTATCTGGAAAACCACTTGAGCTATGCGCATCAAATTTTGATATGCGCTTCCTGGGAAGGCCTAGATATACCTGGAATAGCTAACTCAAAATTCGCAGACTTTCCTAACCGGCACGTTTTCCCTTGACAGGTCACATATTACATAGAGACTAGCTATCAGAGACTAGTCAGTCTCTACAAAAAGCAAGACTTACAGGTACATATGATATGCATGCACATTAACACATGCACACCACGTAGTCTATTGACAATTTTACCTACATGAAAATGGCTACAATACAGTACAGTGAACTTATACCAAAGTCTCAAAGCTGCCTAGATTTTGTTTGTTGACTTTTAGGCCACAAATGAATATAAAGGGCATAGCTACTACAGGTAAAATTAAGTCACACTGTACAATCAAAGTTGGTTAAATGCTTTTCTTTTGCCTGGAAATTGTGTTCAAGTAAGTCACAAAGGAAGAGAGAAAACAAAATTACACTGTTATCGCTTCTTGCCTGCACTCTCTCCAGAGTGCTCTAGAAAGTTTCTGTGAATTTTGTTGGTTCATACATGCAGTTAAAAAACTATCTGAGGGAGGCTCTAAGCACAGTTTGAAAGCTTAGCTATCTTTCTCTGAGAGTTCATAAGCATGAACATTTTGTATATTGTGCGATTGGTTAGGGTAATTAAATACAAACTATATCAGGCTTAGGTTTGAAATTTGATTTGATAGTTCAGTGATAGTTAAAGTACGTTTGTTCAAATTTGAAACCTTATAAATGTTCCGATCATCTTTAAAATAAACAACAATCAATTAACTTTTCTGGCTAGGGTAATAAAGTGAGAAAGAATAATTACTAAGATCTCAAAGTTTAGCACAAGAATCACCATATATTTGTCTATCTGTGGATACAAAATTTGCTTCAAAATGTTGTTTATTTAGAGCAATGCATTGTAATTAGCATTAAAGCCGATTTTGTGCCACACTCACAATTTTTATTTTGCATGTTGCACATTGTACTAACTGTATTGGATGCTACTGGAGCATTCTTGATCATAAATATGTGCATATTAGTGGAAATTTAGTAACAACTAAGTTAAAATTTAAAAAATAAGTTGTAAATTTTACTCATACAGCAGAAATTGTACTCTCTAGACCAAAAGCACTGTAGTAGATTCCTTGATACTCACTGACTATATAACTGTAGAGAGCTAAGAGCTAGATGGCTTTGAAATTTAAGCATAAAATGGTGTACTTGAATGTATCCACATGGTCTGGGTAAAGGTCATCAATGATGTAAGTGATAAATTAGAGATATGTATACAGGTATAATTGTAGCAAGGAGTTTTTCAGGGATTTACCACCAGTCCTTGTTGCTTACACTCTACATTTTAATATTAGAAAGTGCATGAATAAGTAGAACAAGATTCAGATAAGAACCACAATTTTTTTTTCGGATTCGGAATTTTCGAATACTTTTCAAGCTTTAATTGATATAAGCCTCTTTGATTAGGCCTAATCACTCAAGCTTAGGCCTAAGCTAAGACCTAATCATGAAGCTTAGGCCTAAACATAGATGCAATTATGAAGCTTAGGCCTAGATCTAATCATAAAGCTTAGGCTTAAGCTTAGACCTAATCATTGAAGCTAAGGCCTAATCATGGTTTAGATCTAAGCTTTTATAACTATTCAAAATTCAGAATCTGGAAAAGAAATTTTTTTGAATCATGTATGGATCTTGTTGTAGTAAAATTTTCATAAAAAATTATCAGTGTAGAATGGACTGTGTTGCAAAAAGCAATGAAACAAGAAAGGAATCAGTGGCAATATCTTACTTTGGCCCGTGACTACTTCACTTTTTGCTTTACAAAATCAACTGTATGTGAATCTAATCACATGCACATGCTAAACATTCAAAATCTGAATGATGGCTGTCACCTCAGTCATATCTGACATGTTTTAACACATGCAGGAAATATAGCTATATGTAATCTTCCATGGTTAGATCACACAAAAAAGTGAAGCAGTTATGTGCCAAAACAAGACATCACCACCAATTCCTTTCTTATTCACTACTTTTGCCCATCATACATTGATCATTTTTGTGAATTTTTCTATCACTTGGAACCTTTTGTTGCAGCATCATCTGCACTCAACTCAAAGACCTCGATCACAATATTAAGCACTTGTTCCGTGATTCTGTTGTCTTCTTTGAATATTTGAACCAGTTCAGTTTGGGCTCCAACACTCTCATCCACTTCGTATTGGTTGAATTCAAATGAAACTGAAATCTCTATAATTTAGGAAAGATTGATAGTTAAAGTGGAAATCACATCATGTAAAACAAGTAAGCAATCAACATTGTGTTTAGCATAAATTGAGTTTGGGCAGACTAACTAAACTAATTGTTTCAGTTAAAGGCTTAATGGAAATCATTTGATTAGAAAATATACTAAGCACTAAATGTTGAATTGCAATGATTGAAATCTTAAAGGCGCAGTTTCATGGAAACTTTATGAGTTGAACTTATGTAACATAATAAAGCCGCATTGTGCACGTAATTCCTGCATGCAGAATACAGGCCATTGCTAGCATGAGCCTCCAAGCACTTTAAATTCAGCCAATGCTCATGAAAAGTTCTATTATTACTCTTTGCTAGTTTATTAGCCTCCCCAGCTACTTTTTTTCCTAGCTGCACTTGTTTTCAATGCTAAATCTGCGTGTTCTCAATCACAAACACGTCGACAAAAAATCTGCGTTTCTTTGTAACTATGTGAAAAGGTTACATTCCGATGACATATTTCAACCAATCAGGTTGAGTTTTTGATTTTTGGGCCAGGAATTCAAAAAAATTGGTTTTCTAATTTCTTCTGTGAAACTGTGCCTATAAGGGTGCTGGGACATAGTAACCACATATATATAGTAAGCACATTACTAACTGTTTGTAGATAATGACATTCATAAACCACTAATGATATTCATACAAACTGCTACATCACTACACATATGCAATACTGCAACGCTTGTGGTCAGGTACTTATATGTACATATATCTGGCCTAAAATCGCATTTTATTCCTCTATTTTTGAACTACTTCCTGGCAGGATGTCATATGAAGCTAGTACTTTGCACACGGTGTTCTAAAAATAACATGAACAGACTGTCGGAGCCTTTTTTCAATTAAGTGCTCAGAACCTGAGATATGGTAAGGTAGGTAGTGAAAAATCATACTTCTGAACAAGAACACGCAAAAAACCTCCGAGATTTTCTAAAGGTGAGAGAGAGAAGCGCTCAGAAAAATTTGGTAGCCTAAGAATGGACGGTTAGTGAGTTTTATGAATTCTAAGGTTTGCAAAATTTATGCCATTAGCTGCTTGTTTTTCAAAACGAGATTTTTTGAAGGGCTCTTTTCTTATTTATGAGCTGCTAGTAGTTAGTACTAAGTGTGCGATCACTCACTTGCAATAGTTACATTTTTGCTGAGATTTGGCCCATAGCAACCAGCTACAATTCTGTGCATGGGCGGTGTCCGAGCACCCTTAAACCACTCAATACAACATCCAGTTAAAATTTTCAAATTTTCAAATACATGTACATGTGCACTTTAATGCATGCACATAGTATGGACAAATGGAAAATTTTAAACTGACACAGTAAAAGGTATGTATCATATAAAGGCCTTGCTGATCCTTAATTTTGCTTTGTTGCACTTAATCTAGTAGCTCTTATGGATAGAGAACACATAATGCTTACCATCATCATCAATGATTTCAATTCTAGTTACTCCATTGAAAATGTATTCAAGATTAGCAACATCTGTGGGATGGCTCTTTGCTTCATCCACTCTGATCATCATATAGAACCCTTCATCTGCTTCACTGATGTTGTCGTCAAAGATTGGTACAAAAATCTCCTCAAAATAACCTCTTGCACCAATGGTATTGGATGGGATGGTCACAGTTGTGACAATCTTCTCAAAGTCTTTCCTTCCATCTTCTTCCTCTTCAACTGTTAATTCATTTAATGACATGTGGCAAATGAATGCAAATTCTACGAGAGTCATGCACATGCACTTACATTCAGCTGGGTCTATTGCAGTACTTGTGATCATCAGACTTGAATCAAACTCATCTAATCGTACACTTGTAACGATCATCACAAGCTCTGCAATGCTATTGCCAAACTTTTGGATGGTGATATTTCTTCCACCTACTGACTCCGGGATACTATAGTCCAGCTCACCAAATCCAACTTGGATTTGAGCTGCACATGGGTATTAATTTAATATATTACAATGTGACAGTTTCTAACAGACTACATATGCATACATACAACCACTATGTTATCAAATAGATTAGGGGAATCAAGAGTCCATGGCAATTAATTGAGCAGCAAATGCATAATACATGAAGTTTATAGCTATTTACCTTTAATCTGCACACATGCTGTAAAAATGAACACAGCAGTCAATACAATTGAATCCATAATGTTATGCTCCAAGCCTGATTCTCCTTTTCCCCTATGTGTAAAGAAATATCTCAATTCAACAAATACAAGGCTGCTTTAATACTCTGTTTCTTCTGTCACAACTGTCAACAAAAAATCTTTGGCCCTAAACACTTTGCCAGTGTTTTTCTCCATAAACTCATGCACCGCTTAAACTAGACTTAAACTTTGCACTCTCTGAGCCTTTCTTTAGACTATCATACGTACGGTAGTACGTATAGTAGGAATGGGCCGACTGTCCCATTGACACAATACAAAATGTTCATGCTTATAAACTTTCAGGGAAAGAAAGCTAAGCCTTCAAATGCATTTCATAGCCTCCCCCAGACAGTTTACTTACTGTATTAACCAAGAAAACAGGCAGAAAGTTTCTAGAGCACTCTGGAGGGAGCACTGGCGAGAAGCCACAAAAGTGCAATTTTGTTCTCCCCTTCCTTCCTTCCTTCCTTCCTAACTGACTTACTTGAACGCGATTTCCAGACAAACAAAAGGCATTGAGCCAATTTTGAGCATATAGTGGGACTTCATTTCATGCACAGTACGTCCTTTTCGACTCGTTTGCTGGCGAAAAGGCAGCAAACAAAATCTAGGCAGCTTTGAAACTCTTGGTATAAAATACTGTACTTTTTATTTAGCCATTTTGATGTAGGTAAAGGTCGTCAATAGACCACGTGGTTGCCTGCATATAATGCACGCGCATGCGCATCAAATGTACACTAAAGTCTGCTGGTTTTTGTAGAGATTGACTAGTCTCTGCTGTGTGATTGTCTCCATGCAATTGAGCACCTTAGTGTTTAAAAAAGTGAATGAACAAGTAGTAAAAATTTTATAAAAATGAGAAGTGTAGGAATGGGCAGTGCGGTAAAAAGCAATGAAACAAGGCAAGTCTCTGAATTTCGGCACATGACTACTTCATTTTTTGTACCCAACTCTCATACGTTACTGTGTACCTACATTCTACATGCTTGTTATTATTAATCAAGTGATTGCTTGCATGAACCAAATGGCTGACAATTATTATCATTGAATGATGGAATTCAAACTTGCAATTGACTCATGAAAATGAAGTAGTCATGTGCCGAAATTCAGAGACTTGCCTTGTTTCATTGCTTTTTACCGCACTACCATTCCTACACTTCTCATTTTTATAAAATTTTTACTACTTGTATAGAATAGAGCTGGAACTAGAACTAGATTTAACTATATAAACAATGACATCATTCTGAACTTAATTACTTGTAGTAGTACTCGCGAGTTAGTGCTGTCATACCATAGGTGGTCCCCCTGGACCATTTGTTGCTGCTACTGACAGTCCCCCTTCCCTATTTTTTTACTGCATTAATTAAGGCTAAGTCTAAGAATAGGGATAGGGTAAGGATGGGCTGAAACTGGTAAAAGAAAAAAAAAAACAAGTTGAGTCTGGGGACCATCAGTGGCTGCAAATTCATGGTCCCAGGATGGGGACCAAATATTTCATCACAGAGCTCTGAAAAACTCCCCGCTAAGTGTTTGCCTGCTCCAGTTATGCTTGCAAACAAGATTAGAGCTGGCAAACTAAACGCTATGTCTATATAGAGAGTTGGCAGACAGAATACTTTCCTATTGCTTTTGTAAGGTAAATGGGTGAATTTCGACTAAATTTTTAAATCCTCTTGCCAATCTCCAAGGAGTAACATTAAAGTCAAACCTTTGGTGAATCTGAAAGCCTGTATGCTGAAGATAACAAACATATTATAGCTCTTGCTGCAACAAGTTCTGACGTCACGTAGGAGGTTAAAGTTTATCAATGATTCATTTTTTGCTGATGGGGCAATTTGGACGGTTTTACAAACTATGTTTTTCCACTTTAATCTGCACTATTTCAAGGATATAAACAATATACACACAATGAACATATTCTATAGTGTCACTAGTTTCCTACACAATATTTGCAACTCCAAAAACCTTCTGGTATTTTTCTAAACCAATACACTTTGAGTGGAACCATTTATTACAAGAATCACACCCATCCATGACTGTCTTACAAGATGGTTGACATCTCTATAATAACCTGCACACTCTTCACAAACTCCAGTATCATCACTTGATAAATTAGAGGCAGTGGATTCAGAACTGTTGTTTTTTGCTTGAGGAGACACTGGTGGAGTTTTCTGCTTCTTTAATTTCAAAGGTGAGTACTTTGTTGGACTACAGGCATGAATCTTTGTGACTTTTTCCCTTCTTTTCACTAGCAGCCTTCTTCCTAGCTTCCTTAGTATCTTTCTTTCTCTGTTCTTCTTCTTTTTTTGTTTCTTTTGCAAGAGCCCTCTCATAGAATTCATCCATGGTAAGTGCTTCACCATAGAACTTTGGCTTAACCTTCTGCTTTTGATTGGCACGCTTATGTCCTTGTTTATTCTTCTGAAGTAGTTGGGCAAAATAGCCTCTCAAATGCAGCCGAATAGGGATTACAGAATTATTGACAGTACATTCTCCGGAGAGGGTCACAACTTCAACATGTAAATGAGCTTCAACTTCATTTTCAGCGTGGCTTGTGACATCAGGTTGTTCTTCTGGTGCTTTGTGAAGCTCAGCTTTGGTTAGTTTACAAGCTGGAATTGTCTCTTTATTTACTGGACATAGACCACACTTTTTGAAGCCATTTTTAAATGCTGAGGAAGAAATGAAACTTCCCACAATTTTGCAATGAGAGCTGGGAAATTTTCTTTAGTAACAACTTTTGCACAAGTATCAATTTGGTGCTGTTTCAGCACCATTCTCCAAGAAGCCTTTACAGTACCAAACACTGACATATCCGAGGGTTAAATGATGTGTGTACAATGAGGAGGAAAGCATATCATGTGAACATTATTCTCTCATGCAATCTTGATCAATTTAAGTGATAAATGGGAGTGATGACCATCAAAAAAGAGAATGGCTGGTTTAGCTTGAAGAGCTGGTAGAAATATTTTCTTGAACCACTGGAGAAAATTACTGCTTTCCATCCACCCACTGTCAGACACACTACAGTAGACAGTGTTCCAGTAGGTCCACACTCATTCATCTTGCCCAAAGGTTTTTGCTTTTGTAGACCACATAAGGAGGTACTAGATGAGTTCCGTCTACATATCCAGCACCTAGCACAATAATGAATTCATGTCAACTACCTCCAACTGTCTTGTGCACATCCTTTTGTCCTCGTCTAGCGAGTATTTTCTTCACAGTTGCAGAAGTACAGAATCTGGTCTCATCACAATTCCATAAGCGCTTCTGAAGCTCCTCTTGTTTGAGTGAGTCTATCCCTGCCTCCTTGAACACTTCACTCTTCACTCACACATGCAAACCAACTACTTAGTACTTCTTCTGTTGCTGAAACTACTCGATGCATCAGCAAATGCTGTGGTTTGCGGACACTGAGGTCCCGACCAGGAACACCATCCTTAAAATAAAGGATTTGGCCTAAATGGCAGGTCTTTCAAATAATCTTTAATAACTATTCCCACAAGATCCTTTGTTAGACCAAAACCCATTTCCTGTAGCAGTGTCCCGTCTAAAACTGAACTTGGGAATCCCACGGGCATCCACGAGTTTCCATGAGAATATCGCGGTAGAATGGGATCGTACGTATGGAAGCCGAGAGGTACGGAAGCTACGGAAGACGTGAAGGGCAATCCGCGACGAGGTACGTGAAGCGCCGCGCTATGCCGCATCGCGGATCGCGAAGTGCCGCGATCGCGCCGCACTGTACCGCCTCGCGGATCGCGAAGTGCCGTGTTCGCGTCTACTCACGGACCGCGAGAAATTAGATTATGACCGCGCTGTACAATGTAACTAATCATTGATAACATTATTTTACTATAACTATACTTCCTATATCTTTATGTAACACATGCATACACTTGCAACTATCGTAGTAAGTGTAATAATGAATTATTATCAGTTAAACTTATTATTATTGACCTCTGACCTCAGGCCTAGTTGAGTGTCTTTCTAAATAATGCACAGTGATGGAGAGTGATTTGTCTCTAGATTCGTCTAGGGCTAACAGTGACCATCAGTGAGTTAAGTTTTGCATAGTTATTAAAGATTGTATTAAATATTTTAGTATACAGAGATTTAAAAACTAATATTGTAAGATGTATGAGTCCTGAAGCATTGTGTGCTTTGGATAACAAGCGATTTAATCCAAAAGTTGATGGAAACATCAACAGGGAAGGTATACATAGTTAATACATAGTCATTAAATAATACAGAGGACCTCAAATGGCCGAGGTATTAATTAGGTACAGGCACCCGTGTACATCTCAACTGAAACATGTGATTCCAAGTGATAAGAAATGGAGATTTGCTTTGTGCTAATAACATAATTGTTATATATAGGGTGGTATTTAATTTAGGTCCTTCTTCACACAGTTAATATAACTTAATGGGCTAAATGACTACATTGCTATGTATCTTTTCCTGTTGATATTTCCGGCAACTTTTGGATTATAAGGCTTGTTATCAAAGCACACAACGCTTTAGAACTCATAGATCTTACAACAATATCTGCATATTAAAATATTAAATAACTATGCAATCATGGTCACTGTTAGACCTCTGGTTAGACCCAGCAGAGGTACAATATCAGTGTGCCTTGCTGAGCTGGCAAGTCCGTTAATTACATTCCAATTATGTGACCACAAAACTTCACAATAGGAGTTGATCATGTGCACTCATTTTCCAGCTCAGCAAAGGTGCACCCGTGTCGTACCTCCCCTAGACAAATCCAAGACGAATAACTCTCCATTACTGTACATTATTTAGAAAGACACTCATCTAGGTTAAAGGTTAGAGGTCAATAATAATTATAAATAATAATTATTTAATTTTTTATGATTGAACACACTGCGATAGGTGCAAGTGTATGCATATGTTACATAAAGGTATAGGAAGTATAATTATAGTAAAAATTTCAAAAAATAAATAGTGTAGGAATGGGCAGTGCATTAAAAAGTATTGGAACAAGGCATGTCTCAATTTCGGCACATGACTACTTCATTTTTATTCTTGATCCCTCATGCATATGGATCCTCAGTGTCATAAATCCAATGATGCATGTGCGACAATAATATCATAGCTTATTTTTGCATTGGTTCAAATTCCTACTAATCAGTTGGCTATGCTGTGGAGTAAACTAAAACAAACAGGTAACTTAAACTGGACTACCAGCCAAGAGTTGGGTATAAAATTAAGTAGTCATGTGCCGAAATTGAGACATGCCTTGTTCCAATACTTTTTAATGCACTGCCCATTCCTACACTATTTATTTTTTTGAAATTTTTACTACTTGTTCATTCACTTTTTTTAACACTACAGTATGGAGACTATTAGAGACTGGTTAGTCCCTACAAAAAGCTTGAGTAGAGGCTACATGCACTACTTTATGCTAAAAGAGGCTAATGCGCATGCGCATAATAATGCCACGTGAATGACCTTTGAACTCTACCTACAAAGATGGCTGCATTGTAGTATATACATGAATTTATATACTAAGTTTCAAAGCTTTCTAGTTTTTGTTTAGGCCTATTTATGATCAAAACGAGTATCAAGGAATGTAGTACCTATGAAAAGAACTTACTTTGTGCTGTCAAAGTTGGCTCAACACATTCTGGTTCTGTGGAAATCCTTTTCAAGTAAGTCAGTTAGGAAGTACGTAAGTAAGTACGTAAGTAAGTTAGATGAACAAAAATNTTTTTACCCATGATTTACAATACAAATATCGAACTTCTTTATTTCAATTTTGCATCAAAATGAGGACAGATATAGCTTGATTATTCATATCAATGGACACTACTCAGCCTATCCAACAATCTTGGAGGCTGCAAATTTATAATTGGAAGGCCTTCAAAAAATTGAATTGAAATTTGAAACGGCATTCCTACTATATGTACTACTGTACATATGATAACAGTGAAATCAATCAGGGGCACAAACTCTGTCATCTGTACAGACTCCGAGTTGCCTGCTTTTCAGAGAGTCCATTATTAGAGATTTAATTAATATTAATTGGACTAAGAATTCATGATACATATCTTGGTCATGTCGTAGTGACTTCACCTGCATTCAAGACTTATTTTTTTCTCTATCATAGGCATAGTAGTGTGAATGGGCTGACTGTCCCATAGACACAATACAAATGTCTACACTAATAAATGTTTAGTAAACGATAGGTAAATAAGCCTTCAAACTTGCCAAGAAGCTCTTTCTGACACTCTTCTTACCGCATGCAACAACGAAACTTATCAAAAATCCCCAGAGCACTTGGAGAGGGCATTAGACACAAAGCCACACTAGTGCATTCTTGCTCATTCTTACTTTTAACTGACTGCTTACTTGAACACAACTCCAGAGAAACAAACAAATTAATAAAGCATAGAGCCAGCTTTGACTGTACAAAGTAACTAAATTTCTATGTACCTTTGTATTCATTTAAAGTAAGGTAGGGCAATTTTAAAGCAGGGGTAATTTCAATGTTGTAGTGCTAACTTATTTTTCTGCTATAAACACTATTCAGATTGAATTTTTTTGTACAGCAGATCTAGTAAGTTCTATTTACAAATAGTTAAAATTTCAAAAAAATAAGTAGTGTAAGAATGGGCAGTGCTATAAAAGTATTGGAACAAGACATGTCTCAATTTCGGCACATGACTACTTCATTTTATTTTTTGATCCCTCATATGGATCCTCAGTGTCCTAAATGGGTTACATAGCTTATTATTGCAAATTCCTACTAATCAGTTGGCTAAGCAATGGAGCTATAACAGACAGGTAACTTAAACTGGACTGCAGGCCAAGAGTTGGGCATAAAATATGAAGTAGTCATGTGCCGAAATTGAGACATGCCTTGTTTCAATACTTTTACCGCATGATCCATTCCTACACTACTTATTTTTTTGAAATTTTTACTACTTGTTCGTTCAATTTTTTCAATACTATAGTGTGGAGGCTATTAGAGACTGGTTAGTCCCTACAAAAAGCTTGAGTAGCAGCACGACATTGTATTATGCTGGAGGGCGCTAATGCACATGCACATAATAGTGCAACGTCGATAGATAATGACCTTGAATTCTACCTACAACGATATGGCTGCATTGTAGTACATGAATTTATACACTAAGTTTCAAAGCTTTCTAGTTTTTGTTCAGGCCTATTTAAGATGAAAACGAGTATCAAGGAATGTAGTACCCATAAAAAGAACTTACTTTGTGCTGTCAAAGTTGGCTCAACACATTCTGGTTTTCTGGAAATCCTTTTCAAGTAAGTCAGTTAGGAAGTAAGTACGTACATCAGAACAAAAATGACACTATGGTGGCTTCCCACTATAGCGCTCTCTACGAGTGCTAAGGAAAGTTTTTGTGAGTTTTAGGCCTTGCAAGCAGTTGATGATCTGTCAGTAAGAGCCTCTGAGCAAATTTGAAGGTTTAATTTTGCTTGACTAGATTTTTATAGTGACCAACATTTTGTATTGTATTATGGGACAGGTGGCCCATTCCTACAATACGTACTATTGTACGTATGATACATTAAAAAGTCACATCGAATAGGGTCATTCCATGTGGGATCAACACAAAAAAATGACGCATGTCCTCAGATTTTATCCAAAGTTAGTGTGTACATAGTGTATCATGAGATGTAAAACCACAACAATTTTTTTGCTCCAATGTTGTATGGCTTCTGAGTTATAATAGGTTAAATTTTTGATATTTTGCAATTATTAACTTACTCTGGTACAAAATATACTTTATCTTCAACTAGGAGCAAGATATGGGGAAACCAACTAGATTTCCTAATAGCACTTAAAACAAGCTTCAAAATGATATCTTACAAGTATGTATTTGATCCACTAAGGTCAAGGTTATGTTAATGTTTTGATTAAGTTTGTTTTCTTCCTGTCGGGATTTGTCAATTTTCTTAATTTTTTGTCAAAGTGTTTTTTAGTCATTCCTTAATACGTAGACAAAATTTTATCTTGAGCCAACAATGGGCTCCAGTAAAAGTGGCAATTTACTGGTTCAGGTTATGATAATTGGTTGAATAAGCACATAGTTGGTAACATGAATAATTAAGTAAATCAATGATCTAAGCAAGTAAATTGCCACTTTTTACTGGAGCCCATTATCGGCCTGAAATAAAATTTTATCTACATATTAAGGAATGACTGAACAATACTTTGACAAAAAATTAAGAAAATTAATGGATCCCGACAGGAAGTAGAACAAACTCAATCAAAACGTTGCCATAACCTTTGACCTTACTTGATCGTCAATCTTAATTTTTGTCAAAGTGTTGTTTAGTCATTCCTTAATATGTAAATAAAATTTTATCATGGGCTGAAAATGGATTCCAGTATAAAGTGGTAATTTACTTGTTTAGGTCACTGATTTACTTGTTCATATTACCAACTATGTGCTTATTCAGCCAATTTTCAGGACCTGAACCAGTAAATTGCCACTTTTTCAGGAGTCCATTGTTGACCCAAGATAAAGTTGTGTCTACGTATTAAGGAATGACTAAAGAACACTTTGATAAAAAATTAAGAAAATTGACAGATCCCGACAGGAAGAAAAACAAATTTAATCAAAAGGCTAACATAACCTTTGACCTTAGCAGATCAAATACANCCGTCTAAAACTGAACTTGGGAATCCCACGGGCATCCACGAGTTTCCATGAGAATATCGCGGTAGAATGGGATCGTACGTATGGAAGCCGAGAGGTACGGAAGCTACGGAAGACGTGAAGGGCAATCCGCGACGAGGTACGTGAAGCGCCGCGCTATGCCGCATCGCGGATCGCGAAGTGCCGCGATCGCGCCGCACTGTACCGCCTCGCGGATCGCGAAGTGCCGTGTTCGCGTCTACTCACGGACCGCGAGAAATTAGATTATGACCGCGCTGTACAATGTAACTAATCATTGATAACATTATTTTACTATAACTATACTTCCTATATCTTTATGTAACACATGCATACACTTGCAACTATCGTAGTAAGTGTAATAATGAATTATTATCAGTTAAACTTATTATTATTGACCTCTGACCTCAGGCCTAGTTGAGTGTCTTTCTAAATAATGCACAGTGATGGAGAGTGATTTGTCTCTAGATTCGTCTAGGGCTAACAGTGACCATCAGTGAGTTAAGTTTTGCATAGTTATTAAAGATTGTATTAAATATTTTAGTATACAGAGATTTAAAAACTAATATTGTAAGATGTATGAGTCCTGAAGCATTGTGTGCTTTGGATAACAAGCGATTTAATCCAAAAGTTGATGGAAACATCAACAGGGAAGGTATACATAGTTAATACATAGTCATTAAATAATACAGAGGACCTCAAATGGCCGAGGTATTAATTAGGTACAGGCACCCGTGTACATCTCAACTGAAACATGTGATTCCAAGTGATAAGAAATGGAGATTTGCTTTGTGCTAATAACATAATTGTTATATATAGGGTGGTATTTAATTTAGGTCCTTCTTCACACAGTTAATATAACTTAATGGGCTAAATGACTACATTGCTATGTATCTTTTCCTGTTGATATTTCCGGCAACTTTTGGATTATAAGGCTTGTTATCAAAGCACACAACGCTTTAGAACTCATAGATCTTACAACAATATCTGCATATTAAAATATTAAATAACTATGCAATCATGGTCACTGTTAGACCTCTGGTTAGACCCAGCAGAGGTACAATATCAGTGTGCCTTGCTGAGCTGGCAAGTCCGTTAATTACATTCCAATTATGTGACCACAAAACTTCACAATAGGAGTTGATCATGTGCACTCATTTTCCAGCTCAGCAAAGGTGCACCCGTGTCGTACCTCCCCTAGACAAATCCAAGACGAATAACTCTCCATTACTGTACATTATTTAGAAAGACACTCATCTAGGTTAAAGGTTAGAGGTCAATAATAATTATAAATAATAATTATTTAATTTTTTATGATTGAACACACTGCGATAGGTGCAAGTGTATGCATATGTTACATAAAGGTATAGGAAGTATAATTATAGTAAAAATTTCAAAAAATAAATAGTGTAGGAATGGGCAGTGCATTAAAAAGTATTGGAACAAGGCATGTCTCAATTTCGGCACATGACTACTTCATTTTTATTCTTGATCCCTCATGCATATGGATCCTCAGTGTCATAAATCCAATGATGCATGTGCGACAATAATATCATAGCTTATTTTTGCATTGGTTCAAATTCCTACTAATCAGTTGGCTATGCTGTGGAGTAAACTAAAACAAACAGGTAACTTAAACTGGACTACCAGCCAAGAGTTGGGTATAAAATTAAGTAGTCATGTGCCGAAATTGAGACATGCCTTGTTCCAATACTTTTTAATGCACTGCCCATTCCTACACTATTTATTTTTTTGAAATTTTTACTACTTGTTCATTCACTTTTTTTAACACTACAGTATGGAGACTATTAGAGACTGGTTAGTCCCTACAAAAAGCTTGAGTAGAGGCTACATGCACTACTTTATGCTAAAAGAGGCTAATGCGCATGCGCATAATAATGCCACGTGAATGACCTTTGAACTCTACCTACAAAGATGGCTGCATTGTAGTATATACATGAATTTATATACTAAGTTTCAAAGCTTTCTAGTTTTTGTTTAGGCCTATTTATGATCAAAACGAGTATCAAGGAATGTAGTACCTATGAAAAGAACTTACTTTGTGCGGTCAAAGTTGGCTCAACACATTCTGGTTCTGTGGAAATCCTTTTCAAGTAAGTCAGTTAGGAAGTACGTAAGTAAGTAAGTAAGTTAGATGAACAAAAATGGCACTATGGTGGCTTCCCACTAGCGCTCTCCACGAGAGCTGTGGAAAGTTTTTGTGAGTCTTAGGCCTTGCATGCAGTTGGTAATCTGTCAGTAAGAGCCTCTGAGCAACTTTGAAGGTTTAATTTTGTTTGACTAGATTTATATAGTGACCAACATTTTGTATTGTGTCAATGGGACAGTCGGCCCATTCCTACTATACGTACTACCGTACGTATGATAGTAAAATAATGTTATCAATGATTAGCTATGTTGTAAAGCGCGGTCATAATTTAATTTATCGCGGTCCACGAGTCGGCGCGAGCGCAGCACTTCGCGATCCGCGAGGCGGTACAGTGCGGCGCGATCACGGCACTTCGCGATCCGCGATGCGGCATAGCGCGGCGCGATCGCGGCACTTCGCGTACCCCGTCGCGGATTGCCCTTCTCGTCTTCCGTACCTCTCGGCTTCCATAGCTGCCTTGGTGGAAAGGCGATCGCCATTAGGCCTTGACATAATTTGCTTTTTTTTTTACCTATTTTGCTTTTCTTTTTTGCTCAATATTTGAGCCCATTTTGCTTTTTATTTTACCTATTTTGCTCAAATAATTGCTTAATTAATAGTGAAGAACTCACTACCCATTACATTTTATTACCATTTTGGTACACTGTGAGCGTGCATTTAACAGAAAAATTGATTATTTTTCAGCTTGAGTGTAAGTGTTCAAGTTTTTAATTATGGACTCATGCAGTCTTGCCAAGAGTACGGAAATATTCTGCCTATTTTGCCAATTTTGCTTAATTTTTTTGCCCATTTTGCTAGCAAATTGCTCAATTCTTTTCACTACCTATTTTGCTCAAAATTTTGCTAGCAAATTCTGTCAAGGCCTAATCGCCATGGCCGAAATAAGGGACGGCCGCTTGGTGGGATTACCCCTCTCGACTTCCGTATTTTCGGCCACCATATCATTTACTCTAGGCATGAATGATCCGGGAGTCACTAACACCAGGGAGTCACTCACGCCTCTGACACTAACTTTCTAGCCAGGCCCTAAACTAAATGCACTGTGAGTTGCATCAATCGCTGTGTCTAGAGAGCTGGTACACCATATATAGGGTGTCCAAGCTCAAATTCCATAAGTAGCAAATTTAAGTTATTGCTAGTTATTTGTGTAGACCTACTATAGGTTAACTGAAAAATATATCTGGTTTGATGTAATCATGCTTTGTTTTCCTTTGCGAGGCGTTTTAGTAAAACACAAATTTGCAAAATAATGGTCATGTGACCAAAATATAGTATGCGTGTGCACGTACACCGCGTGCTGTTGCCGCACTTGTCACAAGAAGTAAGAATCTTGCAAACACTCATAAAAAGATAACATAGTCCTAGAACATTGCTTACAGCTGGGCCTCACCAAATTTGCTATATGTAGTGGACCTATTATATGGCATTTTGGTCACATGACCATCATTTTGCGAATTTGTGTTTACTGAAATGCCTCACAAAGGAAAACAATGCGTGATTGCATCAAACCAGATATATTTTTCAGTTGACCTATAGTTAGTCTACACAAATAACTAGCAATGACTTTAATTTGCTACTCTTGAAATTTGAACCTGGATACTCTACCATATAGCTACTTTCCTATCACTTTATATTGCAGAGTTACATAATATATAGTATCGAGATTTAGCTAACACTGCATTAAAGAACCGGCACCATTAACCGATTATACGCGGTTGACGTCAACATGTGGGTGTTGCAAACCGCGGTTGACGCATTAATGCGTCATGGCTGTTCTAGCGACTTTTTTTGCAAGCAAAGCAATTAGCCCTGAACTTTAAACTTCATATACGAATAGGTAAGGGACTACTCTACTAAAATATCAAGTCAGAGTTAGAACTGCTTGTAAGGCGTGGCGCTACTCGTCACTGAGCGACTAACGGTCACGATCTTCGCGATCGCGATTGTAGGGTTTAGAGCGACGTTTTTTCCACAACCCTTCAGAGGATAAGCTTGAAACTTGCTACGTAGGTGCAGGGATAGTTAGGCTATATAGCCATAGCACCACTTTTGTAAGCCTGGTTGGCTAGCTGGAAAAAAGCTTTAGACACGCGGCTATGTCCTCGCGTATTAGACCCTCCCGTACATTAGGCTTTTTTTTACCAGCAAAAGCTTCACTAAGCAACAAGACTTGGAGTATAGTTAGCTTGATTGTTGCTTAGTTGCATCATAAAAAAAAACTTTGCCCAATCTCTTTTAGTATTAGAAAAACAAAAGGAAGGCGTAGCTACTAAAAATTAAAAATTTAATTTAGCGGATGACGTCATTCACTTCAAAAGAATTCAGCGTATAATCGGTTAACTACAATCTATTTAGCTTTAGTTTATGGCGCCAGCTCTCTATAGACACAGTCTTTATCAGTTTTAAGGTTACATTTTACGTCAATTGTAAAACTTATACTAGCTTGAGAGTAGACACTTTGCTTTTGTCTGACACTATAACATTAGTTATTCACTGGCTAATTTGGGACTTCTAATATTTTTTTGCTTTTGTTTTCTGATCAATTGGCGCGAAGCACGCAGAAATTTTTGCCTAACCACGCCCACTTCCGGTCGTAAAGCCCCGCCTCTTTAGCGTGCGTGCTACTAAAATTTTGCCAGAACAAGGCCTGAATGGACATGATTGTATGTATGCAGCTTCATCTATCCGAATATGACTCAGCTGGCCTAGCAGATTGAGTACTTAGTAGAAAAAAATGACAAGAAAGAGTCAGAAACTATATTATCTTTCACAAGAGACTGATATATTCAGTGAGATTTTGAGTTGCTTTTGGTACTTTTAAGTTGAGTTGAAACTTGAAAGGGGGTTCTAGCTAGCACTTTTCCAGTCCCCACAATTAATTATAATGCGAGGTGTCAGTTAAAAGGGAGGTTCCATGGAACCATCCTAAATCTGCCACTGCTATTAAATTTACAGTCCTATATAATTTACACTGCAGTTGTAAATTTAAGTGTTATAAAAATGCAACATTAGAATGATTAGCAGTTGGTCACACAACAGTTGTAAAACAGATTCACTGCAGTTGCATTTTAGAACACAATCATTTTACAATGAAGCAACCTTTTGGTCAAAACACAACTGTTGTAAATGGTTCAATCATTGCTGAATCTTGATGTTGTGAAAGTAATGTAAAATGACCTATTTCACGACAGATTACAATAATTTAACAATTGTTACATTTGGACAACTTTTTCTTGTGGGAGTTGCAACTGAGCACCCTGAACTTTAAGCTTTACTTGCAGTGAATTGAAATATACTTACTCTGTCCACGTAAAGTTGAACACAGCTACTCTGTCTTCCAATGCTTGATGCCTGACGTGCTGACTAAACTAGCTTGTTTGTGCTTGTGCTTTATAAGCAAGCTTTGTGAAACCTTATCTCATTAATACACACATCCTTTGGTATTCTTGTGAACAGGATATTACCAATGAACAAACTTATTGATTCTCTGTATAGATTCACTCCCTGTGGTAAATCCCTAGCTATCATGTGGGCAGATTATTAGACTGGGTAGATCCTAAGTGAAACAGAAATACTACAAATAAAGTCATTAATTGTGATAAGGGTGTTGACAACACAGTTGCCACCCTCTGACATTTATAGTAAATTATGACTGGTGGACATCTGGAAGCAACTGTGGACCAATTCCTCCTCAACCAAATATAAAATGTGGAGAAACTAAGCAGCTGGGTTATGAACATAAGCAGAAAACTTCTATGGCTGTTATATCAATGTAAACAGTAATATATTTATTGCCCACACAAAAGACCTCCATAGTTAATTTAAATGACCACAAGCATACAGTTGTAGTATTACAGTGGTATTAGTTTACCATGCATCTCTAGTTTGCAAACAAACCTGGCTAGTCTAGAGACTGATTGCTTTTCCTGGGAGTTCTGGGATCAGTGCAGAATACAATATTGATTATATCATGTCATATTCCACATTCATGGATGGTACTGGTATTACAAATGTCTTGTCCAAACTATAGCTCAGAGGCTGAGGGGGGAGGTCACTGACTGCCACGACTCAATTAAGCTTTTGACATGGTGTCCAGAGTGAATTCTCAAGATGAGTGAGCTAATTAAAATTTTTCAACTTATTTGTGTAAACCCAGTGGCGGATTTAGGGGGAGATCCAAGGGATCCATGGATCCCCCCTTTCAGCTGGAAACCCATACAGCTGCACAGCTACACAGATGAAAAAGTAGCGTCAAAGATCCCCCCTTTCAATTTGAAAAAAGAAAAATAATTCAAAATTTCACTGAAAATCAGTTTTTTGTGGAAGATAGAAGAGATTCTGTCTGTGTCTTGCCGTTTTTTCGCCATTCAGGCCCTGATCTGGCAAAATTTTAGCTGCACGCACGCAAAAGGGGCGGATTTTCAAACCGGAAGTGGGCGTGGTTACCCAAAAATTTTCCGCGTGCTCCGCGCGCGCATTGGTTAGATCCCCCCTATATAAAATCCTAGATCCGCCACTGAAAAACACCAAGTTAAAGTGAAATGTAGCTACCTATTTCATTGGATGCAATCACATGTTGCTTTCCTTCAAGAAGCACTTTAGTAAAATGTAATTTTGCAAAATGTTGGTTACATGACCACAAAATGCCATTCATATGTACACTGTTACACTGGCATTCTTTGACTAGCTACTAAGGCCAAGCAATAGTGTAAGCACAGGGTAAAAATAACTCTGGGAATGAAGTTAGGTGCATGAGTTTGTGTATGTTTGCAAGATTCACTATAAGAATATCACTATTACCTATAACCTAGCCTATACTCTGTCTGAGCTGAGTTGGCACCGTTACCAGAAATGACGGGACACGGACTTAACCTTTCTCCGTATACTAAAAAAATTGCTCCGTGTCACGTTCCATTGAAAATGTATTGAAAATTGTTATTCGTGTCCGGCCTTCCTGAGCGAGTGCAAGTAGCCAGCACACTTCCCATTATCACAATTCTTTAGTCTTAGTCACAACAATCTGTATTCACTAAAAACTGACGGCTACCAGAGGTACTGATTTTTGACACACTCTCCCAATACTGCTGCTAAACAAAACTGTGCAAAAGTGCCATACCAGCTGTCTTCAAATTTCAATATTTCACAGCGGCTAATTGCTAGACCACCCCCCATTTCGGAATTAGAGAGAACTAGGATAGCTATTTATGGATACGCAGTGGCTATTGATCCGGCAGCCGGGCGACCTTTTCCAATGCTATTGATCCGGCAGCCGATCACGTGACGCTACTCGCGATCGCGCTTCAACTAGCTAGCAAAATACAGTAAGTTCTAATCTGTATTTTACGTATGGTCAAGGAGTTTATATACGCCCTAGGTATGGTCCAACAGAGCAGCACCATAACAGAAATAGTATACACTGAACCATCAAAAAATTTCAGTTGTGTCATACATACAAAGACAAAACTGCAACTTGAAACACACAAAATTTATTATACACACAAAAACAACACAGGTTCCAATGAATAAATTTTAGTCTAGATCTCGGCATAACAAAAATGGCAGAACCACACTTTAGTTTTCGGAGGTTGTTTCATGTTAAGACAGCTGAAGTGGTACCAATTTAGGCAACACTCACACACAATTGAAGACTGGGTGTCGTCTGAAATGGGATTCGTACACCTACCACAGAAGTATACAGGATCATTCCATATTATATTAACAACACTGTTGATTAGATTCCAAGCATCGATGGAGCAATACTTTCTACAACTTTCCAAACAAACATTTTCATCTAGACAAGCTGCAGGAACTCTTTCAGGTCTCACTTCAACTTCAGTTTCATCAATATCTTCCCTTGAATAGCAGCAGCATACAGCTATGTCATCATCTACAAACCAAGAAAGAATTGCTGTTGTTTCGACTCTCTTAGTGATTCAAATAGATTTTATTTTTGAGAAAACACATGTTCAACTGTCACCAAAGAACAAACTTGCAACTCTAAATTAACGTAACATCACAGAAATTTTACAAAAGCAAATAAGTACATTTAGTGTTCCTTTACCAATTGCACAAACCAACATTCCGCCGGCCAAGACCGACGTCGACGGTCTTACATGTAATACAATCAAATGTTCAGAGCTAGCTAACATGAGTCCACAATAATGAAATTAAATTACAACAAATTAAACAAATTAAACAATTCAAGTTCAAAGTCATTGATTAATAGGCAACACCAACGCTACCTTGGTAACGGGACGTTTGTATGTTCCAGAAGAAGTTTTCACAGTCACTACTCTGACTATCCCATCTCTTCCTGGATGAATCTCCTGCACCCGAGCTAGAGGCCACTTGCCAGGCAGTAAGTTGGATTCATGAATGGTGACCAAATCTCCAACTTGGAAATTCCTCGTGGGATAGTGCCATTTTACACATCTGCGGAGAGTAACGATATATTCCAGATGCCACCGCTTCCAAAAATGTCTTAGTAGAGCTTGACATAGATGCCATCTCTTCAACAGTGAAACAGATTGGTAGGTTTTCGGACCATCAGGAAGCAAACTCAATGGACGACCAATGAGAAAATGTCCTGGTGTCAGTGCTTACACACCATCTTCATCGAATGGTAACAGTGCCAATGGTCTGCTATTCATGCACGATTCTATCTGTGTGAGCACAGTAGTTGCTTCTTCAAAGGTGAGTCTGGTATCACCCACAACACGTCTAAAATGTCGCTTAAAACTCTTGACTGCAGCCTCCCAAAGACCACCAAAATTGGGGGAGTGCTCTCGAATAAACTTCCATGAAATATTCTGAGATGAACAGAATTCAGAAATTTCACCTTGTGCTTGTTGTGACTGTAGAAACTGATCAAACTCTTTCAGCTCTCTGGAAGCTCCCACAAAATTGCTTCCATTGTCACTCCAAAGCAGAGTAGGTAGGCCACGTCTACTTACAAATCGTCGGAGACATGCAATAAAGGCTTCGGAAGTCAGGTCGGACACCAGCTCTAAATGCACTGCTTTAACAGTCATCAACACAAACACACAAACGTATGCTTTTACAACAGTCGGCTTACGTGAATAGCCATACTTGAGGTAGAGGGGCCCTGCATAATCGATTCCAGTTCGTTCAAAAACCGAGTCTTGAGTGATCCGTTCATTAGGAAGTGCTCCCATGATCTGTGGCTTGGGCTTAGCAGAGTGCTTCCGACACACGACACAGCTTCGTGTTATTGATCGAATGGTCTTTCTGTGACCAATAATGTGAACACGTTGGCTAAGCATTGACGACAAAAGCTGCGGTCCAGCATGAAGCAATCTCAAATGCTCAGATACGATCAGTAGCTTCGTGACAGGATGTTTCCCGTGGACAATCACTGGATGCTTACTTGGACTTGAGGTCTTGGTAAGATTCTCTCTACCACCAACACGTAACAGGGAGTTGGAGTCCAAATAAGGACGAAGAGACAAAATACAACTTGAATTGGGAAGAGTTTTCTCCTTCTTGAGAAGCTCAATCTCCTCACGGAAATAGTCTTGTTGCACGATTCGAAACCAATACTGCTCAGCAGCTTCGAGCTCTGTCACTGTCAAATGTGAACGTTCTGCTTGCTCCTTCTTACGACAATTGTTCACGAATCGTAGAANGTTTTCATCGTAAATAGGCCTGAACAAAAACTAGAAAGCTTTGAAACTTAGTGTATAAATTCATGTACTACAATGCAGCCATCTTTGTAGGTAGAGTTCAAAGGTCACTTACCACGTGGCATTATTATGCGCATGCGCACTAGCCTCTAGCATAATGAAGTGCATGTAGCTGAGACTCAAGCTTTTTGTAGGGACTAACCAGTCTCTGATAGTCTCCACACTGTAGTGTTGAAAAAAGTGAATGAACAAGTAGTAAAAATTTTGAAAAAATAAGTAGTGTAGGAATGGGCAGTGCGGTAAAAAGTATTGGAACAAGGCATGGTCTCAGTTTCGGCACATGACTACTTCATTTTATGCCCAACTCTTGGCCAGCAGGTTATATACCTGTCTATTATAGTTTACTCCATTGCTTAGCCAAATAATTATTATAATAGTGAACCAATGCAATATGATAAGCTACGGTACTATTATAGTGTACAGATTATTGCAACACGACATTGAAAAATCCATATGAGGGTTAAAAAATAAAAATGAAGTAGTCATGTGCCGAAACTGAGACCCTACCTTGTTCCAATACTTTTTACCGCACTACCCATTCCTACACTTCTTATTATTTCAAAATTTTTACTACATGTATTGTCAAAAGTGACTTTATTCAGTGAAGCAATGACTGTATTCTATCAATGGAGAGCCTATACTACTATGTTTATTTATAGCATAGTGGTAAAAGATATTCATGATGCATGGTTACCATGGATACGCTAATTGGTTATGAATATTAGTGGGGGTCAAAGTTTATTTGCCTTAACCGCTAATTTGCCGTCTCCGGCTACGAAAATGCTGTGTAATCGCTACTTATTTGATATCAATGGAAAGTAATTAACACATAGAATGCTATTCTGACTGGAAACGCTGCACAAAATCTAGCGCTAGCTATATATTAATAATAAAATACAATTTCAATGCTATACGCAGAGCTAATTAACGATTTAGCTGCTCACCTTGCTCTTATAGAATATTTTGGCCTCCGTTTCCAGTCAAATCCAATCACTACTCGTCTATTTCAATTGAAAACTCACCAAAAGAACTATCATTTTTCGTAGCCGGGCGGCAACTTTTAGTGACTAACTTCGATCGCTTGCATAATAAAAACGCAGTGGCTATTGATCCGGCAGCCGGGCGACCTTTTCCAATACTATTGATCCGGCAGCGGATCACGTGACGCTACTCGCGAGCGCGCGCTTCAGCTAGCTATGCAGTAAGTTTATATTGACGTATGGTCAAGGAGTTTATATATACGCCTTTGGTATAGTCCAACAGAGCAATACCATAACAGAAATAGTATACACTGAACCACCAAAAATTTCAGTTGTGTCATACATACAAAGACAAAACTACAACTTGAAACATAAAATTTATTAATTTATGATACACAACATAGGTTCCAATGAATAGATTTTAGTCCAGATCTCGGCATAACAAAAATGGCAGAACCACACTTTAGTTTTCGGAGGTTGTTTCATGTTAAGACAGCTGAAGTGGTACCAATTTAGGCAAGACTCACACACAATTGAAGACTGGGTGTCATCTGAAATGGGATTCGTACACCTACCACAGAAGTATACAGGATCATTCCGTATAATATCAACAACACTGTTGATTAGATTCCAAGCATCGATGGAGCAATACTTTCTACAACTTTCCAAACAAACATTTTCATCTAGACAAGATGCAGGAACTCTTTCAGGTCTCACTTCAACTTCAGTTTCATCAATAATCTTGCCTTGAATAGCAGCAGCAGCTATATCATCATCTACAAACCAAGAAAGAATTGCTGCGTGTGCATGCATGTACATAATAAATTCATATTCATGGCATAGCACACAATTCATATACCTTGTTCCTTTTCAAGAGGAGACTTTCTAACAAATGGAATTGGCTTATCTCCTCTGTGTTTCTTTTTTGGTAGACCTATAACGGTTTTATCAGCTCCTTTAGGTCTACCTCTTTTGCACATTTTTGGAGGTAGAACAATGTTAGAGAGATCTGCAGAATCAGTTGGTGCAATAACTTGGTCAAATAATTGTAGCACACCTACATATCCACACTGACACACACACACACACACACACACACACACACACACACGCACATGCACATACACACACTCAGACACAAGTTCAAACACTGGCTGGCACACATAATCATGTACACACATAGAATCACCAGATAATGCAAGACTGGATGATGAGTCAGTAGATCCATTCTGAGTCTCCTTAGGACTCGAGTCTTCAACATCCATGTCTGGAGTAGATGCTTTAGAGTTTGTTTCTGTCAAGGAATTGCCATCACTACTCTTACTGGACACCTCTTTAGACATTAGTTGATCGGTAGTTGACAAATTAGAAACAATTTGATCACCTGAAACAATAAAATGAGCATATTAGATCTGTATGTTACTACACTGCCATGATGTGCATTATCAAGAACACAATATATATGAAGCTAACCTGAGCTTGTAGATGGATTAGAACTGAGAACCACTTGCACTCCATTTGCCCAGCTATCTCTTAGCATGCTTAGCACTCCTTGAATTCATCCATACCACCTTCAGAACACATGGTAGCAAGCTGTTGTGTAACTTGCTGTGCTTTATGAAACTTTTGATGCTGACTCAACACAGCTTTAGCATGGTCTTTTCCAATAGTGGTAATCTACATGCATAAAATTGATGTAACTTAATTGGTTGAAATATATAAAACAAACATTTACCTGAAATGTATCATCACCAGCAGAACTACCTTTGGTAAGGGACACTTCTTTCATATACTGTAAAGTCCACCGGTATGCTACCACATCACCATCAAACAATGAAAGCTGTTTTCTCTCTCTAACAGCAAACATATGACGACAAGGTAAGTATGTGCTGGTTCGAAACTTGCAACTACAGCTTTCTGCTGTAGTTTTGAGAATTCCCTCTGATGATGATACATCACACACAGCATCAGATTCCTGAATGATTCCAACTTTGCGGCGAAGAGAAAGTTGTNTGAGTTACTCTGGTGGGCTTCAACGTTCCTCTAGTCACTGTGGGTCTCTTCAATTCAGAATCTGTAATTAATTAAAATTAATTCACGTCTATCATTGCAATGCAATCACCTATACAGCAACATAGCATACCTGGGGTGCCAGGAGAGGGCATCTGAGACGGACTTGAGACAGTGTGTTTCAAGGACCCTGTAACTATGGTGTCAATTTGTGAACTGTACACGCACTATACCATGATGCTAGCTGCATGTAACTGACCTTTTGATCGAGTTACTCTGGTGGGCTTCAACGTTCCTCTAGTCACTGTGGGTCTCTTCAATTCAGAATCTGTAATTAATTAAAATTAATTCACATCTATCATTGCAATGCAATCCCCTATACAGAAACATGGCATTCCTCGTTTCCCATTTCCCTATTTCCTTTCCTTGGTTCGTTGCCAGACGAAGTTTAGACAGGTAATTAGTGAGCGTGGGTGGATCATGGAAGGCATAATCAACGTGCAGCACGTGCGTGTGATCAGTCTGCAAAAGTATGAGCTAGGTTTTTTTCCTTGTGTTAGAGCAATAGAGTAAATTCTGAAGGTACAGCCGATATCTAGAAGGCTAAGCGCTTTGCTATACTTACCAAAGAACAGTTATTGTATCATTCAATAAGCTCAAAAGGTGAGTATATATGAGTTGAGCAAACCTACCAGTCCGAGGCTAAGATTTTTTGCTTCAGTCTTTTTTTGCGTGCTAATAGCCCTTTTTTGTCAAAATCACTTTTGTTAGCAGATATTTGCCTATAGTAGCACTGTTATAGACTCAAGATATAACAAAAAGTTAGTTGTTGACAGTTACAAGTTCAGAAAACCTACCTGCTTGTTTTCCTGGCAAAGACGCGCGTTAGTGTCGCCCGGCCACGCATTTCGCGAACAAGAATTTTGACGTAAGGCACGTGAGAAGTTGAGAAGTTTTGGCCTTCCCCTCCTTTTTCCTCGCGCATTTTTTGGGGGGAAGGCCTGGGTACGAGGCTACTAAATACTCAGTGGCGGATCCAGGGGTAGTTTATTTGGTTCGGACGCAACCCCCCTTTTTGGCCAGCTCATCAAAAAATTTTTTACAAGAAACAGTAGAAGATCAACTGGTGGACGCTCATAAGTATAATACTTACTTTGAGAGTGAATACAGTAGATAGGCCAAAACAAGTGAAGGTTCTGGCACTAAACGGCTAAAAATCGGCGAGTTAGCGCTACTCGTGCTCGTGCAGGTAAGTACAAAGTCTGGAAGTGGGTAGGGCTCAGCACGTAAAATACGCGTCGTTTATGTAAAGTGGGCGTGGTTAGCCAAAAATTTCCGCGCGTAATTCGAACTACCCTCTCCAAATTCCTGGATCCGCCCCTGTTTAATACGCCCCCTGTAACTTAGCTATACCTTGTTAGCTAGGTTGGTTATTGAAGAGTGACAGTCTTTGTTCAAGTTTCAAGAATTGAATTAACTCAGTTGAATATGGCCCATCATGTCATAGGTACGTCTGCAGAAAAATAACTTGAATTATGGTATTCTAGCTATATATGACTGTGGTATCAAAATTGCGAAAAGTCTCTCTGGAAGACAAAGGCAAAGGTATTTTTGTATCTACCATATAATTTACAAGAGGCTGAGCAAACACACCTGCTACTAGGCTAAGCGCTGAACTCAGGTGAAGCTGTAGGCTACAAACTAGCCATTTTTTGTGCATAAATGATCACTGTTTACTACAAAAATTATTTTATCACTACTGCTGCTGACTGTTTCGCCAACCCTTTAAAAGGCACTCCCCTTTGTGCAATAAATTCAGGCTATTTAATGTAAAAATCCAAGTACTTTATAGTATCATTTTGTTATACGCAATTAGTGTATGAATGTTATGCATTGCAGCTGTATTTATGCTATATATGGGCCTCACTCTGACTCGCCACCGAAATTTTTAAAGGGTGCTCGATCAGCCATAGACACAATACAAAACATTTATCGCCATTAAAATCTAACAACACAAAGTAGAGGCTTCAAACTTGCTCAGAGGCTCTCCTTGACAGAAAACCAACTGCATGGAACTTGGAAGGCCAAAACCTTTCTGATCACTCGTAGAGAGCGCTTGCAGGAAGCCACACTAGTGCAATTTTGTTACTTACTTCCTTCTAACTGACTTACTTGAAAACGATTTCCAGAGAACAAGAAAGTGTTGAGCCAACTTTAATTGACGCCACAAAGTAAGTTCTTTTCTTGGGTAGTACGTTCCTTTATACTAGTTTTCATCGTAAATAGGCCTGAACAAAAAACTAGAAAGCTTTAAAACTGTTAATAGTATAAATCCACGTACTTCAATGTAGCCATTTTCTTGTAGGTAGAGTTCAAAGGTCGCTCTCAAACATAATGACATTTTGTGACGTATTTTGTTAATACTCAGGTACCACGTTTGGGAACGTTTGCATACTACCCCGTGTATTGTGCATTTTGCATTACTTGCGTAATAGTACTACGTGGTCAGCTGTTGTTACAAGCCTAAGTAGCTCGCGCGTTATGCGCACTTAAACTGTAAGGTTTCTGTTTACAACCAGTTGTGCAACTGCTCTATTATAGGTTGTATATGCATTAGATACATGTGTATGATGTGATGTAGTAAAATTATACTGCATGTGGATGTATAACTTTTCTTTCAAATGCTTTTGTTGCCATTATACTCAACCATTTTTTCGAAAGTAAAATAGTATCTCATTACTAAACTGTAAGTGTTCAAAAAAGTGAATGAACAAGTATAATAAAAATTTATAAAAATTAATGAGTGTAGGAATGGGCAGTGCCATAAAAAGTAATGAAACAAGGAATGTCACAACTTGGTATAGCCAACTTCATTGGAAGACGAAAAATTGGGCATAAAAAAATGAAGTAGTCATGTGCCGATAGTGCCGAAATTGAGGAATGTCAAAATATTGTGCATTACAATATGCATTATGATTTGAAGTATGAATCAGATCCATTGACAACTTCAGTTTCAGTGTCCATTGTATACTCAATACTAATATTATCAGTTGCAGCTCACTGATGACTGACTCTAAGCCACTGTATACGTAATCGTAAATAAGAATGGTCCAAATCCAAGGCAATTGCAACACTTGGCAACAAGAAAAAATTTAAAAGAAAAAAATGAAGTAGTCGTGTGCCAATAGTGCCAAAATTGTGACAATTTTGTTTCATTACTTTTTATGGCACTGCCCATTCCTACACTCATTAATTTTTATAAATTTTTATTTATACTTTATATATAGCTGACTGTTTTTGAGATTGCTAACAATTAGGCTTACCAGTGATATCCCTATCAGACAAAGAAGCTGTGATAAAGCAAATCTTTCATGTAGCAAAAAGAGAGCTTTTGTTTCTAGGAGTCTGTTTCTCTGTCGCTGTACATGAAGCATTGAACAATAAAGACTCCTTGCTATTATTATTCAAGTGCAATCAAAAGAAAAACTAATTATTGCACAGTTTGTAATAAATACAAAAGTTTGTATTATGTTAAGTGTTTTCTAGCTTGTAGGCATGTACATTGTGCACGAGCTAGCTAGCTTTGTTTTCACCTCACTGCCATGTTGCAACTTCTTGTCTTTTTCAAGGGAAAGCTGATTTCTTCACTGTGGTAGATTATTTGAAGCCACTGGATGTCCATAGACATATCCCGCAACTTGGTTGTCTGCTTGGTCTGGATGTATTTTCTGTTAGTAATATGAGAAACCTACCTGATGAAATGGTGACTGCATGGATACGAGGAGATAACAAAGTGACAGAAGTTACATGGGAAGTGCTGGTTGAAAAACTGAGAGTAATGGGTCAGAATGGAGTTGCTGAGAGGATATTTAAGGAACAGTGTTCAGGTCTGTCCTTACCAATATAATTACAAGTAGTAAAAATTTCAAAAAAATTAGTGTAGAAATGGGCTGTGCGGCAAAAATTATTGGAACAGCTTGGCATGTCTCAATTTTGCCTCATGACTACTTCATTTTTGTTCTTGATCACTCATATGGATTCTCAGTATCATATAAACGCAATGATCTGTACAATAGGATAACAATATATTATTATAATTATACCGTAGCTTAAATATGTTGGTTCAAATTCCTATATAATCAGTTGGCTAAGCAGTAACTTGAACCAGACTACTAGGCAAGAGTTTGGTGTAAAAAAATGAAGTATATAGTCATGATCCAAAATTGAGACATGCCTTTTTCCAATACTTTTTGGACTTAGATGATTTTCACAACAGCATCACTTGGAAATGGTCGTCACAATTAAGTGCGCGCCATAGCTAGGCGTGTCTATTCATTGGCCCAATTTATGCAGCTATAGGCCAAAGACTTTAAGTAACTTGTTCTATCTCTGCTAAATCTCTACCTGTTGTGGCTGTCTATCACAATTTATTACGTTATAGTTTCAAACAAATTTCTGACAAAATAACAGAACAGATAGCCATGCTTTGAATTTGCAAGCATACTGTGGCACTGAGTGCAATTTGCATCAACCAAATTTTGTATTAGTCCATGCTGCAATAAGTTGTTTGATCGAACTGTTTGATATAGCTCAGTGCAGCCATTGAATGCTTTCGAAGTAATACGTAAAGTTTATTTTAGGTGCAGTTGATTGGCTAATAGCCTCTAAAGGTATCTACCAGGTTAAAATGCAAATGTTATTAGCCTTGCTGGTAAACTCCATGGCTTGGTGTATGTTATTTATGTAGATCTACTAAAATAGAAGCTCAGTTACTTTGGTTCTGGGGCATCTATGGCAGTCTTCATGCTTGCAGAATGCTAGCTAGCTGATAGCTTGCCACCTAGCTTAGCAATTAAGATCCATAGCACTCTAGCTGGTTAGTGGCAGGCTGAAATGCAGTGCAGCTCAGCTCACTGTCAGTCTCAGCAAAGTTAGACTCCAATGCTATAGCGCCAGCACATTATGCAAATACACACGACAACCTTTACCAGTGTGTTGGGCGCCTGAAAATTTCAAAGTCCAAAAAGTGTATATACGTCAGATAAAAAATCGCCTACCGTATGTATGATAGTTACTTCTAGCTGTACTATTAATTTACTATGTTATATGAAGCTATGAATATAGTCAAAAAAATATCCTGTTAATTGTTACCATCCCGGATCTTATTTATAATGTCATCATGATGCTTTGTGTGTATAATAATAATAGGTCCTACAGCATCAGCACACAATCATACTACTCCAGAAAAAACGATGGAAAATCCTGGTGAGTATAAATTATAATACTTTAAATTCAGTGGTTATTGTGTTGAATTTATTGTTATTTGGGCTTTATAATTGCACCCCCCTAGATACATTACATGTGCACACACACAAATTCTAGTAAAAATTACTATAAAATACATACCGTTTAGTGATTGTGAACTACTCAGAATAATGTTCGCCTGTGTCCGTTAACCCCCATCACTTACCGCTCTTAACTTAGTTCACTACCATTAATGATGGAGGCTATTATTTAGTAGATGTTGGTGGGACTCTGCTTGATCAACTGTCCAAGTAACACTCTGACCTTGGGCCATGCATCCGCTGTCCAAACTTTCCCCCTTAGTAAAATTTTGAGGTATCATTGTCACATATGCCATACGACCCAATAATTAAGCTATTATTAATACTGCCGCAGCCAAAGGATGGCAGGCATTTCCACCCAAACCAGGTACCATGCCACCACTGCCACCATGAGGGGAAACATCATTTTACTATGCCATACCCTGGCTGAGCCTGGAGGTGTAAGGGGTAACCCCCTAATAGTATAGAATGACAGACACCACCAACCATCCCATCTCTAATGGATGGGAGAGAGCTGGTCTAATTATACAATTAGTAAAAATTTCAAAAAACAAACAAAAAAAGCATAGGAATGGGCAGTGCAATAAGAAGTACTGGAATAAGGCATGACATTGTCTTAATTTTGGCACATGCATGTAAAGTAAGCAGGGAGCCTGAGACTAGGGCTAGCACATGACTACAATTTTTATTTGTGATTCTTCAATCCTCCATGTCTTACTGAATGCAATGATCTGTACAATAGTATAACAACTTATTGCATTGGTTCAAATTTCTACTAATCAGTTGGCTATAAGCAGTGTAGTAAACTATAAGAGACAGATGACTGTAGAATGGACTGTCATATGGTCTTAGTGCTGACTGGCCTTTGGAAATGACAAAATAGATGGCAAACTGCTCAGAAAATGTCACAAAAGTGATGTGGGGTTGAGAAAAATCTAAAGATTTGACCAGGAAAAATAAAACGTTAGCAATTTCAAACCAGCTACGCATGTTGGTAGTTCATAATACAAAGGAAAGAGAGTATCGGACTGCCGTATAGGTAATACATTTTGTCTTCGGAGAGTAACATGACATTGAGTTAGGAAGATGAAAGAAAAGCATGTTCTAGCAAAAGTGCTTCATGAATTAAAAAGAAAACGAGATGAAACAAACCTTACAGGTGGGTACGCTTCAAGGCTTGTCAAGAATTTAGTAGATAGAGACTTCTTTTTGTCTTGCTCACCATCAGCAGGTAGCGGGTACCTATACAGCGAGCCACAAAGTCCATAACACAGCTACATTTTGTAGCTACGAAGTGTTCCAAGTAGAAAGTATAGAGCAATAAGAATATCTGAGACAACACTAGACAGTACTAAGGTACCTATTCTACTTGAGCAGTCTCTGTACTGGGCTAACTGTGGTAATTGTCCATTGAGTTGTCCATTTTTGCAACACGACTAATTTTCGAACGCCGAATTGGCACCAATAGCTGCTGTGATTTCATTGGTCAATTTCAAAATTCCGAGCACATGACTCTCCGAGGACATAATGTATGAAATATATGGCAGTTCAACACTCTCTTCTCTTTGTATTATGAACTCTTGATGTTGAGCAGTCATTGGTGTATGTGTGGCCTAAGTTAAATCAGCTAAACTCGTGCAAAGAAATTCCGAGGCTGCAGAACTCGGCAAAAATATTGAAGTGTCTGGAGTTACAGCCTTTCCGGAGTTCCACTTGTGCTCCCTACCATTGCTGAGGGTAGTTTTGGTGAGTTTTAGTCCATACATGCAGTTGGTAATCTGTCAGTGAGAGCCTTTGAACAACTCTATAGGTTTAATTTTGTTTGGCTAGATTTTATAGTGACCAATAAAAAATCAAGTTGTATTATGTCTATGGGACAGTTGGCCCATTCCTATAGTACTATAGGTACTACCATACATATGATAATGTACTTATAATCTTGAAACTGGATGTGGTAGTATATAGTTTCTGTGATTATCGTACAAGTAAGGTACACATAAGGCGTACAGGGGGAGCAAACACTTACAATCACTATCTAACCAACATATCATGCGTACAATATACATAATTATAGTAGAAATGGGCCGACTGTCCCATAGACACAATACAAAATGTTGGTCACTATAAAAATCTAGTTATTCAAACAAAATTAAACCTTTAAAGTTGTTCAGAGGCTCTCAATGACAGATGGCCAACTGTATGCAAGGGCTAAAACTCACAAAACTTTTATCAGCACTTGTAGAAGTGCTAGTGCATTGGAAGCCACAATGGCAACTTTGACAGCACAAAGTAAGTTTTTTCATGAGTACTACATTCCTTGATACTTGTTTTGATCATAAGTATGCCTAAACAAAAACTAGAAAACTTTTGAAACTTAGTGTATAAATTCATGTACTATACAATGCAGCCATCTTGAGTTCAATGGTCATCGTCTATCTACGTGGCATTATTATGCGCATGTGCATTAGCCTCCTCAGCATAATGTAGTGCATGGCTGCTACTCAAGCTTTTTGTAGGGACTAACCAGTCTGTCTCTGATAGTCTTCACACTGTAGTGTTGAAAAAAGTGAATGAACAAGTAGTAAAAATTTCAAAAAAATTAGTAGTATATATAGGAATAGGCAGTGCAGTAAAAAGTATTGGAACAAGGAATGTCTCAATTTCGGCACATGACTACTTCATTTTTACAACCAACTCTTGCCTGGCAGTCCAGTTTAAGTTACCTCTCTGATATAGTTTACTCCACTTCTTAGCCAACTGATTAGTAAGAATTTGAACCAATGCAATAAGCCAGGTATACTATTGTACATATCATTGCATTTATGAGGGATGCCAAAATTGAGACATTCCTTGTTCCAATACTGCCCATTCCTACACTTTTAATGAAATTTTTTACTACTTGTTTAATCATTATTATGTTAAAGCAATTTTTGTTTTAGTTAACTATAATAAAAACTAAAATCAATTTTAGTTCACCTGAAATTAATAATCGAAAATAACAATTAAAAATTGATAGTAAAATAAATGTATAGAAAACTAACTAAAATTTAGCCACGAAAGACTAATACTAAGTAAAATTATCCAACTATATATGCATGTGAGGTAGGTGATTTAATTATGCGACAGTCATGTGATACAAATTGAGTATCTTGCGTGTAAGACAGTTAAAAGCATGGCTTCTCCTGAACCAGAACCTTAACGCAACCTTCTTTCTCCTGGACCGAGTTCCTGCAGTCCTGAACCTGAGTCAATATCATCGATATTGAAGCAAAGTCGACCCGGTGAGAGTACAGTATGAGTGTATTTTTTTGACAAAACAAGAGAAAAGAGTAATTGACTTGTGTAACCATGAAGTTAGTGACAAAAGCACAATTAACTTGAAAAATCATGCATCTCAAGCTATGTTTTCCAAGGTACATGAAGATTTTCTACTAGCAGGAGAGAAGACAATTAGAAAAGGAAATTTAATGGCAGCCTGCAAATATTTGTAACTGGTGCTCTTCATTTATTTATATGTAGCTCTTTATTTATAAACTGTGCTCCCGGGCCTTATTCATAAATGAACTACATAATTATTATTAGTACTTTTAGTACATATATGCAGTACCCCAAATTTTTCCATTCACTAGCTGCGAGGTTGTCCCATCCTAGATCACTCAAAACAATTTGTAGATGGTTTTTAATTGTAACATTCGACTTAACATCAAGAAAGTGCTGTTTGTAACAATCTTTCTCTAACTTATAGGTTGGTGTAAATTGAGTGGGCAGTACTTTTGCTATCGCTGATTTAATTAGTGGATCGTGAAGGGGTGTGTCCAAGATTTCTATATCAAAATAGACAATTGAAAATGAAAGTGTTCAGGAGGTGCTGGAGATCATTTTGTGCAAAAATTAGCAACCGGAAGTTGTCTTCGAACAAGTGACCGGAACTTAGACCACATCAAAGAAACTTCTTTATAAACCGCGGACCGCAGNTATGGGTGTGTCTTGTGCATGCAATAGGATGGCTATGTAGTGATATGCATGAAAATGTGCAGTAAGTTTGCAGGATGGCTAGTGGAGAGTGTGTGCTAGCCGTGACTTCGAAACTCAGTGGGCTGTCCATCCAAGCGTGTGTTGAGTGTGATTGACTTTTGACCTCTGACCTTTGACTCTTCTGTCATTTAGGTGAGCTCAAAGTGAGTCTGTACAGGAAAACTTAATTTGACAGGGCTGTATGAAATCCATTTTCCTTCCCTGGTGGAGAGAGGAGAGAGGCAGTGAGGTATGTGAGCTTGTAGGGTGTTTGTGTGTCTTGAATATCACGCTGGGTTTTTGACTGAGTGGGAGCAGTTTCCTGTTTACCTGTTAGACATTTTGCAAGAGAATGTGGTTGTCAAAAGTGCATGTATATTACAAAAAGCCTTCTACAGACTTGATGAGCGGTTTTTTTGCTTTTTTTCAACATACTTTTCTTCGCTGATCTGTTGTCTCCTGGTAGTTGTTGCCTATGAGTGAGGGGCAATGGCAGAAAAATCCATTTTAGAGCGGAGCTACTAAATTTGACCTTTGACCCTTTTGAGCAATAATCAGCCATTTTTAGACCAAATCCTTTCGGCTTTGAGATAGTATCAAGAGGTTCTATGAGCCTATGAATATCATTAATGATTACCTCTATCCCCGCCCACTCAATTTACACCAAGCTTTAGGAAGAAACAAAATCTTGTCAACTTTATGGATTCTCTGACAGTTCTGTCTAAGCGTATGCTGCAGTGGTGTATCTGGCCATAGAAACAGAAGCAGACACTTAATCGAAGTTTGTAGCATCATTGACTCATGTTGCCCCAATTACAACATAACAGACAACAGGTGACTCAAGAGTTTTGGATCCAAGCTTAAGGTCTTGACAATAATTAAGACATGGAAATCCTTTCGGTTGAGAACAGAGTCATTGAAATATGCAACTTAGTACAACTAGAGTATTGGAAGCACTGTCCTAAGAAAGGAAATGCTCCAAGACAAACCAAATAGAGGAACAACTGCATATTAGATGTACATTGACATCAAGGTAATGCTAAAAAGGGACTCATTCAGTTTGAGAAAGTTTGTAAATAACTCACCCTCTTGGCAAGAGATGATTGATAGCAATGAAGGTCTCCAAGACCAGTGCTGTCAATTAAACATATGCCTGTTCTCCACAGTACTCTCACTGACAACTCAATGGGGGTAATTAACTGGGTTGGGTGATGTCATCCTCCCATAAAAATCTGAGAGCATCTCGATCTTCACTAGAGATTATCTTTTTCTATGTCAGTTGTGAGAGCGACCTTGTATGTGTGAAATCTCAACAAGATGTCGAAGATCTTTTGGTAGGACCTGTGTATAAACAATGGTTCCATTTGGATTACCGTGTGATGTGGTTAATAATGAACCTTGTGATCATTGGAGTCTTCTACTTGATTCACCACTTGCACTTTGTCATCTGTGATTTTCTGATGTATGATTGCATCATATTCTCTTGGAATCTCTGTGTTCTGTTGTAGTCGATGCAACAAACCGTACAATTGTTTTGCACTCAACTTGTAGTTTGTTGGCAGTGGTGCATGAGCTACGGCAGCGACACTTCGTATCTGCCATGTTTACATCTTAGATGTGGAAATGGATGACTAGTGCTGCATGTAAAATTGTCAAAGAAAAAAGAATTTGAAATTCAGCAACTGGAATGTGACAATTATAGTTTCCTTGCACATATTTTTGCAAAAAAAGCAAAATTGCGCTAAATAAAACTTAAATTAACAAAATATACTGCTATTTAGGATGAGTATGAGCTTTTTATTACATGTTCCCAAATTTGTAAAATCACTGTTAAAAATGGTGTGTTCCCATGCACTTTAAATTTAACACACCTAAAGTGTGTAAATCTTAAATGTGCATTTAAGCATGATAATGTAACTCAAAAGCTTCTTTAGATGTTGAAAACTAATATTTCAGTATTCAATCCCCAGAAAAGTTAGTCCACATGAAGATATGCTTCTTTGAACATAAACCACATCAAACGTTTCCATGGCAACAGAAAAAGGGTGTTGTTTAACACACTAGTGTGTAAAAGTCAAACAGTAATGTGGACACACTATTTTTAACAGTGATGAGATGATTAATATTCATTGTAAATTAAAATTTTAACACTACCCCTAAAACACGAATTATTAATTAGTCGGTAGTCTTCCCCAGTTGATATGTCAACCAAAACTTACTAGATTTTAACATCATTAACTACTCTTGTATTGTTCATGAGATAAAGCCGAGAAGAAGGGTGCACTTAAGTATGCAATCACTCATACTCATCCCACAGTGTTCTACATTTTCCTAGTATAAATAATTACTCGCTACAATACTTCAGCTTATAATTAGCTATGGGTAATCTAAGACATAGCTTCGAATAATTGTCTTTAAAGGCAAAATTAAAGCAATTCCTCAAACATGGTACTGATTTGTGTTTCAGCAATAGATTAAGTCAACACTTTTTATTAGTTTTAGCCTGTTTATCATTAAATTTCATTTATTATACTGTTCAAGTTCTAGGGCTAGATTTTTCAAGTTTTTTATCATCAAAATTAGTTATAAATCAGTTTCTGTATACATGTATTGATTAATAAATCAGTATCACATGACAACTTGAACATCATTGTATACATGTCAGGTTGATGATCTGTGATTAGATTGTTGATCAGCAAAATAATAAAAAGCAAGCGCTCAGGCGCTAGGTGCATCATATATTATATTATGTGCATGCAGACATTGCAGTGCAGCTGAACTAAGGCAAGATACAAGTACAAAAGTAGGTAAATTGACATAGATCTAGGCCTATATAGTGAGTACCAAGAATCAATAACAGTCTACCTACTCTTTCTAAGAGCGCATTTGCTCTTCCATCCAAGTCGTGAAAGGGGTGACCATTTTTACGAAGGGGTGCGTGATTTCTCGTGCATGTATATCAGTCACCCGGGTTCCCAAATTAACGGTAAATTGGGCACCCGGGTGACTAGAATTTTAGATTTTACCGTGAGATTAGTCACCTCGGGTGACTAAAATGGGGGGTGACCAATTTCACATGACACCGGCAGTCGCTATACTTTCCTATTGCTTTTCACACTGACTACATGTTGTAATATTCGACATGGTACTGTGGAACTTATATACAGCTGTGGATCAGGCCTGTTTGACTCTCTAGACCCAGTCTACTACTGTTTAGAGATGATTTCACTGATGACTAGGCCTTTACTCGACCAGTGTTTTCCTCTTATGTACTGCGTAATTGTCATCTCGCTATTGTCTTTCTGTTGCAGAAATTCTGTCTCCATGGCTCTCTTTGTTGTGCTGTTTCTCTGGGTTGACACTCCCGAAGATGCTGCAGAAGATCTTGGGGTCTACTAAGATCTCTTGCTCATTTGAACACGTTGTAACTGCTTGTCAGTATTGAAAAAAAGCTGAAACTGACCTCTTTATTTTAACCCGATACTCAAATTGGAAGTAGTACTGGTCCACACAAATGTCTGAAATTATCCTGAAATCACGGTTAGCCAGTTGTACACTGGCGGGGTTTCAGTTAGTGATACACTTGCAAACTAACACTGTTCAGAAACCTCACTGATAAGCAGACCTCACACAAAATGCACAATATTATGTGGGCCGGGGTGGCTAGCAAGCAGGCAATTTGAAAATCATAAAAGTTCAGTTAGTGATACACAAGTCTCACTACTCTATAGGTAATTCAATAATCTGGTTACATGACCATGCAAGCAAGCAAGCAAGCATCTTGCTACATCATTTTCCATAGTCTTATGATTTGGTCATTCCAGTGGTGTTTTATCCATGTTGAACACTATAGTCAAGTCCTAGACTCTACCTCTTAAATTAAGAGGCAGGGTTTATGACTAGCTGTAGACTAGTTGAACACTTATCACTATGTCATGATTATGCATTATAATTTTGTCAAAATTAGGTGCCAGTGCTGAGGAACCTTTAGCAAGCACATTCCAAAAAGTCAAAACCATTAATGTTCCCAATGATGAGAATATGAAGTTATCTCTGTATAGCAAAGTGAAGCTTATTCTCCAAACATGCAATCCCAATGAGTACAAAGCAGTTCTGGAAAGAATGACACCCTTGGAAAGCAAAGAAGGAGTATATAAATTCAAGGATGTCACAATCAATTTTAGGATAGGAAAGTTTGCCAATTATACAATTGCCCTAGTCTATACAGATCAGTGTAAAGGAGCAAAAAATCCACTACTGGTAGCTTTGAAATCTTTCCCAAATGCTGAGGCCATTATTGGTATTGGAGTAGGATTTGGAGTTAATCCGAAGGCCATCAAACTAGGCGATGTCATGGTGTCCAAATATATTACTGATGCTTCGACTCTAGAAATAAAATCAGGCCGTGTCAAACCTCGTGATGGAGAAGGGGATTGTAGGGTTGATCCTCAAATTTTGCTGTATTTTGATGATACTGATATAAAGGATGAATGGGAATTCAAAGTTTCTGGAGATCGTTCTTCAAGTGTGGTTGCTGGAAGACTAGTATCCTCTTCAAATCTCATTAAGGATGAATCATTTAAACAGCTCCTCTTAGATCCTATTTATAAGCCAATTGGTGGAGAAATGGAAGGATCACTTTTGCTCGAAATTTTTCATGATTATGAAGTGAAAAAAAGGAAACTAAAACCAAGTGTAATTGTCATAAAAGGAGTTGCTGACTATGGGAATGAAGATAAAACAAAAGTTTGGCAGCCAATTTCAGCCAAAGCGGCTGTTGATTATGTTCACTACTGCCTCGAACAAACAGATGAAGGGAGCAAATTTGATGCCATGTGTAAGTTTAATTTGTATGTTAATATACATGTACTACTATAATAATTTGGTGTGAACTAGCTCAAACGATATTGGCGAACTGACTTTTAAATTAGTGAAAGAAATAATATTATAGAAAATGCAGTATGTGACATACTGTGCATGATAAAATTTAGTAGCTATTCGTTTTTTTTTAAATCAATGGTCATTAATTTGAAGAAGCTTAATAAACAAGCTATCTGTGCTAAAACTTTTTTTGTAAATGAGTTAAAATAAAATATGTTGACTATAGGCCGTTATATCAGAACTACACAGATAATTGAGGAGTAAACCTGAGGCTTTACCAATATTACCAAGACCTAGTATATCTCAATAATGCCCATCAGTAGGCATGTTCTAAAATGCTTGCAAACCAGCACTTTATTAGACTTCTTGCTGGATTCTTTCTTGTCTACAAGGGAAATCAACACTAACAAGATCTCTTGAAATTTTCTGAAAAAATTTTTAGTCCTATAATTATGATTTTGTACCTATATTTCCCTCAGTTATTCTGTTCATATCACCCTGAGACTCTGAAAAGACATATATATAATTCATGCAGCTCACTTTTGCCCTTGCATGCTCACTTTCTTCACAGGCTCTATACGAGTATAAAATATATAAAAAACATCAAGTTGGAAATGTAATGAGACACAGCTATGGCCAAATCGTACAAAAAAAGCAAACAAGACAGAAATAGAGTGTGTGCAGAATTCTTCGTGTATGGGCTGCATTTGACACAGGCTCCTCTTTTGAGTCTGTCAATTGCCCACAGGAAAAATTCTCACACTCTAACAGCCACTTCCATCTTATTTTCATTCATTTTACAATTTAGCCATTCCTGTGTCTCATTACATTTCCAATGTTTGTTTGTTCTTATTTTTTCATAATCCTACAAATCATGTTTGAGTATAGCCTTGTTCCCAGGCCTTCCGTGGCGCGTATTTTATATTTCACAAGTTACAAAGTTAAGCCACCGAAGGCCTGGTAAAACTTCTCACGTGATGCTTTCGAAAAATAACAGAGAGGTAGACAAGTCAGGTAATTAGTGAGCATGGGCGGAAGGCATAATCAATTTTAGAGAAAAAAAAATTGAAGCCCTTTATAGAAACTACTACCAGCATGCAAATTCTTCAACTATGCTCCAAATCTACCTCTCATGCATCAGGCCCGACCTTGAGTATGCCGTAGCTGTCTGGGCACCTCATCATAAGTGTCTCATTAATAATATGATAGAATATGTGCAAAAATTTCCATTGAAAGTATGTACCAAACAATGGAGTGTAGAGTACAATTCTCTGCTTGCATTTTGCAATCTTCCAAAGATGGAAACGAGAAGAGTCTATCTTAAACTCTGTTTTCTCTACAACTTTCTCAATGGCAGCTATCATATTATGCCTACCACTCCAGACTTAATTCAGTTTGCAGCTTTTGGTCATAACTCAAGATCTCACTGTCTCACTCTAAAGGTTCCATTCGCAAAGTCAAATCCATACTATTACTCATTTTTCTGTGACACATTTAGAGCTTGGAATCAACTGCCAGCCAACATTGTTTCTGCTCTAGATATAGAGTGTTTCAAAACACTTGTCCTCCAACACCTCTTCATGCGAACTTAACATTTTAATCATAATAATTGTTTATCATAGTATATACCTTTGTGTTATAATTATAGCTTACTTTTGTTGCCACTAATTTTCGCTAGTATTTAATTAAGTTAAGGTACACACCAGTATTAGCATTAAGTGCTGATCAGTCTGCTAGAGTATGAGCTAAGTGTTGTTTTTTTTTCTTGTGTTAGAGCAATGGAGTGAATTCTGAAGGTATAGTCAATATCTAAAAGGCTAAGCGCTTGGCTATACTTACCAAAGAACACTTATAATTGTGTCATTCAAAAAGCTCAAAAAGGTTAGTATGAGTAAGCAAACCCGGGCTACCCGTCTAAGATTTCTTGCTTCTTTTTTGCGTGCTAATGGCCCTTTTTTGTCAAAATCACTTTTGTTAGCAGATATTTGCCTATAGTAGCATTGTTAGAGACTCAGAAATGTTAGCAAACAAGAATAGTAACATGCATGCCGTTAGTGTACATGTTGGCATAAAGTGATATCAAATCAAACCCATAATAACATTTTGTGAAGTAGATCAGTACCATATTTAATTGGAGCCCAAATATAACTACCTAAATTCTTTTCTAAAAGCTGTCCCTGTCAGGATGACGCAACTAATTTAAAAGTACTGTACACAACATCGTGATGCACTTCAAGTTCAACTTGCAAGATTCCATTGACTGTTGAACCATATAGTGTCCAGAAAATAATATGCTGGCTGTCTATGGTTGACACTCGTACTATAAGATATTGTGTACAATTTTACAGAGAAAACATGCTACAACGTCAAATATCAATATGACAACTTTCTTGACCCTATAGCTGCATGTACGAGATAGTGCTTTTTCCCCTGGTATCTAGCAACGAAATTAAAACCCATGGCATGAAATAGCTATTGAAGACAAAGAAACTCATTCAAGAACTTAAAGTGAATAGTCTCTAAGAAAGCTCTTGAATAATTATCTTTAAGGAGGAAGACGAAGAAGAAAACGAAGAAGAAGAAGAAGAAGAAGAAGAAGAAGAAGAAGAAGAAGAAGAAGAAGAAGAAGAAGAAGAAGAAGAAGAAGAAGAAGAAGAAGAAGAAGAAGAAGAAGAAGAAGAAGAAGAAGAAGAAGAAGAAGAAGAAGAAGAAGAAGAAGAAGGAGAAGATGATGGAGAAAAAATTGGAGACTTTGGCTTATTTTAATTTGTTGCTTTAGTGATGGACTGATGTTGTATTTATGGTTCTTTTGGGTTGGATGGTTTTAGGTGTCTTATAGGCCATGTTTTTGAGCTCATTAGAAAAAGAATAAGTTTATGAGAAGCCTTTTGGGGGCAAGTGCTCAGTTTTGCAGTTATTCACATGAATTGTGCTAATGGACCAACCTTGCCAGCAATAAAACTTATATATCAATTCCCAGTACAGTAATACTGGGTACACAGAAATGGCGCCATTTTTGTGTACAATAATTATATGTTGTTATACAAGGAATATGATGTGGTACTGTAGTGCTTGCATTATTATAATTATGCTCCTGTTTTTGTACTGTAGGATCAAGTCTGACCTCCAAGAGTCTTAGATTCCTTTCGTAGTAGTTAACTCATAATTTTTTTTGTTTTGCAGTATAAGATAATTATAATTATGATGTAACTATTTTATTATCTTTAGGCAATAATTTTTTCCAATTTTTAGAAGATTTTTAGTAATTTACAAAAATATAATTATGCATTATTATAATTATATAAATAAATGAGACAGACATGCTCCCGGCACAACGTCACTACTGGAGCGATTTATCTTAACGATGTCTGGAAATTATCTGAATCATGTACTGATTAAACATATATTCTCAGGTCATATCTGAAGTTGATCTATCTTAATTTTGAAAAGCAGCAATATATCTTAACTTAGTCTCAAACATCATTCAGATAAGCAGCAATATCTTAACTTTGTCTCAAACATCATACAGATTTTTGTACAATCTCAAACATGTCTGAATCTGAAATTTGAAACTTCTGAAATTCAGATTCCATTCAGATTCATGTGCATGACAGTCTTCTTCTTCTTTTTTGCCTCCAATCAAGGAGAGTTGCCCAATAGTAGTTACAGGGCCACAATGTTTAGTTCAGCGAGCAGTTCAATTAATTCCCTAGTATGCAGCCAAAGAGCGAGGCGTTGATCTGCATTACCACGGAGATATCTGGGGATGCAAGTAATAGAAGCCAATGCTCAGAAATAGCACAGATATCTATCGAATCAAGCAGATCATGAAGATAATGTTGATTAGATTTGAAGCCACGTACGAACAACCAACTCGTACTACGGACGAGCCAGACCCCCCTCTGTTGTATTGGTGGCTTGGGAGACAGAGGGGGGGGATGGGGGTGTTACCCCCTGTTCTTGGGCTCCTGAGAAGAAGCCCTTGAACTAGCGGAGAGGTTAGAATCCTTGGAGGAAATTGTATAGACATCCTCACCCTCACCTGAGGGGTTGACGACACTAACATTGGCAGTCACTCCCTCCTCACTTGTAGCAGGTGCCCTACCAACACTAGTAACGAGGGATTGTATCTCCTGGCTCTCTTGTGCAGCAGTTTAAGAACCCTGTGGACAGCAAGCAGCATGAGCATTATCTACTACAGATGGCCAACCCAACAAAAGAGCAAAGGCCAACACAACCAAAGTGTATGGGAAATGTTACGATTCCATGATACCACTGACCGGTAATCCGTATAGCTCTACCATCTGGTTGGACTCCTACAACTGTAGTAATGGAAGGCATGTTTCTGATAAACATAATACCTTGGAATGCACACAAGAATTTTTCTGATTATGCAGACTTTTTGATTCGCCAGCACATTGTACCCCATTATCGGAATGGAAGCACAGAAGTCCATGTGTTATTAATTTTGATGACCCAGAGTGTGAAATTCAGAGTCCAAAATTCTTTGAGAGAAATCGTAGAGATAGCATCAACCCGGTGTCTTCAGATCACTGCTGTGTTGAAATCACATCAGATATGATGATACCCCCTAGATGGAGAAATAATGTCATTAGTTGCAGAAATTGCAAAAGGTCACTGGTAAATTACCTCTCACATTACTTTCTGGAAAAAATGAAGAGAAAACTAAAAGGGAGACAAAGATTCATTACAGCTGGTGGGTTTAGTGGAGCCTTTAAAAACAAGGCACTTTACACAGAGTCTTCAGGAACCATCAGGAGTGATTCTAGACTCGAGTCAAATGCAGAAGAAACTGACACACGTATTTGGGTCCATGTATTCAATTCAGCAGGTTACAACAAGTTAGTCAGACACAGACGTTTATCACATTGGATTACCACTCACAATCAATTCAGGTTTGGATGTTATGGTCAGACTGAGTCCATTTTCATCTAGAGAGCTAAGAATACTAGACATCCAAACTCTAATTAAAGCTCTAAACAATGATCCAGAATTAGCAGTTGTCCAAGCTGAATTACGGCCATTACTTCTGCAAAAGGTGTACATCACCACTGGTTGTGATTTTATTTCCTTTTTCCATGGCTTTGAAAAGTCGTCATTTTTGTCTACGTTGTATGAGTTTTGCCAATTCATATGTTCAAAATGTGACAACACACCAGGGATTCTAACTGAATCAGATCCTGATATTCATAGCAATAGTTTTCTTTCATTTGTCGTCTAGTAGGCTGTGCTTACTATCGTAAACATAAGTCAGCATTTTTACCATCTTATAGCACCCCTACAATGCTGTATAATTCTTTATACCAGGATGGTGTTTCCTCCTTTGACCACCATACCAGGTGGCTTGACTTTCTTCGCGATAGGATATGGAGTAAAATCCAATACGAAGAAGACATGATACCCTCGATCACGGCCCTTCACAAACACTGGCAGAGATCATGCTGGGTACAGAGAAGAGAGTCTGGGGACAAGCTAGCCAAAGCAGCATTGTGTACCCACCCTTGGGTAACTTTGGCTGGAGTGTCACTAAGGAGTCTGAGAGTGTGACACTAAGCATTGAGTGGGACTAGTACTTACGATGCAAATGTAAGAAAGCCGGAGCTCTTTGTGGTCCTGGGTGCAAATGCATTGATTGTTGTAATCTTCTAGCACCCCATCAAATGAATTTGGATGAGAGAGAGTCATCGAATGATGAAGAGACTGAGAGCAAAAGCTGTAGCGATGAACAGTTTAGTGATGAGGAACTTGAAGAGATTATGAATGATGTGTTTGGCACTTTATAAATTTTGTTGTATTTGTGACAATCTATTATTGATATAAATTTTTAATAATTATAGTTGTATTGTATTTGACATGTTCAGTTTATATCTTGCTTGTAGTTGTGTTTACCATTATAATCATGAATAGTTTTTGCACTCGGTAGTAAAAAAATTTAGCACATGGGGACAATTTCTTACTGAATTTAATACGTATTTTAGAACTTATACTAACCTTTAAGATGCTTCTCTGGTGCCAAAGTATCAAGGTACTAGCAATCGGACTCGTTTTTCAGAGCTTGTCACTCAAACCGCAACACCAAGTATGGTACCCATTCTGGGCTATTTCATACCATACGTAATCTCTGAGAATACGACTTGACTGCATCCCATCGCAGATAGAAATGAACATTATGTCAAACAAATTTCCGCTCAAAAATATTGAAGCAATGCTGAGTAATGGAAGAATGAATAATTATGAGCAAACGCGATCATTTTGCTAGCTGAACCACAAATTACGTAATCAGTAATGCATACTAACTTCCGGTTGCGTGGCAATTAGACTGTTGATACCTAAAATAAAGGAGCATTTCAGTCGTTTTCTGTTCGGCTTGTGGTGAGGCTGAATAGTTGTTTTCCATCATCAGGCACTAAATTTCAGAGGGAATTGTTTTCATTCAGTACAGCTCTCAGAGGGGTTTTATAAACTTTGGAAAGATTTTCAACAATCAACCAGTGTTGATCCCAACCCCTTATTTTTTTCAGCATGTCACATATCCTTTTTTCAAAGAAATGGTATCGAAGCACTGCAGAGTAGACCACAGGCCATTAGCTGCAAGTACCAGTAGTCCATCCCTCACAAATGAGGAATCAAATGCCCTGTGTTATGTGGCTGGCTATGTGTGCAAAAAGGTCGAGACAAAAATTAACATCCTCACCGAGAAGATATACTGCTATGTTTCAAGGATGAAGACAGTTGTGCTGGCTGTAGTGCAGACTGGGTATGGACTGTCGGATTAGCGTACATAGTGTTTCATGAAATTGAACTAATAGTACAAAATACTTGTCTACATATGCTATACAGCAGACCAAAGTGACAAGCAACCTCAGAGAAAAAATGGAGGGGACTGCACTAGGTGTATTGTGGCTTGTGAAATTGAAGAACCAGGCAAGACTCTTCTCGAAATGCTAGTAGATCTCTACATACTTAACCATTAGAGGGTTTTCATTCATAAAACCAGTCATTGAACAGTACAAGGAGGCACGAAATAAGTCCACACAAAACTCAAAGGCATTGAGAAAAACTCTACTTTCAGCCCCTAAATGAAATGTCTGTTAAAATAATAATTATAAAAAATTTATGTAAGGCCACTAAAAGAAAATTCATTGTTTTTCAGGCCCGCCCGCTCGTTTATTTTTGAAAGATTCGATTTTTTTTCTAATTAATTATGCATGCCACACCCATTATTCTCACGTGAGCTAAACCGCAGAGCCTCGTGGCGGAAAAAAAGTGCCTGAAAGTGGGAACGAGGCAAGTCTGAAAAATGCTTCTCTCTACCAAAATACTAGTTCCAAAAGTACTGTGGTGAGAGACGTACTGGAGAGTTGTAAATATTCTCGAAGAGGACACCAGAAGAACAGATATTTTAGATTTGTACAAAGGTATTTGTGACCATGTGTACGACCTGTTAGAGCCGTATGTACCACCTTCCGAGTCAGTGGATGCCCCTCTGTCTGCTATCATAGGAAGAACCCTGACTTTCAAGACATATCCACTGAATGTCAATGTCAGCGATGCAGTAGCATTGTTTGGCATATACATAAAGTTCACTGTCCTTCAGTGTTCAATGTAACATGCAAAATATCCAGTTGAAATTCCCTACTACTCTTCGGAGATGTTCTCGTTAGTGTGCGTACATTGTGCATGTGAACAGGACAGTGTGGAAGAGGGTCAGTACCCTATTTGTACATCATGTAAGCAAGAGGGGAAGACCCCAGTGTTTATAAGCGAAAAAGGAAACTTTTTGGTACTAATTAAATTTCTATATATATATAGAATTTTTTAGTGTGTTCTGAAGACTTCTATTAAATTTTCTATTGAAAAATTAACATGGAATGGATAATAGGAAGTAGGTGTGTCTTGAATTTGTAGACACGCCCTAAAAAAAAAAGAGCATCCCTCATGTTTTTTCTTAAAAAAAAGCTTGAGAAACAATAAATTTTCTTTTAGCCGCCTAATGTAAAGATACAATACATATAATTATGGACAATCAACAACTAATATGAATACACGATTCATGTAATAAAAACAGCTAGCTTAGCAGATGAATGAAGATCACTGAGCTTGTGGTACAAAGTTCTCTTTGTTTGTTTCTGACTTTTTGGAATCAGATCTCCTTTGTTAAGGGGGTTTTTAAACCATCTGAAGTGAGACAAGAATACATGGTGAAAAAAAGGTTATAGTTTTTTACTACTACATTGACTAAGTCTTATTCCATTACTGAGAGCACATACTATACAATATATTTGCATGAGGGTCATATTGAACCATATCAAATCTTACAGGTACAGAAAATTACCTTACTATCAAACAACTGAAATTTTAAAGTATAGGCTCAAACACTCAAGTCTTAGTCTTAACTTAACCCATGCATACTGTTCTTCCTCAAATTTCTAACTAATCACAATTGATTACCACCCATTAGCTTCAGAAAATATACCTTATTTACAAGTATTTAGTAGTGTAGCAGACACCAAAGTCCTTCTCTTCATCTTTTTTCTTATTGTAAACAAGAGAATGATTAGTGTGAAATTCTACTAGGCTAAGTTGACTCTCTGATATAAGATCTTTTCGTACAAGATTCTTGCTTATTTTTCAAGCTTAGAGCTGTTTAATCCAAGTTTTGATACATAATTTGCCCTATTTCTGCTACGTTGAAATGTTGTTTTTCTTTTCTTGAGTGATAATGAGAATTAAAACAGTGATGTAACATGTAAACAAAAGCATTGGCATGGATGGTCTATACGCAATTGGAACAAGAACTTCATATTGAAGGCTACTGTACATGTATGACATTTTGATATAAATATTTTAGATGAGTCTGCCCTCGTTTTTACATCCTTCTGGTTTGCGATAGTACAGTACTTAATAAGAACGAAGAGAAATTTGTGACCTTTGACCCCTCTTCTTTAACATTCCAACAAAAATACAAAGCTAGAACCAGTAAAAACTTTCTGTCTGAGAGCTAAGAATCATAAATGTTAGCAGATGCGCTAGTTTTGTGTAAATCTGACAGATTGCCACAGACTTTAATAGAGAGAGACAGTACAAGTATTAATGTGCCAAACACATAGTTCCAATTATAGTGATTCTATAAATAAAAACACAGCCCCGAACATCTATAATCACATGAATTATACACACTACTCTACTAGTAGGATTGTCTAGTAGGTTTGTCTCAACAAAAAATTCTGTTAAATTCTACCTAAGAGCCAAAACTGTCAAAATCAGTGTGGATCAGACCTTGGATATTTGCCTCACTAGGCAAGCTGATGCCAAATGGAGCTGAGCCCTGAGTCTTTGCAGGGAGAGATGGATTCACACTATAAATCATTGTCATGTAATTGGTTATAATATATATTCATTGAAACAAACATCGCCAAAAATAGCATATTTCACTACACATTTTATGCACACAAAAAAGCTCAAAACAGAAAAAGTCTGCTAAATTATTAGTTTTGGTCTTACTACTAACAATAGGTGCTCTTTTATTTTCTTCTGTTGAATAACTTCATCCCTTGAAACAGGCCACCTTGCTGGCGGGTTGCTTTCTTGGGCAAGTGTCCTTGAGGCAAAATGACTACCATTATCCTCTGCACATGCTAAGCACACTCCGTGGCATAGCTAAATTTTAGTGCTTTAAAATTGTGACAAGAAGGTAACTCGGCTATGATCTTCTTTTGTGCTTCTTTTTTTTTTATTTTATTTTTTTTTCGGTTTGTCCAGTTGAGTGTGCTGAGGCTTGTGTACCATTGCACCAAGGGTTTTATTGTTAAAGCGTTTAATGAGTGTCCTGAATTGTAGCGTTACTGGAAACCAACAAATTAAATAAAGACCGAAGCTTATGTTTTGTACAATGTAGTTCCAAATCACCCAATATGTATATAGTGTGTCCAAAACAATTTTATGTCAGAAAAAAGTACACAATAAACTATTGTGGGTCACATACTTTGTCATTTCTTGCATTCCCAGTGGATATCTTTGTGTTAAAAAGACCTCGTCTGGAATGTCCATGAAGTCCATGAAGTCTTTGTGGTACCACTCCTTACAGTTACCATATTTGGCTTTCGGCATTCTGCAAATATAGTAGCTGAAAGTGATGATGACAAGATGCCCCCTGTCTTTCTCTCTCCTCTTATTGGAAAATGCATGATGGAACCTTCCTTTACACATGTCCTCAAGTGGCTTCTGATTTTGGTCTGGTTGTACTCTACCACTCCTGAGTCAAATCCACCACATATGCCGTAGGCCATGACAATAGCAACCACAGTCTGATTGATTAGCTGCTTCTGCACCTCCACTGTGTTGATTGTTAGCTACAATCAGAATACAAGATGACTGACCTCAGTGACCAGTTGAGACTGTTATATATATACAGCTTTCCTGGCAGCCGATATTGGACACCACACACCAGTGAACATTAATTGTCAATGTTTATTATTTGCACAAACTCCATTGAGTAAGTTTGGAATGCCCTAGTCTGCTGCAGTACTGGAGACTGTCAACCAGCAATGTCAGGAAAGCTTTGCTGAATGAATGATTGTGCTAAGCCAGCTGTTTGATTTCTGTATGGTTTGATGATGGTCTTCATCAGTCAGAGTGTACAGTAAATCTTTGACCCACACATCTCGTTGTCTCACGTCCACCTTGTAGTAATCCCCAGTGTTAATGATAATTATCACTCTTGTATCGATTTCTTAGAGGGCAGTGTTGTGGGCTCTAGACATGTTACATGTGCACTATGGTTTGTCTGGAGGAGGATTCTGTCTTTTTCTTTTATGAGAGCAGTCTCTCGAAGACGTCCAGGTATGTGTGATTAACCCACATGCTTTGCTTCACTACATTCTTCATCTCTGAATCACTCTTGTCACCACCATGTTGCTTGCTCCATTGTTTGCGAACTGTCTGCTCTCTTTTTCTCTGTATCTTTAGTTCAATTCGTCTTCTCTTTGTCCAATCCTCTTTTTTTGCTATTTAAATCTTTCTACCTTGATTCTCTTCTGTGCCTCTTTAACCCCCTCATACACTGGCAGCTGTAACCTCCTGTAGATGATAGATGAATTGTGAATATACTTAGAGCCGAATCCAATTAGCTTCATGCAGTTCTCAACACATACAATGTCTACTGACCTGTAGAGTTCTGTGGTCCAGTGATGGTACTCGTCTCGTTTAGTGCTCAGTTGGTGGGTCATGTTTGATTGCAGGAGGCCAAGGTTGGTGGAGAGGTTAGCAATCACTTGAGGAAGATGTGTTTACTCTGAAATCTAATGAGGACATTGTGAGAGGCCTCGGGCCAGTTGGAATGACCTCTCTTCAAACAGGATGTACCATCAATTGCTGCCTCAATGTTCAATCTCAATTTTGTAGGCAAGAATGTGAAAGAGACAGGTCAGCCTGTTTCTCACTCATGGTTACTGCTATCTGTACACTTTCCACAGCTATACACAACCACTCAAGATGAATGTAATTTGTACAGCTTTGAAGATCTGTGTCGTATTTTCCTGCAAGTACGTAGGATGTGTCTAATCTTGCTTCATTCAGGAATGTTGGTACCAGTTTCTGTGATAAGCAAAGCTCTGTGAGGGGCACTGTTCGTTACTTACATCTGTGATGGATGAAAGCTGCGTTTGCAACCTGTAGTTAGTGTCAAGATTTTGAAGTGATTACATTTAGTGTTGGCTACAGTGTGAGCATTTACATTTATACAGTGAGTGCATATGTGTACATGTACACATTTGATCACTACAACCAGTTTACCTTGAGTGGTACAAGTTCGAACATTGTTGATCTGGTCCATAAATCTCTGCAAAAACTTCGTGTCCAGATAGCAGTCTTCTCTGGGCTGCCTCCGAACATGCTTGTACTTCAGTGAGATGTATCAGTGATATTCTATCAAATTGATATCTGTGTCAGGAGAATAAATAAGAATACGTTGACCATCACACACAATGCCAATTGTTGCCTTAAACATTTTGTTATTTGATCATGCTCTTCTTTCTGAAGATTGATTTGGCTTCCCACCTTTTTTCATTGTTAGCAGCTTATGTCGTCTTACTGGTGTTGTGCTTGCAAGATCCTTTTGTATAGAGTTAGATCATCATTTCCAAATGTTCTGAAATGCAACAAGTCATGGGCTTGCTGAGGGGTGGCTGAAGAAAAAGGGTTAGAAAGGCATCTGTTGTTCTCTGCTGTCATGGGTAGTAAGCTAGAATGTTGTACCAGAGTGATCATGGATTTGATAATCTCTTCTTAGTTTGATATTTCTTTTCTACAATCAAACATATATCTGTATGACAGCTGGACTTGTCATGAAAAAAAAATGGTTTAGGGTAAAGGCTATGTGAATACAAAGTATCTTGTGAAGTTATGTTGCTCTAACTAATGCCTGTTTCATATCCTTATTAATGCACATCTCATGACATTCGTCTATCATACGTATGGTAGTACGTATAGTAGGAATGGGCCGACTGTCCCATAGACACAATACAAAATGTTGGCCGCCATAAAAATCTAGTCAAACAAAATTAAACCTTCAAAGTTGCTCAGAAGCTCTCACTGACAGATTACCAACTGCATGCAAGGCCTAAAACTCACAAAAGCTTTCTGCAGCACTCGTAGAGAGCGCTAGTGAGAAGCCACCATAGTGCCATTTTTGTTCTACTTACTTACTTCCTAACTGACTTACTTGAAAAGCATTTCCAGAGACCCAGAATGTGTTGAGCCAACTTTGACAGCACAAAGTAAGTTCTTTTCATGGGTACTACATTCCTTGACACTCGCTTTCATCATAAATAGGCCTAAACAAAAACTAGAAAGCTTTGAAACTTAGTGTATAAATTCACATACTTCAATTCAGCCATCTTTGTAGGTAGAGTTCAAAGGTCATCTATCCACGTGGCATTAATATGCGCATGCACATTAGCCTCTTCAAGCATAATGTAGTGCACGTTTAGCTGCTACTCAAGCTTTTTGTACGGACTAACCAGTCTCTGATAGTCTACACACTGTAGTGTTGAAAAAAGTGAATGAACAAGTAGTAAAAATTTCAAAAAAAAAAGCAGTGTAGGAATGGGCAGTGCATTAAAAAGTATTGGAACAAGGCAGGGTCTCAATTTTGGCACATGACTACTTCATTTTTATGCCCAACTCTTGGCCGGCAGTCCAGTTTAAATACCTGTCTGTTATAGTTTACTCTATTGCTTTAGTAGCCAAGTGATTAGGGAGAAATTTGAACTAATGCAAGAGCTACGGTACTATTATACAGATCATCGCAGAAAATCCATATCAAGGATCAAGAATAAAAATGAAGTAGTCATGTGCCGAAATTGAGACCCTGCCTTGTTCCAATACTTTTTAATGCACTGCCCATTCCTACACTGCTTTTTTTTTGAAATTTTTACTACTTGTGACCATATTAGTCCGCTTTGTGATGAGAATGTTAGAATGATGGTGGAGTATCAAATGATGATATGTTGTCCTGTCATAAGCTGTAAACAAAGGTGCTATTCTAGGTCCCAATTCTTACATCTTTATTGATAGGAACAATCCCATGCAATCTTCAAACACAAACTGACTCCAGAACTTCCATAAGTCATCTCTTTCACTCAAACTGATCACTCTCATTTTGAAATTCTTTCTGTGATAGTTAGTAGTGTCTGTGTACTTGGACAGTAATTTTTTGTGTAAACTTTGAAGACAATATGCTGCAACCATTACTGTGTAAAGTGATTGCCATACCTGAATAAGAAATTGATGTGTTCATTTAAAGTTAGTGCACTTATGCAATAATGTTACAGTTTCTCCATTATGTTCGCTAACCTTTGCTAGCTCCATAAGGTCAGTGTGGTAATATGTTTTCATTAGTATGGGTTACTAATTGTAAACATTCATACAAATCTTTGAACTCTCTGAGAGTGCCATTATTATTAGCTTTGCTGGTAATGTATGCTAGAGATTTTCATTTCTACATGAACATGTACACTAGCATGGCTTGTTGGTTCTGAACTTTGGCAAAGGTCACAAGTGTTAGAAACAGAAATTTAGATTCCTGGTGGGAATTTTCACTGTTTGTTGTCTTTAAGGCCCTTTTTTGCCTAGCATGTGGGGGGGATTCAATGGTGATTGTGTGAATTTCCGTTTTATAGACGATTGACTATGTGCATTTGTTGCTACCAGGTGTCCTCTACTGTCAAGTGTTTGTGAACTTTTCATCCCAGTTGTATGAATTTCAATTGTAATATCTTGCAAAGTTGAAAAACATTTGGTTTGTGCATTGCTTCTTGTGCTAATGTAAATTGGGCATTTGGGTTTCTTATTCAAATGTTGTAAAGGCAATGGTTGCACAAGTTGAATAGTTGTGCCTCCTGTGCTGATCCCTTCAATACACTCAAGTATTGCTTTTCAGGATATCAACACTAGCAATTGTAAAATGCACTGTACAATATCTTCCGCACTGATCTACCACGGTACATCTAAGCTATATTGTCATGTAATGATCAAGTGTAATTCTCATAACCTTTCTAGAACCTCCACAGACCTCTACAATTTCAGCAAGAAGAATTTGGAGGTGTGTGGGAGTACATAAGTAAAAACTTAATTAAATATCCCTTTTACGTGTGATTCTTGGAAATTATAGCTGTAAAACAGGGTCAGTTTTTTATGAGAGCATCAATACTGAAACCTTCTGGACTGTATATAGATTGTTCACCATCCATTTGATCAATTTCACTATGAGAATCTTACCAATCTTAATAACTGCTTGTCTGTTTTAGGGGGTTGATAACTTGTTAGCTCTGTACAATCGCTTTCACTGGTTTCATCATTGAGTCTTCCAAGTGCTCAAGACAGGTAAACTAATAGATCACGCTGTCTTTGTGGTAGAGAACTAATCCAAACTTTTTGTAAACACATTTTTGCTTTAAGTGATATTGGAAGTGGATTATCAGCTGATTAGTAACCACTTTGATGTATTTCTATCACTTACCTGTAGTTTTGGATGTATTTCAGGTTCACAATACAATCTGGAAATTCGAAGCAGTAACTTGTTGATTCATAAATTCTCGTGCTACATATAATACTGTATACATTAATGAGCATGTGACTTTATCTGCTTCACTATCTGATTCTTTGTCCTCCCAAATAAGTACTAGTTCCTCAAGCAAATATTGTTTCGACTCTCTTAGTGATTCAAATAGATTTTATTTTCGAGAAACACATGTTCAACTGTCACCAAGGAACAAAAACTTGCAACTCTAAATTACCGTAACAATACAGAAATTGTACAAAATCAAACAAGTACATATAGTGTCCTTTACCATAATTGCACAAACCAACATTCTGCTGGCCAAGACCGACGTCGACGGTCTTACATGTGATACAATCAAATGTTCAGAACTAGCTAACATGAGTCCACAACAATAAAATTAAATTACAAACAAATTAAACAATTCAGGTTCAAAGTCATTGATCAATAGGTAATACCAACGCTACCTTGGTAACGGGACGTTTGTATGTTCCAGAAGAAGTTTTCACAGTTACCACTCTGACTATCCGATCTCTTCCTGGATGAATCTCCTGCACCCGAGCTAGAGGCCATTTGCCAGGCAGTAAGTTGGATTCGTGAATGGTGACCAAACCTCCAACTAGGAAATTCCTCATGGGATAGTGCCATTTTACACATCTACGGAGAGTAACGATATATTCCAGATGCCACCGCTTCCAAAAATGTCTTAGTAGAGCTTGCCATCTCTTCAACAGTGATACAGATTGGTAGGTTTTCGGACCATCAGGAAGCGAACTTAAAGGACGACCAATGAGAAAATGTCCTGGTGTCAGTGCTTCCACACCATCTTCATCGAAGGGTAACGGTGCCAATGGTCTGTGCAGGCTTCTATCTGTGTGAGCACAGTAGTTGCTTCTTCAAAGGTGAGTCTGGTATCACCCACGACACGTCTAAAATGTCGCTTAAAACTCTAGACTGCTGCCTCCCAAAGACCACCAGAATTGGGTGAGTGCTCTGGAATAAACTTCCATGAAATATTCTGAATTCAGAAATTTCACCTTGTGCTTGTTGTGACTGTAGAAACTGGTCAAACTCTTTCAGCTCTCTGGAAGCTCCCACAAAATTGCTTCCATTGTCACTCCAAAGCAGAGTAGGCAGGCCACGTCTACTTACAAATCGTCGGAGACACGCAATAAAGGCTTCGGAAGTCAGGTCGGACACCAGCTCTAAATGCACTGCTTTAACAGTCATCGACACAAACACATATATGTATGCCTTTACAACAGTCCGCTTACGTGAATAGCCATACTTAAGGTAGAGGGGCCCTGCATAATCGATTCCAGTTTGTTGAAAGACTGAGTCTTGAGTGATCCATTCATTGGGAAGTGCTCCCATGATCTGTGGCTAGGGCTTAGCAGAGTGCTTCCGACACACGAAACAGCTTCGTGTTATCGATCGAATGGTCTTTCTGTGACCAATAATGTGAACATGTTGGCCAAGCATTGATGACAAAAGCTGCAGTCCAGCATGAAGTAATCTTAAATGCTCAGATACGATCAACAGCTTTGTGACAGGATGTTTCCCATGGACAATCACTGGATGCTTACTTGGACTTGAGGTCTTGGTAAGATTCTCTCTACCGCCAACACGTAAGAGGGAGTTGGAGTCCAAATAAGGATGAAGAGACAAAATACGACTTGAATTGGGAAGAATTTTCTCCTTCTTGAGAAGCTCAATCTACTCACGAAAACAGTCTTGTTGCACGATATGAAACCAATACTGCTCAGCAGCTTCAAGCTCTGTCACTGTCAAATGTGAACATTCTGCTTGCTCCTTCTTACGACAATTGTTCACGAATCATCGAACCCATACAGTGACTCGTTTGAGTTTGGTGAAGCTTGAGAATTTGCTGATATCAATCACTGGTTCAGTGGTATGCATAGTCAACAAAAGTAGACAAATTTCCGACTCTTCAGAAGGCTCAATTACATCAACACCAGTAGTAAGCTTGGGCCAGTGTTCTGACGTCTGAACCAACTACTCTGGACCTTTCCACCACAAGTTGTGCTGGAGTAACTCAGATAGAAACAGACCACTCGAGGCACAGTCTGCAGGATTCTGTGCACCACTAACATGGTGCCAATGACTGGATGGGATGAGCTCAAGAATACAAGATACACGATTTCCAACAAATGTTTTGAATCGACGTGGGTTACCATCCAACCAATTCAACACTACGGTGCTATCTGTCCAAGTGTAAACTTCTTGGAGAGGCAGGTTCAAAGCTTCCTTGACATGAAACAATAACTTAGCAAACAGACCAGCTCCGCAGAGTTCCAATCTGGGTAGTGAGAGACGTTTGATGGGTGTGACTTTGGTTTTAGCACAAACAAGAGAAGTGTGAACACAATTGTTAGTGTCCGTGGTTCGAAGATACACCACACCGCGGCATAGGCTTGTTCCGATGCATCCGAAAATCCATGTAGTCGAAATGACTTGACCTGTACTGATTTGGGGTAATAGCAACGAGGAATGCTGATATCAGTGATCAGAGGTAGCTCCAATCTCCACTGTAACCACTCATCGAGGATAGGTAGGGGCACCAGTTCATCCCAATCAATTCTTTTCTCCCATACTCTCTGTAGGAGAATACCATCCTAGAATGTCGAAAGTCTTTCCAAAGTCAGATACAAATGAGCGTTTGGTGACTTCGGTGTGTAGGTTTGGTTTGAACACTTCTAATCTCGACATGAATTCCACTGAATTCCAAGAGTCTTGGTGTAGCACTCTGGATCTGAAAGTAGATGAACGGATTGATCGTCAGTCAACTCTGGTGGTAGATGTTCCAGTACGGCTCTGTCACTGGAGTTCCACTTTCTAAGCAAGAAGCCTCCTTTCTTGAACAGTTCTTGAAGTTGGCTTTGCATCTCTACAGCATCAGTCACCGTGTCTGCTCCGAACAGACAGTCGTCAACGAAATATGACTTGATGACCACCTCTGCAGCAAGAGGGTACTGCATAGCTAAATCTGTGGCATTCTGTCTAACGGCCTTGTTCGCTGCAAATGGAGAGGCTGACACTCCAAACGTCACACGAGTCATACGGAAATCCTGAAGCGGCTTTCCAGCATGTTCTCTCCAAACAAACCGATGAAGATCCTTGTCAGACTCAGATAACTTCACAGCTCGATACATTCGACTCATGTCTGCGATCAACACTATTCGATACAGTCTGAACCTGAACATCACATCTACAAGTGTCGAGTGGACAGTTGGGCCAACTAACAGCAAGTCATTCAGTGACACACCAGTAGAGCTTTGAGCTGAGGCATCGAACCCAATACGCACCTTGGTTGTGGAGCTCGATTCCTTATATACTATGTGCATAGGCACATAAAATACTTCACGTGACGGTTTCGACAGATCTTCTGGGGGAACTAATTCTGCAGGTCCAGAGTCAAAGTACTCTGACATTACTTCATTGAAGACTTGAACACGATTCTTGGATTGAAGAGATCTCTCGAGATTGACAAATCTCCTCACTGCTTGAGAACGAGATTCACCAAATTCAGATGGGTTCGTCTTCTGAGGGAGTGGGACCACAAATCTCCCTGTCTCATCTCGGAAGTGGTTTGTTTCAAAATGTTCCACGACAAACTTCTCTCCTGGAGTTAGAGACATCTTTCCAGTAGGACTCTCTTCTGTTTCCCAGAACTTGCGAATGATATCATCTGTAGACTTGTGAACGACATGATGAGTTGCAACTGTACCAACAGACTGATTGTGACTGGTACATGTGTTTCCTGCCAAGACCCATCCAAATTCTGTTTCGAATGCAACAGGTGCATCTGGAGCTCCAACCCGCCGGCCATGCAGGAGAGCTTCCACATAGACTTCTACACCAAGGAGTATGTCGACTCTACGAGGGAATCCAAAGTTTGGGTCAGCTAGTGGCACGTCACACAAATGTTTCCAACTTGAACTAAAATGAACTGGGTGGAACGGTAAATCACACGTGACCTTTGGAACAACAATGGCTGTGACTTTAAAACGGTTCCCAGTTGGTTGAACTGAACATAACGTGAATGTAGTTGTCGAGTGATTCTGAGCTTGATGTGAGAGACCTGCTATGCCTGTTACATTGATTCTTCTATTCGAACGAGGGAGAGAGAGTGAATTTGCTAACCTTTCAGAGATGAACGAGGCAGAGGAGGCACTATCAAGCCACCATTATGTGATTCAATACACACATGACATGTCATGAGCAGCGATGCAGACGATACACCTGAGGCGATACTAGTAGACACAGGAACAGCATGAGGTACACGTGCATTAGCGGGTGTTTCAGATTCCGCCTTCTTAAGATGCAACAATGTATGGTGCGGTTTCTGACACTTACGACAATGATGGACAGATTTACATTGTTTCACAAAATGACCTGGTCTTAGGCAATTCATACATATGGAATGCTCCTTTAGTGTTTAAATCATCTGATCATGAGGCATGCTTTTGAACTTAGGGCAGACATAGAGTGGGTATTTGTCGCTTGGACACAAAACACAAGATATAGATTGAGTGTTAGGGGTAGTAACAAATGAGGCAATTGGCTTACCACCGCTTGAGTGTCGTTTGCCTTGATCAGACTGCTTGCTGAATCTCTTTCGGTCGTCAGAAACTTCTGAAGCTTGAGCTCGCATGTTAACAGCTTGTCATATTCAGGAACATCATTCAACTCCTGAGAGTGCTTTTGCCATTCAAACATAGTGGTGGTGTCGAGTTTCAACTCCAGCACGGAGGTTATGAATGAACCAGACGGCTCCATTCCCATGGACTTGAGGGCTCTCAAATGCTGTTGTACTTGGTCATGTAGTCGACGAATTTCTCGACCAGTCCCTTCCTTGATTGGTTGCGTTTCTATGATCATCTGCACATGAGTGCGATGAATCAACCTGGGACGATCATATCTCTGTTTCAGACAGTCGATTGCTTCGTTGTAGTGATCACCTGAACGTGAGAGACCGTCAATGACGGATTTTGCTGTACCATCCTTTAGAGCTTGCTGCAAGTACACCAGCTAGTCTGAATCCGATATGTCTGGATGTTCGTGAATCGATATTGTGAATTGCTCCCAGAATCTTGTCCAATTTAGCACTTTGCCATCGAAGGTAGGAAAATCTAATTTAGGCAACTTCACATCTCTACACTCTGAGTAGAACTTGTGCGTCCTGCTAACAACTTTCTGAGCTTGTAGTTGCAATCAAAGATCCTTTTGATGAGACCAGCATGAATGTTGAACAGTTCATCTGTTTCTGACAGTTCCAATGTGAGAAGTTCTCCATGAATAGCTTTCAGTTCAGTCTTGTGCTCATTCAACCGATCACTACACTCTTGCATGAGGTAAAGATCATCAGAGTCTTCTGGGATTGCTCCTATTTGAGTCTGAGCCGCACCAATAGCTCGCCCTAGATGAGTGAGCTTTCGGGCTTGGATATCACGATCTTTCTTACTTACCCCAGCTGGTGGTGAAATTTCTCTGATTAGTTTGTGAAGTAGTTCAGTAAGCAATCCAATGGCGTCATCATGCTCATCAAGAATAGTTTGTTCATCAGCCAAGGCTTCTTCACCATCAACGAGATCAACAATGTTGTAGTGGTGTTCTCTGAACTCGGTATCCAAGGCTACTAACCTTTCCTTGTAGCGTTGAGCTGTGTCCACTGCACTTGAGTCTTTATCCGCTGCGGCAGCTTCCACTTCTTTAACCTTGCCAGCGAACTTAGTGATAGAGGCTTTGCAAATGCCTCTACGTTTCTGAAGTTTAGTGAGAGTTGCTTCCATGGCGGCCAGTCACAGGGACCACGTGGTGAACAGTAAAGTCCTGTAAACAATCTAACAACAACGAATAGAGTTATTTCAGAAAGAGAGCTTGCAAAGAAATGGATTCTTTACCGATCCGGCTCAAAGGACCATATAATGTTTCGACCCTCTTAGTGATTCAAATAGACTTTATTTTCAAGAAACACATATTAGAACAAAAACTTGCAACTCTAAATTAACGTAACATTACAGAAATTTTACAAAATCAAACAAGTAGTGTCCTTTACCATAATTGCACAAACCAACAATATTCAGGATCTTTCCTTTTGTCATCAGTAATTGTGACCTGTCAAGCGAAAACCTGCCGTTTAGGAAATTTGGAGTAAAATGCGGGTTTAGTTTAATTAACATTTTTGCATTAAATTTTTTTCTTGCACGGATGCGCTGTGCTACTTTTCAGCAGAGCATATATACTCCATGCAAATTTTGAGGGGTGGAGTTGCAGAGATATAGCCAGTAATCTCAGCCTCATTCATTTTTACTTAATTGCTACACGAAGAATAGTTGCTATGCTGTGCAACAAACTGTTGCAAATATTTATGAGCAAGGCAGCTAGTCTAAAGCCAAGTGCTTTCATACATGTAGTAGATTATGCCTCTCCCTGTATGGTGATTGCTTACAGGTTATTTTGAGGCTTATCTTTGTTACTGTACCTAGAATCTATCTCTGCACTAGCAAGCACTTACCTCCTTGAGTCCATTAGCTGTCTTTTGGCTAGCTACTTGCTTCTCACTAAATGATGTTTAGTCCCCACATGGCTGGCTGCATGTGGTACATGTACTGTACATGATCTAATTATGATCTGGAGAGTATACGGACTGTCCATAGTTCACGGGCGTTTGCGCTGGCCCCTTAGTTTAATATCAAACATTACACAATTGTGCGGTTGGGCAGGGCTCTGATTAGCAACCGGCGATTGAGTTCATAGCAACCTACACTTACATTCAGCTATCATGGAATGGAAATGGGACACAATTCTAATCCAGTGAATGGTGAGAGCCAGTTTAGTTCAAGTGGTAAAGCAATCTGCGCACTGATAACTATTAACTAACAATACTGAGCATGCAATTAGCGCGAGTATGCACCACAAAGAAGCGCCTGCCCCGAGTACTACCATTGTAGTTTTGCCCACAAAGTTTTTACAACTGCTTGAGAGATTTCCACCTACGCTGTGAATACCAATTCACATCACTGATTACCTAAGGTAAACTGCCTATTTTTTCTTAGTTGTGCCAGACCTGTAAAAAGCATGACATTTTAGTACATAATGTACAAGTATACACAAATTATACATGAATTGAAGTGATAAAATTGCACCCAGTTCCATTTTCATACGTATGGTAGTACGTATAGTAGGAATGGGCCGACTGTCCCATTGACACAATACAAAATGTTAATGCTTGTAAACTTTCAGGGAAAGAAAGGTAAGCTTTCAAATACATTTAATAGCCTCCCCCAGACAGTTTGCTTACTGTATTAACCAAGAAAACTGGCAGAAAGTTTCTGGAGCACTCTGGAGAGAGCGCTGGCGAGAAGCCACAACAGTGCAATTTTGTTCTCCCCTTCCTTCCTTCCTTCCTTCCTAACTGACTTACTTGAACGCGATTTCCAGACAAACAAAAGGCATTGAGCCAACTTTGACCATATAGTGGGACTTCATTTGATGCACAGTACGTCCTTTTCAACTCGTTTGCTGGCGAAAAGGCAGCAAACAAAATCTAGGCAGCTTTGAAACTCTAGATATAAAATACTGTACTTTTTATTTAGCTGTTTGATGTAGGTAAAGGTCGTCAAATTAGTTAGCCTTTTATGTAGGCAAAGGTCGTCAATAGAACACGTGCATATAATGCGCATGCGCATCAAATGTTGTAGAGACTGACTAGTCTCTGCTGTATGATTCTTTCCATGCAATTGAGCACCTTAGTGTTTAAAAAAGTGAATGAACAAGTATAATAAAAATTTTATAAAAATGAGAAGTGTAGGAATGGGCAGTGCGGTAAAAAGCAATGAAACAAGGCAAGTCTCTGAATTTCGGCACATGACTACTTCATTTTTTGTACTCAACTCTCATACGCTACTGTGTACCTACACTCTACATGCTTGTTACTTTATCTAAATTAATCAAGTGATTGCTTGCATTGACTCATGAGCCAAATGGCTGATAATTATCATCGAATGATGGAATTCAAACTTGCAATTGACTCATGAAAATGAAGTAGTCATGTGCCGAAATTCAGAGACTTGCCTTGTTTCATTGCTTTTTACCGCACTGCCCATTCCTACACTTCTCATTTTTATAAAATTTTTATTATAAAAATTTAGATGGCACATTGGAGAGGCTGCGTAGAGTTTGTGGGAAGTTTGTAGTCACCAAAGCTGTGAAGGTTAAGTACAATTGCTCTGAGAATGCAGTCAATTTGAAAACCATGTTTGGGATTGACATAGCTGAAGACCATTGCCAGAAATCGCTGGACATTTCACATTTTACTTAGCCAGCTTTCGCTTAATTAGAACAGCCATTTTATATGGAGAGTCAATGGGAGAAAGCTTATGCAGGCTAAAATCGACTTACCTTGAAAAAGGACTGTTCTTAGGAGATGTAAAGAAAGTCTCTTGGTACAAAAAAGTAACCGTTGCTCTTCTCTGGAATTTTCCCTGAGCCCACCCTTGTGGCTGCTACTTTTCCCATTGACTCCAATACAAAATGGCTGAACTCTTGAACTTTGACTTAGGAATCTGACAAATCTGAGGTAAATATTCGAAACCTTGATTCCAGAGACCAATGGTCAAAGTTCACTAATACAGCACCTTCAGCTCCACCTCATATTTTTCCTCGAGGCTCTGAAAACACTGAAGAAAGCAGTATCTGCGCATGCGCAAATACGTTTCTGCAAGGCCAAGTGGTGGGGGTCAAAGTGCACCAATGCAAATTATTATGCGCTGCAGGTATTACCGCGAGCACGTGTAATAAGCTTTTCTAGTCATGTTTATTTTCATTTCAGATATATACAACAAGCAAGACAAAAAATAATTCTGTCTAAACAGTGAAGGTTGTTGAGAACTTGACTGCATGCTTGTGTCTAGTGTCCCACCAGCTCATATTGAAGCAGCATGTCCATTGGAGTCTTGTGCTTTGTTTCTCTAATAGCAATGAACATAATTCATTATTATACATACATACAGTGAAATAAACAAGATAATTATATAACAACAGCGTGTGAGTGAAACTTGGGTCACCGGTCAGAGCAAATAAAACAACAGTGTGTGTGTGTGTTAAACTCTGCCTACAAGACCCAAAAACAGGTCGCCCGTCAGAGCAAATACAAACAACAGTGTGTGTGTGTGTGTGTGTGAAACTCTGCCTACAAGACCCGAAAACAGGTCGCCGGTCAGAGCAAATAAAAACAACAGTGTCTGTGTGTGTGTGAAACTCTGCCTACAAGACCCGAAAACAGGTCGCCGGTCAGAGCAAATACAAACAACAGTATGTCTGTGTGTGTGTGAAACTCTGCCTACAAGACCCAAAAACAGGTCGCCGGTCAGAGCAAATACAAACAACAGTGTGTGTGTGTGTGTGTGTGTGTGTGAAACTCTGCCTACAAGACCCAAAAACAGGTCGCCGGTCAGAGCAAATACAAACAACAGTGTGTGTGTGTGTGTGTGAAACTCTGCCTACAAGACCCGAAAACAGGTCGCCGGCAGAGCAAATAGAAACAACAGTGTGTGTGTGTGTGTGTGAAACTCTGCCTACAAGACCCGAAAACAGGTCGCCGGTCAGAGCAAATATCAGTGTGTGTGACTAAAAATTACTTCCTACAAGACCGTGCAGACCCTGTCCAATTTCAAAACACAAATTTATTTGAGATAAATCCATTGCTATGCCTGATTTTAGCACATAACCGTTCAAATATAGACAAAAAAGCATCAGGACATAAATGTATAAATGATTTGTACACTACAGCCAACTTACACTTTCTAAACAAACTTGTCCATGGAGCTGAACGACGGCAGGGCAAGCGCACTACTATTCACCGAGTCCCAGGTGTATAAAAGGATGGTAGAAGCGTTTTTTTGGCCCACATCTCTTCAGCAAACGTTCTTCATCAGTCTTGGCGCCCAACTTTCACCACAAGCCCTTATTTTGGGGTGTCTGAATTCGGTGGAGTGGAGTGGAGCGGTGGATTACTGGAATGGAATACTGGACTGGCACTGGAGCACTGGAGTGTTGCAAGCAACATCTAGAATAGACGACCTTTACCAATTTCCCAACTTTTCATACTGTGTTTGTACGTGAAATAAGGATAAGAGTCTTGACATAAAAATTGCGGTTAGCTAGTATCTGTTCATTCTTTTTTTAGAAGCTCTGTGTGAACAGGGAGTAGTTGGACAGCATACAAACTAATGCTTTCAGCATCACTGTCTTTGTCTTTGTTGTGGATGGTATACTTCATACCTACAGTCACAAAATACGAATACTGATTGAAAATGAGACTTGTGTTTAGAAAGTAAAAAAGAAAAAAAAAGAGGAAAATAGCTTACGTAGGAGAGATTATACGCATGGGACCAGCCTCTGAAATTTCATTAAGTGTCTGACTCTCAGCATCATGGAACAGGACCCGAGGTCATCAACAAAGCGACTATCAGTGAGAACAACAACCTATATTTGTATCCAGGCCGGGAGAAGTTTTACAGGAAACCTGTCCCATGTGTCCTCATGGACAGTATAACCATAGATAATATACTCCGACCATCTATGGTATAACGGCCAGTGGACCATTGCTTGGAGCATAGATGACCCTATTTTGTTGGATGACACCCTACCCTGTTCAGCTTGATGGAACTAGATTCACATACACTGCGCCAGTCTTCCATGAGGCCAACGCAAGACTTGCACACATGCACAGTTAGCTAGCTATAGCTGTAACGTATTAGCTATCTAGACGACCTTTACCTTAAGGTATAACAAACAGACCAAAGACTAACTGTCTGTAGAAACAACGATCAATGAGCTTCTGCAAGTGTAAAAGAAAGCAAATGTGGCTAGATATTATACGGATTCTATCACTCCAGTACTCCAGTCCAGTAATCCATTCCAGTAATCCACTGCTCCACTCCACTCCACCGAATTCAGACACCCCTTATTTTGTGTAAATAAGCGCGCTTGCGAATGAACAAAAAAAATTCTACGAGCGACCACGCCTCAAAGTAGGCGGGGCCGAACAATTTTCCGTTTATCTAGTCCGTAGTTTCATTAAACAGGAAGTCCGTGTCATGTCCAGCGTTGTATGGGCCATTTCTGGCAGAAGTATACCCCGCATACTTCTGCCATATTGCAACATAATACTTCACAGAGCTAGCAGGGTATCAACATACAATGGAGCGCTGGGAAGACCACAAAAATGACCACTGCAGGGTGTGTCAGCACTTCACCAACCTAAAATGAAGGCACTGATGGTGCACAAGCCTCGGCACACTTAGCTAGTCAGAGTATACAAAATCCAGGCTAGCTGAGCTGACCTGAGCCTGATTCCAGTATTGAGTCACTTAAAAAAATCTATACATGCAAATACATCTAGATGCTTGCATAGAAAGCAGGCCAACCCTTGTCTGTCTTTCTGACGAACAGCATAGACCTGACCTGAGAGACTTCCATGTGATGCATCTCAAAAATTACAGTCAGCCACAGGCAGACTGAAAATTTACACTTGCCAATACATACTTTAAGAAAGCAGGCTACTCTTGAAAGAACACTGACTAGCAGCAGCAGCAGCATATACTCATTGAGCACCACCATGCAATGATCATTTACTCTGATTCTAAATAATGCACACTAAATCTGTAGGCGTGGCCTCAAGCAAAGTGCTAAAAAGAAGCAAAACAGTTTTTTGGGACAAGATCATTCACCGTTATGAATGTAAGTACCATCAATTTTGTCGCTAGAGTTGTCTCTCTTGAGTTTCCGAGTGAACAGACAGACAAAACGACTACCATAATCCTCTGCACGTGCTACGCATGTGCCAAGGCTTAAAAAAGGAGGAAGACCTTCAAAACATCCATGAAAAGGGTGTCCACCCAGTTTGAGTCCTCAATACTGCACTCAGCATATCAAGAAGATAGCTACCACATCTCTACTGGAACATTGCACCAGTTTGCATGAGGGTCTGCAGTGAGCATCAGATAGTTGAATTTGAGCAATTATATTGTCCATTTTGCTGCAACATTCTTCACAGTCCAATCGAGCTGATAGATTGCCAAAACATAGTATGTGCTAACTGCTGTTGCTCCTGGCTTGAACACTGTGAAGAGATTAGCTGCCCCTGTTGTCATAAGAACCATCCAAGATCTTAATACCATTCGGCCAGCCACTCCATTGATCTTGAGTCTGCTTGAAAGCACGTGTGTTATCTGCAGTGAATGTGAAGGACACATACAATTCAAGCAGTAAGGTTAACAGATATGTTATGACAAATCACCACAAAATGACAACACAATCGATGAAATCCTAAGTTGGCCTGTCACCATATGCAGAGAAAAAACTCCAGAGTAAGCTAGTCAAGCGTGCTTTGGCTTCCAGCCTAGATGACAATATCCAAAACTGGTGGTCAGGTATATTGGCATTATACATGTGTGCACACTAAAATTTAAAATTAATTTAAAATGCACCAGCCAAGACTAGAGACCGGAAAAGCAGCTGGCAGAACAGTACGAAAAAAGACATTGCAACTACGGCAGGTCCGAGAGAGAGTAAGTGGTGGGAATAGTTCCATCCAGTTGTCAGATGAAGTTAGAAACAGTACTCTAGCCACACAGTCCAAGTTACCTGAGGGAACAACTTGTGTCCTGACTCTTCTTTGACATTGAAGGCAGACCTGCATTCCTTGGACGAAACTACGTGTTATGAAGAGGTAATAATAGTAGTATTAATTTACACAGTCCAGACACACTTAAAATACTTGCACAACTATGGCTCAAGATGTGGGAAATATCAAAAGCATCAGAAGGAAAGATGAGAGAAGCAGCAAATGAGCTCATTGGTGATACTGTCAGTGCTTAGATGGTTCCTTTCTCGTTTAGTCACAAGGATGGAGGAGAAGAGATTAAGCCAGCTGCAATGGCTTATGTACCTGATTTGTGGGAAAGAATAAAGGATATATGTTTGACAGGAAAGATGATCATGAGAAAAAGTAAAAGGATTAGATAAAAAATAATAATGCATTTTTAGAATTATTCTCAAAAAATGGGGGTTCACTGCATGATCTGGCACAATGGAGCATGATGAGATTTGGTTGAAGTTGGGAGGTGGCAAAGGAGGTGGTACATTCAAATTTAGATTCCAGCACCTTAACATTGAATACCCAAATTCACCTGATAACACATGCGTTTTTGCACTTTTCGAAGCACTAGACACATACACAAATCTGAGAATCCGTTTAGACCAGTACAAGGAAGACATTGAAAATCTTGAGAGTCAAACTTGGAGGTAAATACAGAATATCTTTGCATAAATTTTGGAATAATTATTCTAAACAGAGGAAAGAAAGTCCATGTGTTCGTCTGTGGAGATTACGAGTTTTTGTGTAGACTCTACAACTTGTCATGAGCTTCAGGTAAGTACAAACTAGATACTCAAGGAAGATAGACATTGTACACGTCTAACTTCAGGTCGACATTGCTGCTTATGGTGCAAGGAAGCCAACTTAAACAGGCACCATCTGTACGAGGTTGTGCAGAACCACAGACAACACAATCTATTTGCAGTGACTATAACAGATTTGAGGACATCAAACAGGCAAAGAATTATAATAACACAGTAGAGAGGCCATTGTTCCCTTTGATCTCCAGGCACTATGAATCATGTAGATAGCCTGTTTGTCCACTTGGGCTTCACATCACCCTCCTGAATATCTTTGTGCTACTTGAAGATGCATGCCATGAATTGGATTTGTCAGCTTGTTTTGAAGTAAGTGATTGTGGCAAAAGCTATGAACATTATGCTTCAAGCCTTTGAAATTCCAGAAAGCTAAAGGATGAAGTAGATATATACTATAGATAGGGATTCCGGACGTTTGATATGCCAGCACCAAACAGGCTATATCTTTGAGGCAGTTATAGATATTTACAAACAACTAGCAGCTGCTAATAGCTGGGTAAATTCTCTACAATCTGAGTACCAAAGAATTTTAGACTAGGCCTGCGCGATCGCGTTTTGTTACATAGGAAGTTTGTACGGTAAACATTAAACTGAAAGTCTAACTAGTCTAAATCAACTCACACCCCTAGCTTGGCCTTACCATAAGCTATCTTTTGGTACCAAAATGTTGGGTCTAGCTTCTACAGACGCCCTGCAAAATTCAATGGAATTTTGTGGGGTCTGGAATCCCTACTATAGAGTTCTTTAGTTGTGCTGGAGCAAATACTGCAGAAACATCAGGCATGCAATACTTCCTCCAACTCTCTCTTTAGAGTCTTTACCAGCCTTGTGTCTTAGGTTGCTTCTATAAAAGAACTTGTGAGTAGATATTCTATCTCTAATTAGAGCACACTGTACTACTTGAGCTACATACATTCCCAGTACGGTAGTACTGGGTACACAGGAATGGCACGGATGCCCCATTAGCGCAATACAAATATTCACGCGAATAACTCTGCAAAAACTGAGCGCTTAGCACTAAAAGGCTTCTCAAGCTGCTATTTAGCTCATTCTCTTTCTAACAAGCCTAAAAACATGGCCTAAAACCATCGCTAAAGTACCAAACTAAACTATGCCAAGCCTCCAATTTTCTCCATCTTCTTCTTCTTATTCTTCTTCTATGTTGGCAAGGCTTTTCTCAGAGACCACTCGCTTTCAGAAGCTGATTCTTGAACGAATAAACTTGGTATCTTTGTCTTCAGTCGCTTTTGCCATCGGTTTTTCATGTCTCTCGTCCAGTCGCTAGATGCAAGACAGAAAGCGCCTTCTCCATATGGCCGCCATTAATTTCTAAACTCATGCATTATTCATGATTACTTGGGAATTCAAGTTGACGACCCTTTCCACATAGGCAAGTGTGCGTTATTTGGAATTCACAGCTAGTGCTGAACTCCAGAGCTCTGGCTGAACTCTACCTTTCTTCAATAACTATCTTGCTACTATTGAATAAGCAACTTACCACTGAAGGCAACAAAGTTTTGTGATGCCACTGCTCCACCTGCAGTGATGCCAGGTCCTGCAAATTCAGTAAGCTAGCAGCTAGGACATGATCACACATTTCAGCATTCAGCCACGGTCAGACACACACACTGATACACACGGCACAAACTCATTGATAGAATTATGAAAAAATTAGAGCAAACAAGAATAAAAAACATGAGACACAGGAATGGCCAAATCAAAAAAAAAGAAAGCAAACAAGTGGAATGGCTGTTAGAGTGTGTAAAGAATTCTTCCTGTGGAAGAAATGAAGGACTTGACACAGTAAAAAGACTATTACATGCAGCCCATAGAAGGATTCTGCACACACTCTAACAGCCATTCCACTTGTTTGCTTTCTTTTTTATGATTTGGCCATTCCTGTGTCTCATTACATTTCAATGTTTTTTATTCTTGTAAATATACGAAGCTGACATTGCCATGCTAGAAGAGGAGCTCACAAAGGTCTTTACCAAGGTCCCTTTGTCAAAACACTGGACGTATGTTCACAGTCAAGCCTATTATTTTGGGACATTCATTGTACATCGAACCATGACACACAAACAAGCATACTCTCTTCTATATCAACACACTCTGCGATTCTGTGGTATTAGTAGCACAGAATCACTGTCTATCACTCATTCCAAAGGCAAGGGGAATTCAAATGAAATTCCAACAGCTCTTACTTCCGTTTAAGAGGTGTCATAGCATCTATGATGGCAACTGAGTCAGACACACAAATTGACCAACTTGGTATGATCCTGGCACCACATGATTTAATGTTAACATAATTAAATCAAATGCTTACCATCACTCGTATGTTGATTGTTGATATCTAGAGNTCCGTTTAAGAGGTGTCATAGCATCTATGATGGCAACTGAGTCAGACACACAAATTGACCAACTTGGTATGATCCTGGCACCACATGATTTAATGTTAACAAGTGAAAAAAACATTGGAAATGTAAGGAGGGCCAAATCGGGAGAATGGAATGGCTGTTTGAGTGTGTGCAGAATTCTTCCTGTGTGGGCTACATGTAGAACTCTGTTTCCATGTTGAGTCCCTCATGTTGCCCATAGGTATAATTTTTTACACACTCAAACAGCTGTTCCATCTTGTTTGCTTTCCTTTTTACCATTTGGCCATTCCTATGTCTCATTACATTTCCATTCACTTTTTTTGTATTTTATTTAAGTGTGCATGATGGTAGCACCAGGGCTCCTTGTACACTATCACCATGGATGTTTATGCTATCAGTGATTGAAAAGTTAAGGAGGCTGGATTTTAACAAATGTGCTTGCTTCGCACATCTTATAGTGACAATTACATAATGAGTGTAACAAAGTATTCACCTCCTAAAATTAATATTGAAAGTTACAGAGCAACCAGAAATCTTCAGGTATTGCAAGCAGGAAGTGAATATTTGATTTCCAAATAACGCACACCTGTCTATCTGGAAAGGGTCACCATTTAAATTTTCAAGTAGCTTATGAATTTAATCATGAGCGTAGAAGTGAATGGCTGAGAAGGCGGTTTTCTGCCTTAATTCTATATCTAGCCACTCAATGAGAGACACGAGCAGGCGATACCAAAAGTGGGTGAAGACAAAGAAACAGTAATCCTCATGAAATTCCAATCAAGTTTCATGCAGCCTGCATTCAAAAGCATCAGGCTATGTTCTGTCTTTGTCAAATTATGGATAGAATTAACCCAGTCCTCCCACCTATCAAAATAAGGCAGGAATTTATTCTGAAACCACTATGTGATGCAAGAAAAAATTACCATCAGTACTCCGTGTTGTCAAACAAATTAAGATATAATATCACACACATACATCAAGACAGCTAGCATAAGGCATTTGAAATGTCTTTCGCTTATGTGCACCAGCCACATAGTTAAACACATTCAAGTAGTCAAAAAAATCTTGTCCATCAGCTCGACAAATTTAGCCGGGCTTCAGTAAGTTACATTGCTCACACTCACACTCAGCACCTGCATCATTAAAATGAATGAGAGACTGACACAAATCGTCAACAAAACAATAATTCGTAATAATATAAATTACTCGAGTAGCAAGGTCCACCCTCATTTTAAAAAAAAGATGTGAGAAAAATGTGTTTATACTTCAGTTTCGGGAGTAGCCGAATTCCAACACCAGGTACAATGTCCCATTCATATAGAGCTCGGATCACCAGACCCTCCACACCTAATTAAAACTGTCCGAAACTGCTTGCTCTCAAAAGCTCACAACTATCACATTACAAAAAAAAGTAGTATAAGAGTGTTACACTCTTGGTAGTATACTCTACTCTATAATTATAGTGTTACTGTCTATTGAATTGATCAATGGATTCTATCCTGGGGGTCATCTGTATAGGGATTCTTCACCTTGTACAGGACTTTCTCAGAAGGGTTGTGAAGTTTCAGTAGGCGTCGACCCAAAACCTAATACAACCCCAAAAAGTATGTGATTTTAAAATAAAGAATAATAAACTGTGCATGTGTACACAACATAATAACATGATATATCTAACAAACCTTGAATTCACCAACAGCTTCCCACAAGGGGTCATACAAGTTTCCAGAGAGCTCACTACATGGAAATTATGTATATGGAAACTGTAATTTACTGAAAAGGCCCTCGAACCATCGACACCATCATGGTTTTAGCAGCTGATGAATTGTTGTCTTTAAAGGGGGGCTGCAATCAAAAAATGGAAAATTTATTTTTGGTATCTAACTGTAGGTCAGGTGGTGTACAGTTGGAATATCAAGCTTTTTTTTATTGCAAGTTGTCCTCTTGTCCACAGCAATCCTCTTCTCCTCAGCAGTTCTCTCGTCCACAGCAGCTCAAAAGGGGGTCAGCAGGAAATTATACATCCACTCCAGAAGCACTCCCTACTTTTGTGGGGTATGCTATGAGGACTATGTAGAGTATGCTGATGTCCAAGAAGAGTGGATTGGTTGTTGTTTTTGTGACTTGTGGTTTCATTTTGTTTGTTGTTTGTTTGGGCCGCATATTATCGAAGAGCCAGATGCATGTGTATATAAGTGACTGTGATAGCAGTTAAACTATAGGTAATTTTGTAAACTGAAGATTTGTTCTTGTTCATGTTAGAATTTGTTGATACTATGTTTTTTGTTTTTTTTGTTGTTTTCTGGTGTCATTTTTTGTGAACTGGTTTTAGTCTGTCTATTACATATTCCATTTTGTGCAATGTAAATTGTACATAATACATAGTGAGTGGAATCTTCAATCAAAAAATCAAATTCTTCTGTGATGCACTCACAAAAATGCCAAGTGCAAAAGGGCAAAAATGTGATGCATACAACTTACTTGAGGGTGGTATGCATTGGTAATCCTATGCTATGTGTTGTCATGCTTTACAGGCTTGATGACATGCAGCTCATTGACAAACTATCTACCTTGATTAGGACATTGGGGCACCCCATTCTGCACATAACCTATACAAGTATAACAAAATCAATTTGTAACGATAGAGCAGTAGAACGAAGCAAATAAATAATTATTAATCCATGTAACTACAGTGAGTAAAGTCTACATCTGCAAGCTGTCAAAGATTTCTACTGGAAGAATCACTGTAAAGGAGAAGGAAGATGTAATCCATCAAACAGACCAAGAATGACTTAAAGAATGCAATTCTTGCATTGGTGCATTTCACCATTTTCAAAAATTGACGATAATTCGTTAAGAAATCCTGCAATCTTTTTTTCAAGATCCTTAGGAAGTGTGTGACTTATGTGTTTTTGCTCTCAATACCAAGTCATTCCTTCTCATAAATCTCCGCAACCATCCATCTGAAGCTTGAAAATCAGGGTTTACAGGCTTTATTAATTCAATTGCCTTAGCTTGTATGACTTGAGTTGATATGGCAACACAATCTGACTTTCTCTTTTCAAGTATCCAAGCAACCAGCTAGCTTTTCTTCCAGTTGTTTGGGATAGCTTAACTTTCTCCCCTGGCCACGCCTATGTGCTCTTTTACTGGGGTGCTTTATTTTAGACACTTCTTCTTTCTTCCATCTTATGACATTACTGTGGCTTACTTTGAATTCTTTTGCTGCTTTATGAACCCCATGAAAACTCAGCCACTTTCTTTTTCTGTGTTTTTGAGTACATTTTACGTAGCTTCTTAGGCTCACTTCCTACTGTGACCTGATTAGTACCAGTATCTGTACTCCCATAAGCCTCACTTGATGAACTGGAATAGACAACTAAGTGTGTACCGCTTCTGATAAAATGTTGTCTCCATTTGTGGTGTTCAAAGGAAAAACAAAGAGAGGTTTGAAGAAAGTGTCTGTTCTTCATGGGGTTGTTCGCACAACTCAAGCTAAGGGGTGGATGAACGAAGAAAGAATGTTAGAATGGATTGCAAAGGTATGGTTCCCATATGTTGGCAGTAATCGTGCTTTGCTTAGTCTTGATACATTTTCTGGGCACCTAACTGATAAAGTTAAGGATAAATTCAGAGAGTGTGGTACGAAGTTGCTCGTCATGCCTGGAGGCTGTACGTCTGTCTTGCAACCATTAGACGTTAGTATCAATAAGCCGTTTAAAGTGCATATCAGACAGAGTTGGTGTGAACGAATGATTACTGAAGTTGAGGCAGGTGCTGCAAAGATTACCCCAGCTTCAAAAGGTGTTTTGATGCAGTGGGTTAGAAGAGCTACTGATCTTATTGGGAAGAAGCCCAATATCATCCAGAAATCGTTTGAAGTAACAGGGATCGTTGAGAAACCAAATTCCACAAGGAGTGATTCACACTAATGAAGGAAGTTGAAGATCTTATGGGTGAAGTATTTGGCCAAGTACACATGGGTTATGTGAGTCCTAGTGGTGACCCATTTGAAAGTTCTGACTCAGAATCAGATCAAGAGCAGTCGTCTATTGGAGACTCTTTTGGAGCTGAGCCTCGAACAGCTGAAGACCCTTTTGCAGCTTCAAGCTCTGATTCAGAGTCAGAACCAGAACCAGAAATTNGAGATGTGGCACTTGTGAAGCATGCACCCGTCCTGATTGTGGTACATGCGTGTACTGCAGAGACAAACCTAAATTTGGGGGACCAGGGAAGCGTAAGAAGTCCTGTGAACACAAAAGGTGTCCAGCATTGTCACAAAACAGTCAGACTCCTAGTGATTTTACAAAAAGCCTTAGCCTTACTACAACAACCAGTCTTGATTACAGACTATCTTAAGGGTATAGGAAGAAAACTCCATACGGTTTCAGGTGATGGGAATTGTTTGTTTCGCTCTCTGTGTTATGCACTTCTTCATACTGAGGACCACCACTTTCTTGTGAGATCTAATATCATGTGGATGGAAAACCTAAATGTACAGCAGTTCTCACGATATTTCATGCCAAGTGATAACGTCACATCTATGCCAGAACATATTCAACACATGAGTCGACCTAATGCTTGGGGGACACAGTTGGAGATCATAGGGGCTGCATCACTCTTCCAAACACCTGTGTACTACTGCCAATTAGTAGATCCATGGAGAGTATATCTGGGGGGTTTTCAAACCCATCCCTGCCAAAGATATAATGTTTCCGAGAGTGGTCGATGAAGTTTTTGTCAATAGACCCCACATATCCCACGTTGAACTATACTACACACAGAACACACACTATGATACAATTGTATCAGTTGAGGATGGCAAGCCCTGTCTAAGTTTTCCTACACTAACTGGAAAGGAGGACAAAGAGATCATAACTTTGGTGACCTAACAGCCTAGTACCTATATGCCGACTATAATATCATAGATGAATAATCATTGAATTATAATAAACTTATCTGTCATTCTTCCACAATAGCATTTTGTGCCAACGAATCTCCAAATATTGAGCCATTTTCCGCATTTCTTTAGTACCCCTGTTCTTCTTGTCGCATGTATGAGCAGAGGTCGCGGAAATAGGCTGCATTGGGGCTGGGGCTTTACTCGGTTGCAAGGTCAAAGGTCGCGCGTCAACTCTGTGCATAACGGGATTCGTTGTGTTTTATGTGCGCAGCGCGTGTGACTGTGAACCTTGACCCCGAATGAGCAATTGTCTGAATATTGATTTCTGTGGTGGGCAGTGTTTGGTCAGCTGAATCTCAGAACTGGAATTGCCCCAAGGCATAATTTCTGGATATGTTTTAGGTGAGTTCAGTCAGATCGCCAGTGTCACGATTTCTGGGTTTTTATTTACACTTCCCAGAAGTCTGGAAGTGAAAAAATGGCCGCTTTTGTGTAGTAGCTACACAGTTTGGAAAACGACCTTGTGCAGACACACAAAGAAACAAGAGGGGCCAGCAATGACGTTTGCAAAAAGAAACATAAATTCCGGGTCTGAGAACATCATCAACAGAAGTCTGCACGCAAAGATAACATTGAAAACCTGTGAAAAGTTGAGAACAAAATGGCGGAAAGATTGTCATCCCATCATACTCATCTGATTTTTGAGCCAAACTTTATTGGGACACTCTTGGTTTTCACTCAGCTTGAAGGTCAGTTAATTAGCTACGTTTTAATGTCTATAAAGTGCCATAAAAGTATGCAGGACAAAAATGTACCCATTCTATACCTACTATCTGTACACATCACTGTGTAATTTTGCTCATAAAAATCTTCATAGATGCTTTTTTTATACATGATACATTATATACACAGTTAGTTCATCACCATAACAGTCTACAAACCATAAATCAATTTGATCTGAGTCAAGTGGTCATCAATCCTCGAAAGAAATGATTTCTACATAGTGACTGAAGTGAGAACGGTATTATTCGGACTATGCCAGAAACTTGTCAACTTTTGAGAAAATGGATACACATGAGCATTACGAGCCTACAAGACATCACAAGCCTGTCAGTTGATCAAGTTTAAACTTTGTGAACACATTTGGTATGCACTCGGCTCCACTCAGTAATCTATAGGTAAGTGACGGTGATTCATCAGGATATCGATTATGATCAGCCTTGATACACACAAGCTCACAATGACAAATACAATCACTGCAGCTAAAATGTAACTTGTCATTGCCGTGATTTTGTAGAAAGCTGAAAATTCCATCTTGTATCAGTAGCCGACCCATGAATGTACACTGGCTACTCACACATAGGACTTAATACTGTATCATGATTATGCTGTCTCAACCATAGTTAATAAGTATGTGCAATTGTTTGTTTCTTTGTATGCAGGTATACAGATGATTATTTGCCACTGAAGAGTGAAGATTTACTGAAGTATTGCAATTATTGCATACCCTGTACGAAAGGCCCCATATTCCTGCAGTTTTATTTGGACACAAACTGTTTTGTGTGTGGTTGTTGTACTATAGATAGGTAACATAAATATGCCCCAAAGGAATCTTTGTGACTGTCGGGACAAAAGTGTACCCAAGGTGGTACCACCCATTCTCAATTCTTTAATTTCTCTCTCTATTCATGCTCTGTACTACCAGCAACAAATCTTGAATATAACATAACATTATTTTTAACCAGCTAGTAGCAAACTATATATAGTTTGCTACTAGCTGGTTAAAAGTGCAGTAAGTAGCTAAGAACGAAAGATAAACAGCGATTTTTGAGCCAGCTTCTAAATGAAGGTCCGTAAATTCCTGTGAATGTCCGGATATTCTCCGTGTCATAATTATATGCGTGCGCAAAAGTACACGCGGTATACAACTTCAGTGACACTGGCGATCTGACTGAGTTGTTGTACTACCAGATTATCTTTAATTGAAGTTATCTGACTTGAATCTAAGAATCTTGAGATATATAGTACTGTAGCTGCAGTCTGAAAATAGGTTGTTTTCGTCTGATTTTACGATTAATCAGACGACGACTTAGTTTGAGCTCTCCACGGCGCAGTTGCTGAGGTTGAGCTGTAATTTTTGGAAGTTTTACAGACCACTATACAACAAATAATTATATTGGTGCATAAAAAACAATTTACCTCCTCCTGATTTCTTAAAGGAGCTGTCTGAACATACGTTGTGTCTGATAACTGATGCCCTACTCTAGCAAGAATTAGATAACATCTCAATGCATATGGCTATCTGTTATTTTGTCACAACTTGTGCTAGAAACTAACTACATAATTTTTTATTGTCATTTTATGCCTTATTAAGCTTGTCTTATCATTCTATGCCTCTTTTGTACTGTATTCTTGGATACTATATCTGTTAATATAAAAAATAATTGCAATCATGACATAAATAGTATGCATGTAAACAACAGTTACTCCCAAAAAACATTTATCCCAGGGGGCCTATACATTGAGTGATTCATACATGTATGGCATCAATCTTGCCTAATTATAAGGGGGTTGAGCATTGAAGAATTGGAAGATAACAATTTCTTAACTATTTTAACGTTTCTTCTTCCCAATAAACAATAGTTGGCATGGTATCTCTAGACCTCCTTGTGGCAAGGGAGAACGTCTTCTGGTAATCTTGCATAAAATCTCCCCATCATGTTGCAAAAAATACCAACACACTCTGGAAATTTCACGAGGGACATGGCCAACCACAGTACTTCTGGTACAGGCACCAGAGCTACTAGTCCCTGTGGAAGCAGCAACTTCCTTGTAAACAGCAACAGCATAGGGATCTTCATCGTTTCCATGTTCTTGACTGGTTTTAGCACCTCATTAATGACTGGAGTCCACACATCACTGTAAACATGGAAACCACAAACTGCAGTGTCTATATTATGTTAAAATCCAATACTACCGCTTGCTGCAGCCATTTTTAGTCTTGGGGTACAGTCAGTTCAAAGTTCAGTAGCAAACTTCGTTCTTTCTGTTAAGAACAACCCTAATTTAAGAACCATTTTCCATTTGATTTTTTTTTCATTGACCATTTCCATGTTTGAATTACCGTATAGCGGGAAAGTTTCACAGTGTCAAACTTTCGCGGAAGTCTCTAGTCAAACATTTTTGCAGTTTAACTTTCGCGGATGAGCTGTGCGCAAGCCCATACGTATAATACATTTCGAAAATTTTCGCGAATAAAAACTTTCACGGATGGATCGTGATCCGCGAAAACCGCGAAAGTTAAACCCCGCGAAACTTTCCGGCTATACGGTATTTTTTCTGGTGCTATAATTAGAATAAATATGGTACTTGTTCAGCTATAGACCTGTCACACTTTAAGTCGTCCCCCATTCAACCCGTCCCCCCGGACTGTACACGGCACTTTAGATTGTCCTCCCGGACTGCCCATGGTGCCTTGGACAGTCCTCCCGGACCATTCAAAGCGCTTTGGGCAGTCCCCCTAGGACAATCTATGGCGCTACATTCAGTCCCCTCTGCCAAATTCGGTCCCCCACCCCAATGAGCACAAACATTCAAAATTCAGTGTTGACAATTCAAAATTACAATTATTGTACTGAAACTAAAGTCTTGTACAGCCTGTAACGATAAAAACTAGGACACACAAAGCAAAAAATAACTACAAACAATTAGTACATTTCCAAACAACACTTTGGTTCTCAACAGCCTTTCTAGGAACATTGACACAACTAAAATGGTACCACTCTTGACAATTACTACACTCAACCATATCCTCAAGCGTATGAGTATCAGGCATTCTACATACACAGTAAATCTCCACAGTGTCATTACTTTTGACTACTGAGCGTACTCTTCTTGCCTTCAGTATGGGGAACATACACACAACTTTCAACATGATCTGCCCAGCTCTCCTTTTTCTGGTAGATACATTTCACGATCATGTTCTGCAAGGTTTGGTTAAACCTTTCATCTAATCCATTTGCCTACATATAATATATATACAGGAAAAAATTTAAACAAGTACAATAACCCAATCCAAGCTTCTTTATCAATTCCATGAACTACTAACGCACGAGCCCCAGATTCAACATAGCCTCTGCACACAAAACAAATTACCTGAGGATGGTATGGTGTGGTGAGTCGATGATCGATGCCCAGGGGTTGGGCTAGTTCACTGTTGAGCATGTTTTGATTCAGTTGGAATTGCTTGCACAAATTTTGAGAAGTAATCACTGATCGTTTGGATATACTGGCTCCCATTGGTAGATGGAGAAGAGATGGGCCCAACGAAGTCGATATCTATGTGGTACCAAGGAGATACAACTGGGATGGGGTGAAGCTCAGGAGCAGCTTTGGAAATCTTCCTGCCTGTCTGCTGACATGTATCACATGTCTCAATCTATATGTAAGGAAACAAAAGAAAAGGTAATCAAACTCAGTGTAGTTAAGGCAGGTATCATGTATTTTCTTGATCTGAATTTGCTAAAAATGTGTTCAGAGTTTTGACTAGTACTTAATACTAAGCTTTGTTGTGAATAATTTTATTTCATATTTAGATTCAGTGTACATGGATAAATGCACACATTCAATGGTTGCCATGGAAACATATCTGTTTTCCATATATGGCCATTTCAATTTAAGGCTAAAATATTGTAGTTTTTTTAGTTTGCCGCTACGAAAAAAGGTTTTTATCCAAAAAATTTTAGTATTATATCAAAGAGAATTCATTAACAAACAATTTACCAACTGGAAAATTTGTCCTGTAAAAACATTATGGCTGTAAATTAGAAAAAACTACCAAAAAATGCGCATTTTTGCACCTAATTAAGCATTCGCATTGTAATTTCTAAGTAGTTAATGCAGGACAAATTTTCCAAGCTGAATTTTGTAAAGTGACAAAATATGAACTGGTGAAATTTCTGGGTCAAAAAACCAAATATTTCGTAGCAGCAAGTTCTTCTGAACAAAAAAGAAATTAGCACAATGGGCGTGGCAGTGTGGTTATAGTTACCATGGAAACATGTTATGGAGTTATCATAGAATAGTGATAACAATCTCTCAATATCATTAAAATTTCATAACATTACTGTATTCTTAAAAAAATACATGGATGAATATTTGGTAGCCTTAATTAGTGCCTTAGTATGAATACCAGCTATAAGTACAATGAGAAGACTATATACAAAAACAAAAAGCACACAAATTAGTTTGCTTATCACAAACCAGATTTGCATTTAAAACTTACATAGTTGTAGACATCTTTTGATACTCCAGGCCACATGAATCTCTCTGAAATTCTAGCCAGAGTCTTCTTGGCTCCTAGGTGTCCAACTTTGTGGCAGGATTCCACGATTTGCTTCCTCTCCTGTTTGTCAAGGATGTACCTGATCTGAAAAACGAGATGATATGTAACCACTGTTCTAACGATGCACGCAAACAGTGTATGAACGTACCAATGATCCGTTGGGTTTTTTATATAATACTTCTCCATCTCTCTCTACAAAACCTCCTGCTTTTCGTCTGATGCTTCTTTTCTCATCTTTGCCAACTCCTTCAGGGTAGCTTTTGTGTGTTAGATAGTGGATTGCGTGTTTAACTAGTCTCTGCGGAGTCAATGTCCTCTTCTTCCATCCTCTCCTTGCTCTCTGCTCTCTCCTTGCTATGTGTGCTCTCCTTGCTATGTGTGCTCTCCTTGCTCTCTGCTCTCTCCTTGCTTTGTGTGCTCTCCTTGCTCTCTGCTCTCTCCTTGCTGTCTGAGGCTCTTTCCATGCTGCTATTCGCCTGCTGATCACCAAGGCTTCATCATGGTAGTCTAGTCTTCAAGGTAGTAGTCGAATGAGTGATCCTGGTAGTCCATTCTGGTAGTTTGAGACTCTCTTGTACTACTGCCATTTTATAGCACTTCAGGTGGCAGTAGCAAGCACAGGATTGGTTGGCTATGTCTTTGAGCACTTAGCAAAAAGTTAGACTCTAAACTCTTGGATAATACAGGGGGACAGGTTATGGCGGGGGACTGTCGAGGGCGTGACAGACCTATGTAACGAGATTTATCTCTGCCTGTTGTGGCTATTTATCATAATTTTATCATACTATAGATTCATATGCATCACAATCTGTGATCTCAGAGTATTCTAGTTCTGAATAACAACTGTCACATTCAAATTCCTCACTTGAACCTGGTTGAGCAACAACTTCTGGTTCTGGTTCTGACTCTGAATCAGACAGCTTGAAGCTGCAAAAGGGTCTTCAGCTGTTCGAGGCTCAGCTCCAAAAGGGTCTCCAACAGACGACTGCTCTTGATCTGATTCTGAGTCAGAACTTTCAAATTGGTCACCACTAGGGCTCACATAACCCATGTGAACTTGGCCAAATACTTCACCCATAATATCTTTAATTTCCTTCATTAGTGTGAATCACTCCTTGTGGAATTTGGTTTCTCAACGATCCCTGTTACTTCAAATGATTTCTGGATGATATTGGGCTTCTTCTCAAAATGATCAGTAGCTCTTCTAACCCACTGCATCAAAACACCTTTTGAAGTGGGAGTAATCTTTGCAGCACCTGCATTAACTTCAGTAATCATTCGTTCACACCAACTCTGTCTGATATGCACTTTAAACTGCTTATTGATACTAACGTCTAACGGTTGCCAGACAGACGTACAGCCTCCAGGTATGACGAGCAACTTCGTACCACACTCTCTGAATTTATCCAGAAAATGTATCAAGACTAAGCAAAGCACGATTACTGCCAACATATGGGAACCATATCCATTCTAACATTCTTTCTTCGTCCATCAGTATTATCTATGCATGCAAACAACCCCGTGAGGAACAGACACTTTCTTCAAACCTCTCTTTGTTTTTCCTTTGAACACCACAAATGGAGACAACATTTTTCCAGAAGCGGTGCAACATTAAGTAACTGTGACTCTGTTCTTTTCTGAAGCAGTGGTTCGCACATTTATTGTCTTTTCCCCTTTTTTATCAACCACCCGGCTTGGAACAGTGTCAAGAAATGCAGGAGTCTCATCCATGTAATTAGGAAGTGTCTGACTTATGTGTTTTTGCTCTCAATACCAAATCATTCCTTGTCATAAATCTCCACAACCATCCATCTGAAGCTTGAAAATCAGGGTTTACTAATGCAATTGCCTTAGCTTGTATGACTTGAGTTGATATGGCAACACAATCTGACTCTCTCTTTTCGAGTATCCAAGCAACCAGCTTTTCTTCCAGTTCATTGACTTTCTCCCCTGGCCACGCCTATGTGCTCTTTTACTTGGGTTCTTTATTTTAGACACTTCTTCTTTCTTCCATCTAATGACATTACTGTGACTTACTTTGAATTCTTTTGCTGCTTTACGAACCCCATGAAACCGAGCATAATGAGCCACTTTCTTTTTCTGTGTGTATATTTTACGTGGCTCACTTCCTACTGTGACCTGATTAGTACCAGTATCTGTACTCCCATAAGCCTCACTTAATGAACTGCTAAGTGTACACTTTGTTTGGAAGCTGTAACCCCTGGCAATGTCTTCTGCCTTGGTTGACCCACTGGTTCTTTCTTTTGATGCCAACCTCAATCACAATTGGTGGCTTTGGGTTTCTTTTGGCACTCGCTGAAGGATTCCCAAAGTAATACTCAATGGAGTGCATTCTATGACAGTCCTTTTCTCCTTTACAGCCATTCTGGCCACTGTTGGTAGCATCAGTACCCTCTGCCATTAGGCATGCAAAACCATGTGGCCAAATCTCATTCCTATTAACTAAGCACCACAAAAAAAATTCAAAATTTCCATATGGTTCTTAATTAGAGCAGAAAAATATTGAAATCCACAGTTGGTGCTTGATTTAGAGTGGATCTGTAATTAGAATGAATACGGTATAGGCCAATTTTGAAAGGCCCTCTACTGTGGCACTACACAAGTGCAATAAGTTACATCAACTAAATTTTATATTAGTCTATACTGCAAATTAGTTTAAGCTGTTTAGCTTAGTGCAGCCACCGAATGCTTGAGTAGCTACCGTGACTTCAGACAGTTCCTCCTCAGCCAGCGTCTTTTGATTGGCTAATAGCCTCCAAAAGCATTAAATACAAATGTTATATGTAAGCCTTACTGGCAAATTCCATGGCCTGGGTGTATCATACGTACGGTAGTACGTATAGTAGGAATGGGCCGACTGTCCCATAGACACAATACAAAATGTTCACGCTTATAAACTCTCAGGGAAAGATAGCTAAGCCTTCAAACATGCATAGAGGCCTCTCTAAGGTATTTTTCTAACTGCATGCACCAACAAATCTGGCAGAAACTTCCTAAAGCACCCTGGAAAGAGCACTGGCAAGAAGCCACAACAATGCAATTTTGTTTTCTTTCTTCCTCCCTTCCTAACTGACTTACTTGAATGCGATTTCCAGAGAAACAAAAGGCATTGAGCCAACTTTGACTGTACACAGTATCTTTATTTCTTCTGAAGTACGTTCTTTGATACTCGTTTGCTGCCTAAAAGCTAACAAATAAAATCTAGGCAGCTTTGAAATTCTCCTACAAAAATTACTGTACAGTAACGTAGCCATCTTATGTAGGTAAAGGTCGTCAATATACCACGTGGTTTGCAATTGCATTCATATAATGCGCATGCGCATTTAATGTTCCTGGAAGTGCTGCTTTTTTTCAGAGACTGACCAGTCTCTGCTAGCCTTCATGCACCTTAGTGTTGAAAAAAGAGAATGAACAAATAGTAAAATTTTGCAAAAATGAGCAGTGTAGGAATGGGCAGTGCTGTGAAACAAGGCAAGACTCAGAACTTCAGCACATGACTGCTTCATTTTTTTATGCCCAGATCTTCTCATCTATCAAAGATTTACCTGCATACCTACCGATACTTCATCCCAATTAACCAAGTGATTGCATGTGGATACAAGAATTTTATAAAACGTTAACATTTTTCATGCAAGCTCTAATACATTTTATCGTGTTTTCTGTGGTAAGAATCACACATCAATGCACTGGTCCTAAGTTGAATCCTGAGGAGATTCATACACTCTCTACTTACTATCAAAATAAGGCAAAGCGTCCTCTAACTGATTTTTAATGGGCTGTTTAAGAAGCTGCTGCAAAGATTTGAACCCAATTTGCCATCACAATACTTATTTTGCCTCCAATGTTGTTTTCAGGCTGATTGTTGCCATCCAGTGTGCAAAGCTCAAGTCACTAAGGAGTTGCCATTCTGGTTTGATGGTGGACCAAGAATGGACCATTTGCCACTACCCGTGCCAGATCCAGAGAAACCCTGGAGTAGCAGCAGTAATGTACAAATGATGGGAAATTCTGTTTTGGGCACTTTCTAAAGCCTACAGTGTCTGTCAGCTCAGATATCGCTCCCATGAGATGCCCTCTATCTGCTTTATTGAAAGAGGCCTTTGGTTTGAGTATCTAAAAACAGACAGAAATTAACTCTTTAGGGCCTGAATTGATTATGCATATATAATTAGAATTTATGAATAATTAATTAACCTTGGTTTTTGTACATTTTCGTTCTTGCTTAAGCCTATGCCACTCTCTCTTGTAGCTAGTTCAGCTTAGCTATGATTGTGCTAATGCATAGCTATATCAGTTCTATTCTTGGCTTGCTTTTATTAACTTCAAAAGCTTGCAAAAACGGAAGCGGTCAAAGTTCGCCAAATGACCTGCATACTTTTGGCTTTTTTTCTAGCTTGAAGAGCAGGACTGCAAAAGCGCTTGCATGCAGGTATAGCTTAAGCCCCCCCTGCACCTCCATAGCTAGCGTCAAGCTTCCCCTGCAAAGCACTAAGAAAAAAACGTGAGTTTAAACTGACGGTCTCGATCTTTACCGCGATCGCGACCTTTGAACTTTGAAGCCTATATCTCTCCGCCTACTAATCAGACCTGACTCTAACTTGGTATTTTAGTAGAGCGCTATCTTACCTAACTGCATAGCAAGTCTAAAGCCTATAGCTCAAACGCTATCCCTATAAAATAATAAATGCGAAAAATCGCAGATTACGCGATCATAAAATACGCGCGTGCGACTTTTGGCGCTGTCGGCCCTAAAGAGTTAAGAGAGGGGCAGCAAAATTAACTGATACAAGGAGAAGAAAGATTGCATCACACCAATTCCAGCAGTCTTCTCGTCCACAGCTGTCCTCTCCTCCTCAGCAGTCCTCTCGTCCACAGCAGTCCTCTTCTCCTCAGTAATCCTCTTGTCCACAGCTCCTCAGCAGTTCTCTCGTCCACAGCAGCTCAAAAGGGAGTCTAGCAGGAAATTATATATCCACCCCAGAAGCACTCCCTACTTTTGTGAGGTATGCTATGAGGACCATGTAGAGTATGCTGATGTCCAAGAATTTGGTTGTAGTTTTTGTGACTCGTGTTTTACTTTGTTTGTTGTTTGTTTGGGCTGCATTATCGAAGAGCCAGATGCATGTGTATATAAGTGACTGTGATAGCAGTAAAACTATAGGTAATTTTGTAAACTGAAGATTTGTTCTTGTTCATGTTAGAATTTGTTGATACTATGTTTTTTGTTTGTTTTGTTGTTTTCTGGTGTCATTTTTTGTGAACTGGTTTTAGTCTGTCTATTACATGTTCCATTTTGTGCAATGTAAATTGTACATAATACATAGTGAGTGGAATCTTCAATCAAAAAAATCAAATTCTTCTGTGATTCACTCAAAAAATGCCAAGTGCAAAAGGGCAAAAATGTGATGTATTCAACTTACTTGAGGGTGGTATGCATTGGTAATCCTATGCTATGTGTTAGTCATGCTTTACAGGCTTGATGACAGCTCATTAACAAACTATCTGCCTTGGGGCACCCCATTCCGCACATAACCTATACAAGTATAACAAAATCAATTTGTAACCATGGAGCAGTAAAATGAAGCAGATTTTATCCGTGTAACTACAGTGAGTGAAGTCTACATCTGCAAGCTGTCAAAGATTTCTATTGGAAGAATCACTGTAAAGGAGAAGGAAGATGTAATCCACCAAACAGACCAAGAATGACTTAAAGAAGAACATCAAAACAAAGGGGGGTGATTCGCGTACCAAGAGATACAAGAGTACCTTGTAAATCGAACTTACCCTCACGGATTCCAAAAGCAACTCTAAGAAAGAGAGCCAAGTTTTTGTCATGGTTAATTGTGTTCTTCACTACCAAGGTGGAGTCTCCAAGCAAAGTACAATCACTATATTTAAGCCTCGGCACGTGCGTAGCACGTGCAGAGGATTACGGTAGTCGTTTTGTCTGTGTGTCTGTCTGTCTGTTACTAAATTATCTGAAGAACGGCAGCTCCAGAGTGAAAATGGAAGGTACTCATGAATTGATATTATCTTGAAATTTGACGTGTAGAATCTTGCAAAATGCTGTATTTTCTGAGATTTGAGGCTTTTGTGCTTCTCTGAACGCTTAGGCTTTGAAACTGCACCCATTGATCACGCCCCATATAGTGTGCATTATCTAGAAATACTGTAGGTCATGGCCTCATAGATGGACTTGAGCTTCCTGGCTGGCTTGGCTGCTTGGACAGGTAAGTAACTCAATGATTACAAGTTGAATATAGTGAGGTAATGCTTGTGTAGGAATAGGTTAGTTGTGTGTTTTGTATCAGTGCCTGACTGGCCTTCAGCTGATCATGCATGTCATGGGGCAGTACCAGCTGATATAAACACTGATCAAAGTATTACTGTTTGCTGACTATCCAGTTTCTTAACGGAGGTTATTATGACTAGGTTGACCATAGCTCAGCATATCCTTGATTGCAGCAGCTAGAATTTCAGGAGGTAAACCGTGTTAGGCTCAGGCTACCGTGACTCAGGCCACCTTGCAAGTTGCTGAACTTGCTGCATACAGGCTGAAGTCTCAGTACTGATGGTCTTTTATAATATTTGTGCGTACATGTTTAGTTGTACATGCTAATTGAGTGCGCCGAGATTTATGCACCATAGGTGCCTTCATTTTTACAGTTTTAAAGCCACACAAGTTTATCATAAGTTATATGCTGTTTAGACAGACAAGTCTGGAGAAGATGGCAGCAATCTGCATATGGTGATTGAAGACCCTCAACAGCAACGACAGCAACTTGTCATCTTAGGATCAACAAAACCTTTAATATGTGTTCTATTGGAGAGGATCATCCCAAAATGTAAAGATCAATAAAAGCTGACAATCAATAACATAATACTGGTTTACTACACGTCCGTTTATTCTTATAGGTCAACTCAAGTGACAACTGTCAGAGGAACAACCACAAACTACAGAAGGATTCTGGAACACTGCACCCAATGGTGGCTCCACACATTGGGCAACAGGTGGGCATCGTTTTGGTTGGACCTCTACCAACAACTGAATGAGGAAACAAATATATATTGTGACCCTTACTGACCACTTCTCCAAGTAGGCAGAAGCGGCACCTCACACCTCATTTTTATACTATTCTTTACAGTTATTGATGACCAAAGACTGTAGGTTGACAAACAATCAAAGACAACAAAGCTTGAATTAGGTCGACATGATGTCGCCACACATGGCTAGCCCAGAGGATCCCCATCTTAATGCTCCATTTACATCAGTGAAACTGGGGATCTGGTGCCCAGGACCCAAGAACTTTCCTCCAGGAGGGAATTTCTCCAAGTGTACTTTTTTTCCCCTGGAGGTAATTTCCTAGGACGGAATCTACTTGAGGACACAAGCAAGCTTCCCACAAACAGTGAGAGTTAACACTGAAGTTGATAGTCATGAGGTACTAAAAAGGCTACTCAGTGTAGTTAAGGATGCCTCAAATTTAAAGAAGTTAAGGACATAATTAAAGGTTTACCCCTTCATGTTTTAACTATACTTGGTGACTAGAAGACCAAACTTATTAACCATCGTATTTTTATTGTATTGGATATAAATTGTGAAAATGAAATAACACTTGTGGGCATGGCTACAGACAAAAATACATACTTTTGTGAATGCAGAGCTGAATGTTTATTTGAAGAGGCATTTTCCCCCCTTATCTAGTACATCTTAACCATAAAATATTAGATCTGCCCGGAAACTGGAGTACCCATCATTAATTAGTGAGAAATAATCAATACAAATATATAATTAGGTGTGCAATATTTAGAAATAGGTCTATTTCTCTCTGTTTCTACCTAATAAAGTTTGTAAGACCAAATTTCCCAGTAGATTCAAATTCTTGAAGATAAATGCAATATTCTGACAAAATATGACATTGTAATATCCAGCTCTGCATCTTTGTCTTACAAAGAGGACATCATCTTGTCCCACCCCTGCGGGTGACATGACATTCACACTTGAAAATATTTTCTATCATTGGTCAAACAATCAATGGATGTAAGGTTTTGGTGAATATAATAAATTCCTGAAGAGATATCCAAACTACAAATTGTACATTATTAGCGGGCTATTTTAAAAGTTGAGGCAGTACACTGAGTATAGATACGAGGGAGCAGACTAGTTATTCCAGTATGCATCTATGAGAATGGAAATTATCAATAAAAATCCACACAAGACATCAATGTATTACCAAGTGTCATGAGCATGCGAGATAATCAGTTTGGTGGCTAGGATTGTCCAAACAGCTGAAAGAGCTTGTAAAAGTTGTAACGAGTGTGTCAAAGCTAAGAAACAATGAGAACAACGTTGACTTTGAGCTTTCCGGAACCACCTTGGTAAAAGGTTGCTACTGATCTTTTGAGTGGAAAAGCGAGAATTATCTTCTAATTGTCAACTGCTACTACTGGTTTATTGAAGTGGACAAGTTCAAATGAATGACTGCTAAAGATGTGATCCAATGATGTGATGTGTGTGTGTGTGTGTGCCACTGCTGTGTGTGTTATTATGGTTACACCTGTGGTTGTGGTTACATTAAGACAAGCTCTGCAGACAAGATCTGCAAGATCAAATTGTGGTAAAATAATACCAATGTGCCGAACAAAAGGGAGGGATTTCAAATGGGTTTTGGTTACACAACTACACAACACAGGACAACTTAGACTCAAAATGGGTCAGCTATCAAAAGTAATGTCCCATTCCTATACCCAAAGTTATACTAGAAATAGAGCATATTCTCAAAAAGTCAAAGCTACAATCTATAAAGTCCATTGAAATAACAGAACCAGGTACACTTACTCTAAAGTGAAATAAATCACGTGGTAACTATTTTGGATCTCAAGACAAGATGAAGTTTTCTCCCCTAGGGGAGTGGCCCCGCCCTCTCCATAGCATGTCACCCTAGTAGGAAGACTAATAGGGCCAAAACTAGGGGGCATGGCGATGATTGGACAGGGTGCTTCCCTGATGACTGGGAAATGAAGTATATAGCTAGCTTCTGAACAATTTTCTTCCATTTTTTTTGTCATTAATAAAGCTATATCCATCATATAACACACACCAACTCCTAAAATGTGAAGCAGCAATGTCCCGAGTAAGAGCATATGTCCCTAGGAGTAGCTGAGGGGTTCAATCGACAAAGTCCTTCCTACTTGTTCCAGGCAGTCCTGGAATGACCCCTCCCCCCAATCTCAATCTCTCTCTCTCTCTCTCTCTCTCTCTCTCTCTCTCTCTTCATAAGCAGTTCTCTTTGGCTTTGAACCATCATGGATATGGGTGGCCTGCTTGATAATTATTAATCTCTTTCAATAACTAAAGTCAGTACTAGAGGCTGAGCTTTCTCAAAATTTGGTCCTTCACTAGATACTCGGTGAACCTCTGGAATGTAGTTGGAATGGCATCAAATTTATGTCTTCTTCTCTTCTGCATGCCCATCAGATCTGATCAGTGAAGTCAGGTTCAAACAGGTAACCTCAAAAGTGGTCTGGACCTGACCAATTTACTCTTGTTCTCTGTATTTGTTTCGCCCATTTGCAAACTGTATGAACTTAAAAAGACTGACATCTTCAAAATAATATTTATGTGTTAGAACATCCTGCAGCAACTCAGCACTTCACTTGTAAACCCTGCCCATCAAGGAGATAGCTCAATTCTTAGGGTTATTGTCCACTGTAGACTTGCAATAAAAAAGCTTGATATTCCAACTATACACATACCAAAAATATTTTTTTCAGTTTTTCATTGCAGCCCCCCTTTAAAGACCACGATTCATCAGCTGCTAAAACCACGATGGTGTCGATGGTTCGAGCTAGGCCTTTTCAGTAAATTACACAATTTCCATATGCATAATTTCCATGTAGTGAGCTCTCTGGAAACTTGTACGACCCCTTGTGGGAAGCTGTTGGTGAATTTGATATAATATCATGTTATTATGTTGTGTACACATGCACAGTTTATTCTTCATTTTTAAATTACGTACTTTTTGGGGGTTGTATTAGGTTTTGGGTTGACGCCTACTGAAACTCCACAACCCTTCTGAGAAAGTCCAGTACAAGGTGAAGAATCCCTTTACAAATGACGTATCTGCCCCCAGGATAGACAGAATCCATTGATCAATTCAATAGACAATAACACTGTAATTATAGATATACTACCTAGAGTGTAACACTCTTATACTACTTATTTTGTTGATAACATAATATTATGTGAAGCTTGTGAGCTTTTGAGAGCAAGCAGTTCCGGACAGTTTTAATTAGGTGTGGAGGGTCTGGTGATCCGAGCTCTATATGAACGGGACTGATGTTGGAATTCGGCTACTCCCGAAACTGAAGTATGAACACATTTTTCTCACATCCTTTTGTAAAATGAGGGTGGACCTCGCTACTCAGGTAATTTATATTATTACGAATTATTGTTTTGTTGACGATTTGCTCTCATTTTGTTGATGATGCAAGTGCTGAGTGCGAGTATGAGCAATGTAACTTACTGAAGAAACTTTGTCGAGCAGATGGACAAGATTTTTTGACTGCGTGAATGTGTTTATCTATGTGGCTGGTGCGAAAGACATTTCAAATGCTTTATGCCAGCTCCAAAGATTCCTGTCTTGATGTACGTGTGTGATATTGTATCTTAGTTTGCCTTTGACAACACACAATACTAATGGTAATTTTGTTTTGCATCACATAGTGGTTTGCAGAATAAATTCCCGCCTTATTTTGATACGTGGGAGGACTGGGTTAATTCTATCCCTAATTTGACAAAGACAGAACATAGCCTGATACTTTTGAGTGCTGAAACTTGATTGGGATTGAGGATTACTGTTTATTTGTCTTCACCTACTTTTGGTATCGCCTACTCATGTCTCTCATCGAGTGGCTAGATACAAGGCAAAAAGCGCCTTCTGCAGGCATTCATTTTTACACTCATGCATAAATTCATAAGCTACTTTGAAAATTTGAATGACGAACCTTTCCAGATAGACTGGTGTGCGTTATTTGGAATTCGAATATTCGCTTCCTGCCTGCAATACCTAAAGATTTCTGGTTATGCTGAACTCTGTAACTTTTCAGTCTTCAATATTTAGGAAGTGAATACTTCATTATGTAGTTGTCAATATAAAAAGATGTGCAAAGCAAGTACATTTGTTAAAATCCAGCCTCCTTAACTTTTCAACCACTGATATAGCATAAACATCCATGCTGATAGTGTACAAGTAACCCTAGTGCTACCATATACATGCACACTCAAATAAAAATCAAAAAAAACAAGTGAAAAAAACATTGGAAATATAATGAGACATTAGATAATTGGAATATTTCTTTACAAACTCAAACAGCCATTCCAATGTCTCATTACATTTCCTAGTTTTTTCACTTGTTTGTTTGAATTTTATTTGAGTGTGCATGTATATGGTAGCGCTAGGGCTATTTGTACACTATCAGCATGGATGTTTATGCTATATCAGTGAAAATCCTTGTAAAGAAATTACAAGATTGTAAGTGATACAGTCAGGATGGGTGGGAACTACATGCGCCTGTGCCGATAATCAGCCTCCGTATTGTCGGTATAGATGGCTTTTTCTATGTGAGTGCTTTAGCGGTTAGTTGGTTATGGGAGGGAGCTGCTCGTGTTAACTATTCTTGCTTCTTTAAACGTTTGTCATCAATAATATTAATAATTTTTTTATCATTTTCACAAACAAAATAATTATCAATAAGAATAACAGTTGTATAGTATTTTCATTGTCTATGCTGTTCTTGGTCTATAGGCATTTGAGTTTCTTGAGTCTGTTTCGTTCTAGTTTTTCTCTGAGAGGTTTTACTTTGTTCAGTGCATTCCTGTGTATTTTGTTCCATTCTGTGATCAAGTTTTGGCTTTTTGTGCTGATTGGCAGCATTTCTTTTAATTCATCCTGGATTTGGTTGATTATTTGTTTGTGTTGCTTGATTACATTTGTATAGTGCCTTACGAGAAGTGCTGTAAGTTTCATTGTGGTTACTTAGTTAAGATTTTTTTTCTTGCATTATCTTGTCAGCGTATATACTCAGGGTAGGCAAGATTTGACAAGAAGTAGTAAGATTTACAATCTTAACTTGTATACTATGGTGCCACTATAAGATTCAATAAGGATTTCCAATGATAATCATTTGTGATAATGGCAAATTGTTCATTTTATTTGTGATTAGATTCATCAGATGATGCCATAAGCATCTGTTGTTTGTATTTGGCTCGAGCAAGCTTGATATTCACTGCAAGTGAATGAGCATTGATGATTATAAACCACGTTTAATTTACCATCATCCCATAACTTACATATAAAGTTATAGGGACAATCAATTTTGGTGAGGATAACTTTAGGTGACACACAGGGCAGGTGAGTGTTTTCACCAAATGGTTCCTTATACATTTGTAGCTAAAGGAAATTGCAAAATATTTATGATAATATAAATTTTAGGTGATCTATGAACAGTTTTACCAGAAACTGTGAATACAGACTGTTACCNCAAATTTTAATACCCAAGCTGGAGAACAGACTTTTGTGTGGTTGGGAAGATTTAAACATATAGTTTGTGCCATGGGTAAGACACACCATCTCTTTTACGTCCACAGGATGGTACGTAGGTACACTGAGAAGTGTTATTCAAATGGAAAAAAAAATATTTACCCAAAGTTAAAAATCATGCTATATAATAATCTTGTTCATATTATATATTCAAGTATGCAAAAAATTTGTCACATCCGCACAAAACTTGTTGTCTGCTTCTCAGTTTGTATTGACTATTGTTTGTACTTAATTGCTACATTATTGTAATACGCAATCAATCAATCAATCACTTTTTATTGTCACCTGCCAAAAACTAGGCAGCCAACCCATAAAACTTGATTAATGTACATAGTTAGGTTTAAAAATGAGAGGACGAAGATGACTATTAATTGGGGCGAGCCTGAGCGAGCCCCACATAGTCGTTGCAAATGGTAAAATTTCGTTGGTTTGTTTGTATACAGTGGACAGTTTCCGTATATTCAAATTATTCGAACGTGCACGTGGTGTTGCAATATTGAAATCGTTACGCAATAGCAAATTATAGCACATGTTCAGTGATTTGCAAAGACTGTCAGTTTGGCGAAGAGAACTCTACAGAGTACATAAAGCTAGAGAAACGCCTGATGACAAAGAAAGGAGAGTCGCAAGGTGTAGACAACGAGATTCAGCTCGTCGACAAAAGCGACGCCTGAGAGAAACCACTCCCGAGAGAGATGCTCGTCTTGATCAAGAAAGAGTCAGGATCGAGGAAAGGAGGCAGAGAGAGACCACTCCCCAGAGAGAGACCACACCTGAGAGAGAAATTCGTCAAGAGCAGGATCGTATGCGATATCAAACCTCAAGTCAAATTGACCATTCCTCTCCTCTATTTGGTCAGCCTGCTGTTCAGAAAAAGATGCGAAATTTCCACTCAATGATGGCAGCTACCCAGTTTAACCGATGTAGTACTTGTTTGGAGCAATTCCCTAGCCTGTCTATAGTTGGGCATGAGCAAGAATGTAGAAAGTGCTTCCTTGACAAAAAAATTCTGAAACTTTATTCCCCTGCAAATAATGTGGACCCAGGCCCAGTACCACCACAATTGCAGGTATAATAAGTTATTGTTTGTACTTTGTAATTGATACTTTTGTATAATTATAGGGACTGACACAGGTTGAAGAGATGCTGATATCAGCTGTGATGCCAATCATGTCCATCTACAGGCTACCTCTTGGCCAGTATGGATACAGTGGACACGTTGTCAACCTTCCACAGAATGTGCTGTCATTTGCCACTTCCCTTCCAAGGTTACCATCAGACATTAATGTACTGGTTGTGAGAAAGGAGAAGGAACAATCACATCAAGATTTCCGTGTCCGAAGGCATGTTGTCGAGCAAGCATTGAATTGGCTGTTTGAGAACAATCGGTACTATCGAGCTAATCAACTTCGTATGAATCAAGATGCTCTTTGTCAGCTGCCGGAAGATGGAAACCTCTCCTCCCTAACATCCATTCAGCCTGATGACCCCTCATCTGCTGGTCAATCATC
>CAXIPT010000010.1:2703364-2729909 GCA_964030475.1 Tethya wilhelma | reverse complement strand
CTGATTATGTGTATGACATTGTACATGTGCGTGATTGGAAGTTTATGTAGGTTAGCAGCTATAATATAACTTTTGTTTCCTTATTTTCAGTGCATGTATTTTGCAATTGTATAGTCACTCGCTGTATAATGTCAACAAAGTTAACTATAGCCAACTATAGCTGTACTTTCCATTCGGAAGGATTGAAAGTACACAATAATCCTTCAATCACTCACACACACACACACACACACACACACACACACACTCTAACTGCCCATCTCTCTCTCTCTCTGGGTCTGAGTGTGGCTCACCTGTGTCTGCACCATGAAGACCCTCTTGGCTCTCATGTTCCTCAGGAACTCATACACATTCACAGAGTCCTCATTCTCAGGAAATGATAGTGGGTCACATTGAGAGGAGGCACATACTCCCTACAACATTTATTAATCAGTTGCAGTTGTTGCATATAATTAACTGATGATTTTGATAAAAGATTCAAAATAATAATAGTGATTTTATTATCCTGGCCTGATAGACTTTATCTGCTATAAAAAAACATAAATTTTCAAGTGCTTTATCAACTCATGCACTTTTATCAGTAAGTTTGAAATTCAAGTGTAATCTCTATCTAACCAGCTACTTGTCATATGTTTTTCTATCAATCTTGTGAGACAATCTCATCAAATACTTATGATATTCACTTCCACACACTTCCAGGCTCTCTGAGTCCAGTTGGATACAACAGTCGCCAGTGCACCAACTGTAGTGCCACATCCACCCCCCTATGGCGCAGAAACTCTGAAGGCAAGTACCTCTGCAATGCTTGTGGGCTCTACTATCGAGTCAATGGAACCAACAGAAATGGAACACAAAAGAAAAAGGTACTTTTTCCTCTTCGGTGCTAGCGTAGCTTAGCGTACTAGTGTGTTTGTGAGTGCTGACAATATAGATTTCGGCATGTGATATTTTCCAGGCGTACAATTGTTTCCAAATTGAGACTTTTCGAGGGACTGTGTATGGGTTATATTCCACAATCCCGTGATATGTGCCATTGTATATGTGTGAAGGTGAATGTGTGTGTGTATGTGTGTGTGTGTGTGTGTGGTCGTACTGGGGGGTGATTTCATCTTGAGGAGAACAAGTGAGTCATTCTTTTAGCCTAACCAGAACCTTTCCTCCTAACTGATAAGACCTACCACACCACCAAGGACAATCTATGTGTGCCCACTCACACACTCACACTAGAACTGTGAGTGTGTAAGTGTGTGAGTTGTGAGTGTGGCTGCCATACAAAGAAGGCGATTTTCGTCTTGTATCTAGCGACTCAGACAAATAACCGATGTAAAAAGCACGTGAAGACAAAGATACAAGTTAATTTGTTCAAGAATCAGCTCCTAAAAAGTGAGCGGGTCTGGGAGAAAAGTCGTTCCAAGATAGAAGAAGAATCAGAAGGAAGCAGATATGAACTGTTCTAGGAAGCTGATAACTTGCAGCAAAATTCATGACAATGTTTATTTTGTCTTCATCCTTTTTCTCCTACGCACTTAAGTGAGGTGCACTCAACAATGCATGGTCGAATGCCACACACTATTTTGTTTACCATTGACCTCCTGTGACCCTAGCTACTCTATCCACCCATCCAGTAGCCGGCAATTAGCCTATAAAAACTTGGTTGTTAGGCAAACAAACACACACACACATTGACTGTTTGTAAGCACCCACTAATCACATGTAGATCAAACCTGTTTACCGTCCCTAAAGATGTTTCGAGATGATTTGTTTGTGCCATTAAAATTGTGTATGTTGATTTTAAACTTTCCTTCCCCCACCCACACACCCACAAACACACCCACCCACACACCCACAAACACACACAGTCTCGAAAGAACCGCAGTACCAGTGTTGTTCTCCGTCGGTCTTCATCACGGTTCAGCACCACCACCACTGCCTCTGGTATGCCCGTGTTGGACAATGAACCAATCAACAGGCATCGCTCTATTGCTCTCAGAGATGTGAGTCAAACAATCTCTCTCCTCACACAGCAGCTGCATGAAACATACCATACACTCTAGTTCTAATCTTATTAGTAGTATGTTTGCCTGTGCTTACTCATGTGAAGCTATGTAGCGTAGAGATCTTTGGTAAAAGGTATGATATTTTTCTTTGTGGCATTTAGGGGTGCCAGTATGGGAGTTGAGGGGCTGCTAAACTTTGGGTGGTTCTCCCTCCCACCAAAGCAACATTTATCATTTATAGTTTCAACTGGTTTGTATGGTTTCCAACAAATTTCTCTCGTTGAGTACAGCAAGGTTTTGTGTTTCCGTTCAGAGAGAACTTGAGAAGTGTATTCAGGTCATAATATGTGGGGCACATTCCTGTGTTGCATTCTTTGCAGCCCAAGATATGTACCCAGAGGTCATGGACTGGTCCTCCCCAATGAGAATGAGAATCTTAATTGTCCTTCCTTTTATCATTTACTTTCAAATCAAAATTCCATGTAGAGAACAATCAGTTCGGAATTTGACTACTCATTGATGACTAATTAGTCTTTGAGTGCATTGTGAAATTTATAAAATTGAGAATATTCGCAGGTTTATGTAGCATCATCATCGACGCAAGATTGTCCTAAAGACCGTCTGGTTTGAGAATGCCCCCTGAAGTGAAATAATGATATATTTTTATGGGACAAAATAGCTAACTTTTGACTGGTAAAGCGTAGGGAGCTGGAAAAGCAACCAAAAGAATGGGGAGAATGAGCACTTTCCATTGGTGCTTGAAATTTTGAAATTGGTTGGATATTTAGAAAGTTGTTCAATTTTTTCTACCAGCATTCTCAAACCAGATGGACTTGAGTACGACACTCTTGGTATTCTCCACCACCTGACATCAATTAGTTTGGATGCATAAATACCTGCACACCATATAGCAGTAAAATTTGGCAAGAATTAAATTTGGAAAATTGGCAAATTGTTCTTTGAATCACTAAATTTTAATTCACCTGCTATACGGTACTCTGTATTTCTCCTTCTTCAAGGTTCGTGCTCGTATTTCTGTCCAAGAGAAGAGAAACTCTGTTCACAAACTGGGTCGGGATCGAATCGGGTCACATGACGGACGATACGGTTCCCTGGAGACCAAACGCAAACCCCAGTATCTGTCTCCTCTCACTCGTACCCGATCCCCCGGAATGAGCCCCAAGATATCAGACTCGGACATCAGCGTAGCCAGCGTTGGATCGGTGGCTTCTAGCGGCCGCACCACCCTCCCCGCTGTGGATGAGAAAGGTAATCCTCTATCCCAACTGTAAGATTGTCAATAGTAGAGTAGCCTCTTCCAAATTTGTTGTAGTCTGGAGCTTGAAATAGAAATAGAGAGATTTGACTGGGGATCATGATTATCAATTTTCCATAGAAATTCCATTTACCACAGTTTAGATATCTTGTGCAATTGAATTCAGTTTCATATGATTATTAGCTTCAGTTGTGGTGTTGACATCATGTGGTATCATCAACATGTTGTGCTGTCTCTTCCCTCAGACTCTTCGGCTGCCGTCACTGCCGATAAGGAGAGTGCCAACAGACAGCCCGTGGCCACACCCCCTGGGAGTCCCCATTTGTCCGTGAAGGCCTCTCGTGCCATGTCCCAGGACCTCGGTGACATTGAGGAGAGCGAGGAGCTTGACTGGGTGCCCAGACCACGCAGCCACACAGAACCAGGTACTACATGTAGGGTGGGTGGACTAGTGGGACCTTTGGGAGGCGGTATAATATTGTCGTCTAAGGAAGATTCCGTCCTAAATTACGCAAGCACAGCACTTCTTAGATATCTGCTCATAACTTTTAATGGGCTAAATGACTACATTGCTATGTATCTTTTCTTGTTGATATTTCCGGCAACTTTTGGATTATAAGGCTTGTTATCAAAGCACACAATGCTTTAGAACTCATAGATCTTACAACATTAGTTTAAAATATCTGCATATTCAAATATTAAATAACTATGCAATGGTGATCACTGTTAGACCTCTGGTTAGACCCAGCAGAGGTACAACATTAGTGTGCCTTGCTGAGCTGGCAAGTCCGTTAATTACATTCCAATTATGTGACCACAAAACTACTCAATAGGAGTTGATCATGTGCACTCATTTTCCAGCTCACGAGTGCGTTCAGGGGTTGTATCACTTAGCTTGGCCATTCCAAAGTCGGTTACTTTAGCCTGTATATTTCCATGCAGCAACACATTGTTGCTTGAGAGATCCCTGTGTATGATCCCATTAGAATGGAGAAATGACAATGCTAAGGTTATATCATGGCAAAAGTTGACTTGGATGTGGTAGGGGACTGCATCCTGTGAGCTTTCCAAGAAGTGGGTCAAACTATCATCCATGAGCTCCATTAGTAGAACAGGTAGCTTAGTTTCAGGATCTTGGTGCATACCCAGATACTGTACGATATTGGGATGCCTTATTGCACTCATGAACTCACACTCTTGTTCAAATCTCTTAATGGGTAGTCTGTGCTCATGTTTGGGGGCTATTTGTCGATGAGCAGTTGGGTCAAACAGAGTTGGGTGGAGTATCTTAGCTGCACACAGGAGATTATCACACCTAGCCTTACACACAGAGCCATAGGATCCAATGCCAAGAGTTTCATTCTTCAAAAGCTGAATTATATTAAATCCAATTTGATTTTCCTTCTTTACTTCTCTTTCTGCTCTCGAGATCTGTTCAGCCATCATGCATAAATAAAATGGGCGTGCTCTTTTGCAGTCATATGATCATAGTCAGGTCACATCACACACACACACACACACACACACACACACACACACACAATCATTGTCAAAACTAGTCCTATCCTAACAGTTGCTGCTGTAGTGAGTCTACTTTTAACAAGATCAGTTCTTTCATTTCATCTGTTAGCATCATCTGTGAGTGATTGAGTGAGCAAAAGAATGCATGTAAGTACAAGGTATGTTACAATGGAAACAATACACTCACCCTCCCTCTGTTGAACCTGTCCAGCTGAGGGACTGGAACAGACTTGAAAAATGGATGCTTCTTTATCTGGACACATCACACAAACATATTGAATGATTCAGGTGCATACATATACAGTGTCACGAAGTAATAAGACGCCAATTCTTGGCTCAAAAATCAAAACCTCGATCCGATTAGTCAAAATGTGGCTAATGTGTGCTCTCGTGCAATTGCGTCGGCAACAGATTCTCAGTAACTGTGCAAAATTAGTAACATGATGATGACGTAGCGAAGTTTTCAAGTTTCATTAGCCTAGCTTGCAGCTGAAAGCACTGTTTTGTTACTAAAAATAAAATGCGTAACATTTTATGATATTTTATGACATTTTTTGACATTTTTTGTTTTGTTAATATCTAGCGCAATCTGGGTACCACGTCTGGATATTAGCTCCACGTACATACATGTATTGCACGTTTGTCAACAAAAAAACATCACAAAATGTCACGCATTCTAGTTTTGATAACAAAACAGCACTTATATAGTGACACAGTTCCTTTAAAATCGAGCACGGACTACGGAGACTCATGCATGCTAGCAACAGTTTATATTCTGTGCACAATATGGCTTCAATACATCATGTAAGTTAAGGGTCAAGCAAAGGTCAACTGTGTCAAACCTCCTCTGACCTTAAGGCCCCATTTACACGTATATGTTTTAGTATTGTAAATGCAAACTAAAGTATACGGATACAGCATGCATCTACACACTACCTCTGTAAACGCTCACACAAACTGATACTTTTGTTTACGCTCATGAAAGTGAAGATATTGGTAAACGAAGACAGCAGCAGGCTCGTGTGCATGAGCAAAACACAGACTTCAAAACTTTTAACTGGACATGTGGGCAATTTTGTTGCATTTTAACAGTAGCTTACAATTACCATCTGTCTACCGAAACTTTTCTCGTCTTAATTCTTTGGAGGCATTTTTCGCTTGAAATGAAGCAAGCTAACTGTGCTCGTGACACTCACAGTGACAGCTGGCAATTCGCACGTGCATTGTAACTGCATACGTCTAAATGCCCAATTCCATTTACTGTGTTCTAGTGTAAGTGCCCTCGTCGTTTAGTACTAAATGCATACATGTAAACGGGCCCTAAGGCTTCCATGCAACTGCACATATTTCCATGCACTGCATATGTGATTGACATACCTCATATATGGTAGGGAATTGTACTTTGACCTCTTGGACTGGCTGTGGAGACAATCTCCACATATTGAAGCCATAGAGTGATGGTAGGAGGAGTGTTTCAATCACCATGACAACCATTGCTATGGTGAAGTAATGGGTGGAGCCAATGACTAGCAGGTTCAACCAGAAGAGAATGAACAGCAGAACAGTGTTCTTATCCAGTGTGTCTTTGATGAGTTTAGTGACATTGTATAGCACCAGCTGGGAAAATGGCAAGAATTCACTTTAGTAATCATTTATGACTATACTTATATACTTAATTAAACTAATAATTTTTAATACCTTGCTCAATTTCTTCTCTTCAGATCTTCGTCCTCCAAATGTGAAACGAAGTAGATCCTTAATCTCGTCATCTTTCACTGCCTGGAAGTCTTGTTCAGTTGGAGCTAGAGTGGTGAGTTCATAGGCACAGCTCATTTCAAACACCAGGTGTCCTGTGGGAGGAGGTCAAAGGTGAGTCTGTGAGGAGACAGTGGTAGACTAACTCACGTACCAAACATAATCACATCCATATGCTCCAAGTGCTCCTCACACATCCTGTAGAATCTAGACCTGTAGCCAAGGAGTGTGTTCTCATAGCCACCCAACCTGCACACACCATCCTGAACAAAGATGTTGCCACTCTGAACATGACCAAGAATAAACTTGTTCCATTTATACTGAAATTTCTCCTTAAGAAATACCATTGCCTGGAGAAATAAGAAATGATTTCACAACTACAATGTGTACACATTTTCAGCTAAAGTATAATCTTACTTCCAAGATTTGTCGTCCATAAAGTGCTATCTGGTCAGAGCTGATAGAATGAGTAGCTTGTTCCTTGACTTCGTATTTATATAACCAATTGTAAGTTGGTTTATTCTGTGGAGTAAAGTGGGAATTAGACAATGCCAATGTGTGTGTGTATGTGTGTATGTGTGTGCATTTTACATTGTAGATGATGTCTTTTAGAGATCCTTGTTCTCTAAACGGTTGGACAAAGATGACTTGTTTTCTATCAGAGAGATAGTGGACATACTCCACTGGTTGGAGGAAGGGATGAACCTGGAACAACATCAGAGGAACTTCAAGATCACAGACATAGAGAAATTATAAGAATGGAGAGATTTTCTTACTTGTAAGGTAGCCATGAGTTCACGGAATGTCTTCATGGTCTCCTTATCCAGTGGAAGAAGAGGACATAGTCTAGATATAGGTCCCTGGAAAAAGTCAAAGGTTAATGAGATGCAAGCCAGTTGCCTAAATTAGTTCACTCACTATTGTAAGGATCATTGTCTCCCTGCTTCCCTCAGAACCAGTTGGGGTCACTTTGAACCAGTACTTCTGCATACGACTCCCTGTGTACAATAAATAAATGTCATCACGATTGTAATCACAAGGTAAATCCCCTTACCCATATCAGGAAGGAAGTCAGTGGTCTCAGTGATCATGTAGAGTCCAGTCGACCTCAAGACATAGTCAACTGCCATTTCTGCATTCTCTGGATTGTAGAAATATAACCATTATATTATAGTATGCAGAAATGCAATCTAAATACCCCACAAACTATGATATCATAATATGAAGTTTGGTGAAGTTTGGCCTGAGCTGGTCCTTGCTTATTATTGTAAATGGTTTTTGAGATACTATATACACTCCCTAGCAACAGGCAACAAAAAAAGGGAGTGGGTGTTGTGAAGCACGCTTAAAAATTACTTACGTCTTTCAGCCTTTTCTTCTTTCTTTCTGTCCTTTATTTCCCCCCTAATTACTACCTCATTATCATCCTGTTGCCATGGTGATGTTGCAAATAGCTTATGGGTTTGTTTAATTATCTTGGAAACAGTCTTAGCAACAGCCAACTTTAAGCGACTTGTACAAGATCGCTTTAGTTTACGTGACACACTTGTCACAGAGCCTTGGGAGAGCCTGTGAGGAGAATGGGACTGTGTCACAACTGCAGCTGGTGAGTCTAGTGTGTCTTGAGATGGTTGTAAGGAAATTGGTTCCTTCAAAGTTCTTCTCACTCTAGTCCTCAGGATCGCTCTTATAGACAAGAGTGAGGGTGGCGAGTCTAGATCTGGTGAAGCTGGCGATGGCTGTGAAGGAGGTGAATCTAGTGATGGCTGTGAGGGTGGTGAGTCTTGTGAAGCTGGTGAGGGTGATAGATTTATTAGTTCTCTTTCAGAATTCATTTTTGGTGACTCACTGACTAATCTTGGCAGTGGTGGTTTTGGTTTCGGCTTTGACGTCCAGCAATAACAGTAACACATCACCATGACCACTGTTACCAACGTGATAAAAAAGGGGACAATAGCCTCCCAAGAAAAAATAGTTGCCAGATCATACAAAGCTAGACTACTGATGTCTGTATGTGGAGCACCATGTACATTTGCTGGTCCCCAAGAAAATATGGCTGCCAAATCACAGTAGACAAAGAAAGGGGCAATAGTCTCCCAGAATATGACCAGGACTATTCCAGCAATGCAAGTGGCACAAACTAAAGTTAAAAGAAGGACAAGGATGGATTTGAAGAGGTTCCATAGTGGTCCAGTTTTAGTCTCTAGATCATGTGGCTTCTTTTCTTTAAGTTTGCCCCTTTTCTCTATCAATTTCTGTTCATGTTTCATTTTCGGTGATTCAACGAATCTTGACAGTCGTAGTTTTAGTTTCGGCTTCGGCTTTGATGTACTGCAATAACAGTAATACATCACCATGACCATTGTTACCAATGTGATCAGGAAGGAGCCAATAATAGCCTCCCAAGACAAAATGGCTGCTGGCTCATAGAGGACAAAGAAAATAGCATCCAAAGAGAATATGGCTGCCCAATCAGAGGCTAGATCATTACTGTCTACATGACGAGTACCTGCATCTGTTATAATATTATGGTAATATACAATCATACGGTATGAAAACAAATCATTAGTAATAATTAATTCAATCATAATATTGATTGTGGGTTTATAAAGATTAGCACATTCCTTTACAGTAGAACCTCCGATAGTGGACCCTCCAAGATAGGGACACTGTATATAAACCTCTCAATAAAGGACAATTCTTAGTTCCCAAAATTCCAATTCCCTGTTGTAGTAGCAAATTATACAACTGCCAGAACGAGAAGAGGACAACCTCTATACAAAGGACAAGCAAGCTGAATTTATATATTGTCCCCAAGTGTCCTCTGTTCGGAGGTTTCACTATGAGCCCATGCATGTACTGCCCCTATATACACTTTTTTGGAGAAGCTCATAAATTTACCTTCCAACCCGACTTCTATGGGCAGCCACCATTATAGCATGGCATACTCATTGTTTGATCTCTTACCTTTAGTACTAACTAACATAGCCATTAGAGTATAGAGTTCCAAATCATTTTGACAGAGCATAGAATAGATACACAGCATTTGATCATAGACTGCATGGATCAATTAATAATTTTCCTACGGGATTTCCCAGGGGAACTCCCACAAACTGCACGCGGCTGCATTACAAAACAAGACTAAAAAAAAAAAAAGAACTTCAATGAACAATTGAGGGGCATTGATCATTTGTTATACTGTAGGTGGTCAATCATCTAGATGCAAACAGGAAAAAGATACTTCAATTTCAATTACTATTTACACATCATAACGACCATGCAAATTATAGAGGACATGCAGGTGCAGTCTCCCATGCAAGGGAATATGGCTAGGACTGTGAATAGGATATACTCCAATGACTAGAGCTAGTGCGGGGTAAGAATGGATTAAGATGATCAAGTGAATCAAGTTTTTTTTTGTTTTTTTTGAATTTCATTGTCTTTTGTTCGTATTAAAGTGTTCCCTAAGCTGGGGTCATAAATTATAATACTCTAGTGTGTAATAACTTTGCATACAATGTTGACATAATAAGAAGTTACTAAAAATAGGTCTTTTTCCTCTAGCTCTGGCTTGCATGCATGTTAGCATTATCACTTTCACCATCTCTCACAGCTGCCAGTATCTGTTATGAATTAATAGATCACTGCTATGACATTCTCATAGGTCTACTGATGAACAATACCTTTTCTCTAGCAGCAGCAGCAGCAGCAGCATCAGAAGCACCTGGTAGTAGACCACTGAAGAACTGCTTGACTTGAAACTTTTGCCTTATCTGAAGAAGAAGTGATGTTAGCAACCTGAAATGTTACTAAGTCTTGACTTTTTAACCATATGCAGGCATATATACCTTGCCAATCTTCTCCTTGGGTTTTGCCAATTGAAAGAACTCTAGTTTCTTTATCTACATAATAGCGGGAATTGATTCAAATTAGTAAATTATTAAAAATAATATTATTTAATAACAAAACTTAGTAACAATGACTTACATCTTGAATGCTGTGAGGAAAGCGATGGGCAAAGATATAACGCAGCACTTCTTCAATCTGTTCACCATTATCCCTGGCCCTCACTGCCTGGTAGTCTTGTTCAGTTGGAGCTAGAGTGATGAGTTCATAAGCACAGCTCATTTCAAACACCAGGTGTCCTGTGGGAGGAGGTCAAAGGTGAGTCTGTGAGGAGATAGTGGTAGACTAACTCACATACCAAACATAATCACATCCATATGCTCCAAGTGCTCCTCACACATCCTGTAGAATCTAGACCTGTAGCCAAGGAGTGTGTTCTCATAGCCACCCAACCTGCACACACCATCCTGGACAAAGATGTTGCCACTCTGAACATGACCAAGAACAGGAAAACCTTCACCATAGAGATATGCCATAGCCTACATAAGATATGAACCTCATACAACCATTGTATAAGCACATACAAATACCTTCAATATTTGCCATCCATGTTTGGCAATGTCTGTTACTGCTAATCCTTTTCTTGCTTGTTCTTGTTCAGTCAAATTAACCTCCCCACTCAAACTGCTATAAGAAGCGGCACTTCCTGCATCGATGAAGTTAAAAATTGAGAGTCAGTTTTGCTACTGAAGTTATTTTGAAAATGCCCACACATCATAATACATACCACTTAGCTGCAAGTGTAAGGCTTGTTTTGGTTTTTGATGGTGTTTTTTGGGTCGAACAGATCCGTGAAAGTGTCCATCCCCATCACATAAATGAAAACAACAAAAACCACCTCTAATTTGAACATCATGTGGTAGAGCTGAACGATCAGCACCTCTGTACTTGTCTGCCCAGTCTTCAGTAGGTGAGCACTGAAACATGATGGAGTGACTGTTAGCTACATGTAGCTAGTCATTATAGTAATATATTCTCACTTCATAAATCATGTCTTTCAGAGAGCCATTTGGCATAAATGGTTGGATAGTGATCACTTGCTTTTTGTCGTCGAGGTAACCAATCTCTTCTATTGGATGGATGAAGGGATGCTGTAGGAATATATAGTATTACATCGCAAAGAATATACCATTTCTACAGTTTGTATCGTACTCCTCTTAGTGATGCTATGAGATCGTTGAGATTAGAAACTGTTTTTTTGTCAAGTGTTTTCTTTCTAGTACCTTCTTCTTCTTTACAGAGAAGACAGTGTTTTGGTAGAGGGGACTAGAGGAGAACAATCACAACCATAAATTAATTATTACCAATCAAAAATACAACTTTAATGCATCTTCACCAACAAGCACTAACATTAGTAACCACAGCCCGCTTGTTTCCAGCTACTCCATGAGGACTAGCTTTATACCAGAACTTTTGCATACGACTTCCTACAATAAGGATACATACCAAGCAGTACAGCACACCACTCAATCAACATTAAAATCGATGCTCTTGTATGTACCTAACTCATTCATTTCTCTGTCTTGCTGGTAGTCAACTCTATTGGACCTCCCAGTTGTCTCTTTGGGTCTCTGGCTAGCTAGTCGGAGGTAGTGGTCAGTAGCCGAGCGAGCGTTGTCTAAGAAATATATTATAAAGGAATCAGACTAAATGCAGCCACTATAATAACTAAAATTAAAATTGCAACATTGTAGTTTACTTTTTAAAGTATTGTATTGCTTCCATCCACTTTCAGTCTTTTCACCAATTTCCTGATAGCTTTTTGACCTCTTTAACCTTTGACAAGATATACACACGAGAAATGGGTCGAATATGAAATTGTGCAGGTAGAAATTAATTTTATTTTAATACCGTATAGCGGGAAAGTTTCACGGGGTTTAACTTTCGCGTTTTTTGTGAATCATGATCCATCCGCAAAAGTTTTTTATCTGCAAAATTTTTTGTAATGTATTTTTTACGTATGGGTTGACACAGCTCATCTGCGAAAGTTAAACCGCAAAAATATTGGACTAGAGACATCTGCGAAAGTTTAACACCGTGAAACTTTCCCGCTATAATTATGGTATCTTAATTAATTCATACCCTTTCTTTCTAATACAAAATCGGATAGAAACAGCAATCAATACCACAGCTAGTATGACTATCGCACATCCTATCACCACTCCAGAAATGAACCCATGACACACCTGTACAAAGACCATAGGACAACTGAATATTAAAGTTGTGCTGACTCACAGTGCAGTAAAAATTTCCCAATTATAAACTTACAGTGACATCATCCACTGCACTTATGTTCCTGAAACAGTCAAAAATATTATACCCATCATCTGTCCAATTGGCAGAACTTGCCTGAAATAAAATCATTATTCAGCTTCTATGTGAGCACATGAGTTCGGGAAAATCCCTTTCTAGTAATTACGCCTTTGCTGAGCTGGCAAGTCTGTTAATTACATTCCAATCATGTGACCGTAATACTTTCCAGTGACTATTAATCACGTGCACCTGCAGGTAGTAAGACCATGCTCTGGTTCATGCCAGAGTTCATGCAAGCTTCAATCTGCCTCGTGCCCCTATCATTGAGTATCACAATATTCAATTATCTAAGGAGTTAATAAAGAGTTAATAAGTGCTACTAAGTCCTTGAGGTTCCTTAAATTTAGTTGGGTCGTTATGAGAGGTTCCACTGTATCTGCGACGATGCATTACTATCCTAAAATGATGGAAAATTGAAATTGGGCCGAGTGTAAACTCTTGGAAAATTCACCAAGAACTTTGAATGTCGTTAAAATTGTTGTTTTTTTTTGATGAATTTACATACTAAAATTATGTTTGTGTCTGAGAATAATACAAGAATAATAGGCTGGCTGAAAAGAATAATAGGCTCAAAGTTTGGGAATAAATTGCAAGTCTATAGCAAGTTACTGAATCAAAACACTGACAGTGCCCCCAGCCTTAATTGTTGAAGCTAACTAGCAGCTCCTAAAAAATCAATGTCTCATGCATTTTTGACAGTTCTTCAAGCATTCCTCATTGCCAATGATCAGAATCAGTCATGCAGTAACTGTAGCCTCGTTCCTCAAATAATACTAGAGCTGCAATATTTGCATATATTATAATTTTATATATAGCATAGACAAACAGTTCTTAAAACAACCAACACACACAAAAACTTGCTAACTAGTAAAGTACTAGTGTCAAAGCACCTGGTGGACAAAGATGCACACCAGAAGTATTAGGTTGGGTTTAGGAGGGGTGTAGCCTCCGAGGGTTGTACTGCATCATCTTCATCAGCTGGTGATGACGGCCGCTTAATAGGTCGTCTTTCAGATCGATCTGTATGCTTGTTAGCTGCATCACCTTCTCCCTTACGTAGAGCAGAGAGAATCTGTTGTCGAGTTAAATATGAGGTGAGTCATCCATAACACTATGGTTCTATTATTATTATTATTATATCATCAACTAACCTTTTGGGCAGAAATGTTAGGGAAATGTTTATGCAAAAACTGCTTTGCTTGAATTTTCTGCACACACAAAAGGTTTAAATAAATCACACTTGAGTAGCTATAGATCAATTAAGTAACTTACAGCTGGTAATAGTTTTGATGTTGTTTGGGATCGAAAAAATGCCTGCCTTTTAATCTAATAATTTTTTTCATTTCACTGTATTAATTGTCATATATACATTAATAATTGACCTACTTTGTCAATGCTAGGAAATCCACTATCAGCAAAGATGTATTTCAGCACTTCTTCAATCTCTCTCCCACCATCAGTCCTGGCCCTCACTGCCTGGTAGTCTTGTTCAGTTGGAACTAGAGTGGTGAGTTCATAGGCACAGCTCATTTCAAACACCAGGTGTCCTGTGGGAGGAGGTCAAAGGTGAGTCTGTGAGGAGATAGTGGTAGACTAACTCACGTACCAAACATAATCACATCCATATGCTCCAAGTGCTCCTCACACATCCTGTAAAATCTAGACCTGTAGCCAAGGAGTGTGTTCTCATAGCCACCCAACCTGCACACACCATCCTGGACAAAGATGTTGCCACTCTGAACGTGACCAAGAACAGGAAAACCTTGCTTGTAGAGATACACCATAGCCTGTGTATAGTTAGAAAACATGCATGTGTGTATGAATAATAATTATTATTATTATTATTATTCACATTTTGAGCACTATGTATACATAACCTATACACTGTATGGTGGTACGTACCTTCAGAACTTGGTAACCATATTTAGTAATATTCTCATTGGGTATTTGAGATTGGATTCTACCCCTGCCAGCAGGGTATTTGTCTGCCCAGTCAATATCTGGCACAACCTGTACACAAAAGATAAGCCGAAGTGACACTGTGATGCAGTCATAATTATGACAATTACAACACACTCCATAAATCATATCTTTGAGAGATCCTCTTTCCATAAATGGTTGGATAATGATGACCTGTTTTCTGTCATCAAGGTAATCAATCTTTACTATTGGGTGGAGGAAGGGATGCTGTGTGTGTGTGTGTGTGTGTGAAATAATGTTAGTAATAAGCCATGGAGTATATACGTTGTCTATAGCTACTTCTTAAAGACAATTATTAAGATACTTCTCTCAGTGTTGCCATGAAGCGGTTTAGTTTGAAAATTGTTTCTGTGTCAATTGTTTTCCTTCCTGTTTCTCCTTTTGCTCCTTCAATGAAAGGACAATGTCTTGACAGGGGGCACTGTTAATCAGACAATTATAACAGTATACATGTACATGATAATTAATCTTTCACAACAACCACTCACATTAGTAACCACAGCCTGCTGGCTTCCAGCTTTTCCACGAGGACTAGCAGAATACCAGAACTTCTGCATACGGGTTCCTATAATGTTAATAGGGAAGAATGTGTTATGTCAAGAATCATGCAGCTTTGCCTCAACTCTTTCTGTAGTAATTCTTACATACCCATATCACTCATGTCTCTGTCTATCTGGTAGTCAACTCTAGTAGACGTTCTAGTATGGTGAGCTATTTGAAGGTAATTTCTAGTAGCCAAACGAGCATTTGCTAGGAATGATAAATAAAAAACAATTATATGCAACCAATACTGACTAGGGTGTTTTTAAAATTACACCTCTCTCCATAGCAGATTCTGCTTCAGTACAGATTAATTCTTCTCTACTGGGATCATCAACCTCAGAATCAACTCGCCATGGGAAAGATGGTTTTCCTCTAGGCTGATATTCACCAGATACACGTTGATAGGGTAAATAATCACCAGATGCACGTTGATGTTGACGTAATGACTTTAGACACCTTACAGATGGATGTACACAACTACAATAATTATTATTATTATAGAGGGATTCCACAAAACTATTGGCCAATTAGCGCTTCAGACTTTGACCACGCCTCTTGTGGGCAAATGATGGCATTGCTATATTTTCCACATAATATTATAAATGAACGATTTTGCACAGAATTATAAGGATTTTCAAGCATTTTTGGTAATTTTGCTCATGGATGTCATTATTGGAGTATGTGTAAGGGTATCGAGTTTTATGCAGTAAATTTACTTAGAATTGCTATTCTGTCACAAAAATTTGATTGCATTTTATATGTGGAGCATAGGGACATTTGATCTCTAGTCTCGTCCCTAGATCCCACCCCTTCTCCAAGGAGAAAGAGGGTCTGGTCTCATTTAAGCAATTTCCCGGTTGTGCTAAGTCAGCAGTGAAACTGGATGTCGTGTGACAAGTGTGTGTGTACGTACTGAGCCAGCTATGAGGGCCGAGCTCTGACTGGTGGACATGTGCATGTGTAGGAGCCAATCACGGACTAGAGCCTGGTCAACTAGATTTAGATTATCAATGTCTGATTGCTTACCAGATCAAGGTCCATCCTGGCTTTAATTTTATAGCCCAATTAGCATGACCTACTTTTTCACTATATAGTACTCTTTTGTAAGCGATTCATGTACACTTCAATGAATCTTTGAGACATTCTGTTGTAAGAGATTTATGCAAAGCTAAGTTCCCTGATCACTAGTACTGAGACATAATTTGTGTACTGGGTACATTGTACTCTTGAGTCTCATGAGACATGCAATTGAAAGTATGACTTTCACATAAAAACTCGAATGCTGCAATCTGATTGGTAGTTGCTGCTGACTCAGCACAACCAGGAAATCGCTCAATTGAGACCAGACCCTCTTTCTCCTTGGAGAAGGCCTTAGGGATGGGGTCTGGGGACGAGACTACTCGATCTCTTGCCCACAAAAGGTGTGGCCAAAATGGGTGTGGTAATTCTGCTTGAATGTGGTATTAATTGGGACTTCAAAGACTTTCAGCTCTGTTGATTGGCTAACTGTACAGTTTTGCGGAATCCCTCTATAGTTTATAGTTATCAATGTGACACACTTATTCTAATCTACTTACCGTTTCCTTAGAATACAAACAGCAACCAATACCACAGCTACTAGTAAGATGAGTCCACCTCCTATTGAGACTCCTGATATGAACCCACGGCACAACTGTAACCATGGATGAACTTACTATACTGTATGCAGCAAACTTCCCTTCCCAACTTACAGTAACATTATCCACTGCACTTATGTTCCTGAAGCAGTCAAAATACTGTCCAATGTCATAACGGTCATCTGTCCAATTGGAATTTGTAATTGTATGAGATAAAGTCACTGATTTTGTCATTAAATTTTTATATATAAGCTTGCCTTTACTTTTTTTTTCTTGTCCTCCATAAATTACTGGAGCAGATGCAACAACAGTCGTAAAGATGCAGAGCAGCAAAACTGTCTTCAGTGAAATCACACTATTATCAGTAAATGCAGAGCCGCCCATGATAATGACAAAGGGCTATTTATTAGCTGGCTAGACAAAGTGCTTAATTAAAGGTTAGTGCGCGCAGGAGCCTGGTGGGAGTTTCCCGGGTGATTCCCAATTCGCCAGCTCAGAGCATGCACATGACATGCATTAATTATCATGCAGATCTATTTATTATTATAATATTATGCATCCTGTAGAATCTATAAACCTATATAGGCCTTTGTTTGCCATTGCCTAGCAACCAATGTTTTTATAGGCTAATTGCCGGTTAGTGGCTGGGTGTAGGTGACAATAGAGTAGCTAAGGATCACAGGGGGTCAATGGCAAACAAACTAGTTGCATGACCTTAAGTGTGTAGCACTCGACCATGCATCAAGTGCTGCCCACTTAAGGCAATTCATACCCCTATTGGTACATCAAGTAAAAATCACAGTTCAGGCCAGATTAAAACACAACACACACACTACTTTTATGCCTGCACCTCTTACTAGTTATTTTTATGCAATTTCTTAAAAGTATGCAGTATATGGTCCACAAATTTGAACTAGTAAAAGGGATAATAGTTATTTACTAGCAATGTCATTATTACTGAACAACACAATTTTTACGGCGTCTTCGCAACTGAGGCTGTTCATCTCCTCTCACAGTCGTCAGTATCGCCTACAATCAAGCAAATTATATTAATTTATGATAACACCAACACAATAACATTATTGTGTGATTTGAGCACACAAACCTTAGCATTTGCATTAAGTTGGATATCAGTCTTCTGTAAACTCTAATGAACAAAATTATCAAGTTTCTGAAGTTTAAAAATAACATCATATGAATTACCTTGTTATTGACTGATGCTGATGATTTGCTAAAAAAGTCATGTGCTTTAATCTGTAACAACGATAAAGTTTGATATCACAGTTTTGAGGTTGTCATAAACTCTTACATCTTGAATGCTGTGAGGAAAGCCATGGGCAAAGATGTAACGCAGCACTTCTTCAATCTCTCTCCCACCATCATCCCTGGCCCTCACTGCTACGTAGTCTTTTTCAGTTGGAGCTAGAGTGGTGAGTTCATAGGCACAGCTCATTTCAAACACCAGGTGTCCTGTGGGAGGAGGTCAAAGGTGAGTCTGTGAGGAGATANCAAAAGCATGACGCTCATTTTGAACTTGAATTTCTGTCAAATGTTGGTCTTTACGTTTTTGGAATTCGGTAGTATGTTCCTCCTTTATCTTATTAATTTCTCTGGTGTGTTCTTCTCTCAGTTTCTCCTCTCTGTTATGTTGTTGCTCCTTAAGCTTTACAGTTTCTTTTCTCCACCATGCAATCTTATTCTGCTGAATTTTGATAGTGTCATTGAGTTGTTCAAGCTGCCTTGTGTGGTTGGCAGTAATGGCTTCAATTTCTATAGCATACTGGGTTTCAAGATTTTTAATTTCTTTAGCATGTTCTTCCTTTAATTCATCAATTTCTCTATGTTTTTGTTCCTGTTCTTCTCTCAGTTTCTTTTCTCTGTGATGTAGTTGCTCCTTGAGCTTTAAAATTTCATTTGTCAACCCTACAATCTCATTCTGCTTCATTTTGACAGTGTCATTGAGTTGTTCAAGCTGCCTTGCATGGCTAGCATTAATGGCTTCAGTTTCTGTAGCATACTGGGTTTCAAGATTTTTAATTTCTGTAGCATGTTCCTCTTTCAACTCATCAACTTCTCTATGTTTTTGTTCTAATTCTTCTCTCAGTCTCTCCTCTCTCTCAGCAACACTCCTCTCACTCTCTCTATACTCATCAGTTGTCTTCAGAGCTCCAACTCTGTCACACAGTTCTTGTGATGATGGTCGTTCAACCTCCTTGTCCTTCAAACACTCTAGCGCAATGAGAAGAAGAGAATTGTTTGGATGTACAATCTTGATGTGGTTTTGACGACGCTCAACTTCAGGGACATCAACTCTGACACTAGGAAACTGTGGGTCAACTGTACGGACTTCTTTGAATCGATCACTTGGGTTAGGAAATTTCTTTGTCAAGATCTGGACAATAATGACACCAAACGAAAAGCAATCAATCTTTTCTGTATACTCTGGTTTCTCTTTAGTTGCCTCAGGAGGCATGTAGACATCAGCACCTGGACACAGAGTTTGAGAACCAGCTCGACCAGTAATTGTATCCCTAAGCTTTGCCATTCCAAAGTCAGTTACTTTGGCTATCACGTTTCCATGCAATAACACATTTTTGCCAGATAAATCCCTGTGAGTGATACCATTGGAATGGAGGTAAGAAATGGCCAAAGTGATGTCGTGACAAAAATTGACTTGAATATGGAAGGGAACAGCATAGTCTACTGCCTGTGCTGGCCTCTCCAAGAAGTCAGTCAAGCTATGATCCATGAGCTCCATTAGTAGAACTTGCAGTTTAGTTTCAGGATCCTGATGTGTTCCCAAGAACTGTACAACATTTGGATGCTTTATTGCACACATAAACNTCTCATTACATTTCCAATGTTTTTTTCACTTGTATACCTGTATTTCCCAGGAGATATATAATAAGTGCTTGTATACCAACTCCTAGTCCAATTACAGTCCCCAGTGAAGTCTGATAGATATCAGAGAGAGAATGACACAACGAAGTATTAACTTAATGAATCATGAATCACATAACCATGCACACATGCAATCACCTGGTTGTTATCTGGGTTCTCAAGTTGGTTCTTATCATTGCCATTGCCTAACGCTAAAATTATAGCAAATCAAAGATTGAAATCATATTTCTTTTCATAAAATTTAATCATCTTGTGATAAATTAATATACAACTTACCAATTGTCTCCAAGAGTAACAGAGCTGCCGCAAACAGGACATGTACAGCTGCAGGATAGGCAGCCATGTTTGTTTCTACTTTTAAACTTGCAATACTAGCAAATTTCTTGCTTATTGTGGCTAACCCAAGCTAGGGCTAAACATGGAGTGTGAGGAGGGAATTTCCCAGGGGAACTCCTCCAAATGATAGCTATATACAATTGATATCACAAAAAGAAAGTGCAATACATAAAACCACAGGTTAAAATTATTATTATTATTATTATTATTATTATTATTATTATTATTATTATTATTATTATTATTACAGAGCATGTGTTCACCAATACTACAACCATACAGTCTTCACATAGAGTTAATGCTGGCAGTGATGGTGGCTTGTGGCTTTCTGTGTTCATTAGCTTCATCGCCTCCACCCTCCATTAGAGCAGAGAGAATCTATTGAGGGATGTAATATTGTTGCTGAATGTCATTGTGTAGTACATCATCTGAAGTTTTGATAGTCAACTAACCTTATTAGTGGAGAAGTTAGGAAATAGTTTACAGGCAAATTGTATCACTTGAAGCTTCTTCAGCTACACACACACACACACACACACACACACACATACACACACATACACACACACACACACACACAACACTTGAATTGAATACAGGATAGCGGGTAGTTTGGTAGGCTTAAAATTTGGCAAATTCAAACAGTTCATGCACATTATAAAAACAAATTACCATATTAAAATTGCCATTCCCATTTTTGCATGGTCGGCAATTTTATATTTGGTGGTTAATTCTGCACGCTGTTTTTGCAAAATAATTTGCCAATTTGGTAATTTACTCGCTATACGGTAGTAACCATATGGATGAACTAATTAACTTTAGGCCTGCGGCTATTATGCTCAAAATTTTACCGATTATTCTATTCCGCACTGCATACAAAAACGTCCGATTATTCCCGTAAATCTCCCTATTATTCTCATGAGTTTTGTCAAAATACAACGAATTCATCAACTTGAACGGGTCCAACAATAATACAACAGTCCAACTTTCTTGTATACTTGATTCAAGTTCCATATCTTTCTAATTTGAACGGAAAATGAACACGGCTACCTCGTCTAGGTGCGGTGAGTTCAGATTTTCTACACGTGGCAATCTACAAGTTCCTGTTTACTTCCGTTTATTCTCAAATTTAACCCCATTATTCCCGAAATTATGCTCGTGCTCTGCTTCTCCAATTATTCTCAAAATTATACCGGCATAATCGCCGCACCTCTAATTAACTTACAGCTGATGATCGATTTCGGTCTTTTCGTGATTGGAAAAATTCCTGGTCTTTGATCTAATCATAAGTTTATATGATGATAAAACATTGTCATGCATCAATTCACTGAATATTGACTCACACGTTCAATGCTGTGAGGAAAGCCATCAGCAAAGATGTAATGCAGCACATCTTCAATCTCTCTCCCACCATCATCCCTGGCCCTCACTGCCTGGTAGTCTTGTTCAGTTGGAGCTAGAGTGGTGAGTTCATAGGCACAGCTCATTTCAAACACCAGGTGTCCTGTGGGAGGAGGTCAAAGGTGAGTCTGTGAGGAGATAGTGGTAGACTAACTCACGTACCAAACATAATCACATCCATATGCTCCAAGTGCTCCTCACACATCCTGTAGAATCTAGACCTGTAGCCAAGGAGTGTGTTCTCATAGCCACCCAACCTGCACACACCATCCTGGACAAAGATGTTGCCACTCTGAACATGACCAAGAACAGGAAAACCTTCACCATAGAGATATGCCATAGCCTACATAAGATATGAACCTCATACAACCATTGTATAAGCACATACAAATACCTTCAATATTTGCCATCCATGTTTGGCAATGTCTGTTACTGCTAATCCTTTTCTTGCTTGTTCTTGTTCAGTCAAATTAACCTCCCCACTCAAACTGCTATAAGAAGCGGCACTTCCTGCATCGATGAAGTTAAAAATTGAGAGTCAGTTTTGCTACTGAAGTTATTTTGAAAATGCCCACACATCATAATACATACCACTTAGCTGCAAGTGTAAGGCTTGTTTTGGTTTTTGATGGTGTTTTTTGGGTCGAACAGATCCGTGAAAGTGTCCATCCCCATCACATAAATGAAAACAACAAAAACCACCTCTAATTTGAACATCATGTGGTAGAGCTGAACGATCAGCACCTCTGTACTTGTCTGCCCAGTCTTCAGTAGGTGAGCACTGAAACATGATGGAGTGACTGTTAGCTACATGTAGCTAGTCATTATAGTAATATATTCTCACTTCATAAATCATGTCTTTCAGAGAGCCATTTGGCATAAATGGTTGGATAATGATCACTTGCTTTTTGTCGTCGAGGTAACCAATCTCTTCTATTGGATGGATGAAGGGATGCTGTAGGAATATATAGTATTACATCGCAAAGAATATACCATTTCTACAGTTTGTATCGTACTCCTCTTAGTGATGCTATGAGATCGTTGAGATTAGAAACTGTTTTTTTGTCAAGTGTTTTCTTTCTAGTACCTTCTTCTTCTTTACAGAGAAGACAGTGTTTTGGTAGAGGGGACTAGAGGAGAACAATCACAACCATAAATTAATTATTACCAATCAAAAATACAACTTTAATGCATCTTCACCAACAAGCACTAACATTAGTAACCACAGCCCGCTTGTTTCCAGCTACTCCATGAGGACTAGCTTTATACCAGAACTTTTGCATACGACTTCCTACAATAAGGATACATACCAAGCAGTACAGCACACCACTCAATCAACATTAAAATCGATGCTCTTGTATGTACCTAACTCATTCATTTCTCTGTCTTGCTGGTAGTCAACTCTATTGGACCTCCCAGTTGTCTCTTTGGGTCTCTGGCTAGCTAGTCGGAGGTAGTGGTCAGTAGCCGAGCGAGCGTTGTCTAAGAAATATATTATAAAGGAATCAGACTAAATGCAGCCACTATAATAACTAAAATTAAAATTGCAACATTGTAGTTTACTTTTTAAAGTATTGTATTGCTTCCATCCACTTTCAGTCTTTTCACCAATTTCCTGATAGCTTTTTGACCTCTTTAACCTTTGACAAGATATACACACGAGAAATGGGTCGAATATGAAATTGTGCAGGTAGAAATTAATTTTATTTTAATACCGTATAGCGGGAAAGTTTCACGGGGTTTAACTTTCGCGTTTTTTGTGAATCATGATCCATCCGCAAAAGTTTTTTATCTGCAAAATTTTTTGTAATGTATTTTTTACGTATGGGTTGACACAGCTCATCTGCGAAAGTTAAACCGCAAAAATATTGGACTAGAGACATCTGCGAAAGTTTAANGACACACACACACACACACACACACACACACACACACACTGTTCAGACCACAGTTCTGCTGTTCATTCTTTTCTGGCTGCTTGTCATTGCAATTGGCTTCATTCCGTACTCTTTCTATACCATGATTGACAATAATATATCTATAATTGCAATAATCTTCCTACTACCATTAATATTCTGCTGCTGTAATGTGAGAAGATGGTATCGAGAGCCAGTGCAAGAGGTCAAAGTACAATTCCCTATGATACACGAGGTAAATTTCTAAACAGCTAAAGTGTACGATGAATGTGTGGTTATACTATGACATGTGTCAACATGGGTCATGGTGTTGTGCCCAGATAAAGGAGCATCCATTCTTCAAGTCTGTTCCTGTCCCTCAGCTGGACAAGTTCAATGAACATTGGGTAAGTGTAATTGTTTCCAGTGCGACATACATCATACCCATAATCCTCACTCTCTCACAGATGATGCTGACAGCTGACATGAAAGAACTGATCTTGTTAAAAGTAGACTCACTACAGCAGCGACTGTTAGGATTGGACTAGTTTTGATAATGATTGTGTGTTTGGTGTGATGTAAAGAGAAAATCCATAATTGTTACAGAACATTGTAGTTTATTTGTAAAACATGTAGAAGTTAAACGTTCAGCGCAAGTAATTACTGTAACTGACTCGCGGAAATTATTGAAAGCAAGACACGTGAAAAGCTGCGTGAAAAGTATAGTAAAGTCAAAGTTCATCACGAGACCCACCCACTTTTCAACTCAAAATTAATAATTTAAATATAAATATAGCAGGGCGTGGACAGAGAACATTTGGCTTCAGAAATGTTCGACTTTTGAAGAGTCAAGAGCTTGGTGTTGGATCCTATGGTTCTGTGTGTAAGGCTCAGTGTGACAATCTACTGTGTGCTGCTAAAATCATTCATGCAACTCTGCGGGTTAGACCCAATGCATTCGAAAGAATTGAACCAAGAAATGAACATCGGCTACCTTTTAGTCGTTTTATGCAGGAGTGTGAGTTCATGAAGGCGATAAAACCCAATATCGTACAATTCCTTGGAACATATGCAGATCCTCAAACTGGCCTACCAATTCTACTAATGGAGCTCCTGCACGATAGCTTGACCCACTTCTTGGAGAGCTCAAAGGATGCAGTTCCCTACCACATCCAAGTCAACTTTTGTCATGACATCCGATCACCTTGGCCATTTCTTACCTCCATTCTAATGGAATTGCTCATAGGGATCTGTCGGGTAAAAATGTGTTACTGCGTGGAAATTTCCAAGCCAAAGTAGTAGACTTTGGAATGGCAAGGCTTAGTGATACAATCACTTGTCAAGCTGGTTCTCTAACCATATGCCCAGGTGCTGATGTCTACATGCCGCCTGAAGCTGCTAAGGAGAAACCAGAGTACACGGAAAAGATTGATTGCTTTTCCGATTTGGTGTCATCATTGTCCAAATCTGGTCAGAGAAGTACCTGAAGTTGAGTGTCGCCAAAACCACATCAGGATTGTACATCCAAACAACCCTCTTCTTCTCATTGCGTTAGAGTGTTTGAAGGATAGAGAGGTTGAACGACCATCATCACAAGAACTATGTGACAGAGTTGGAGCTCTGAAGTCGGACAACTAATGAGTATAGAGAGAGTGAGAGGAGTGTTGCAGAGAGAGAGGAGAGACTGAGAGAAGAACTAAAAAAACTCACTAAAGAATTTGTTTGGTTGAGAAACCAGCGTGCTAGAAAAATCAGCAATCTTCAAGACCAGTAATTAATCAGTGGCGGATCCAGGGGGGGGGTTCGTTGGGTTCGAACGAACCCCCCATTGGGCCAGATAAAAAAATTTGTAATTTTGCAGAGAATCAGTAGGAAAGTAGTTGATAGATTCTTACAAGTACAAAACTTACTTTGAGAGTGAATTTAGGCCTGCTAATAAGCCTAGAAAGCCTAGATACGGGCACAAAAACAGCTACGCGAGTGACACCGCTCGCGGTAAAGTGCAAAGTCCATGCAACTAGGAAATGGGCGGGGCTGAAACACGAAACAGGCGTGGTTTATCGGGAAATGGGCGTGGTCAACCAAAATTTCCCCGGTTCGAACCCCCCCCCCCCCCCCCCCCCNCTTTCTCAAATCCTGGATCCGCCCCTGAGTATGCAAGAGAGCCAGAAAAAGCTGCAAACAATTACTGAAACACCTGATGCCATGAGCTTTACTGAGCCTAACCAAGTTGATTTCACTGGTACAAGTCCACTCAATCCCAGCTACCAAGAAAGACGAAAGGAGAAAGTTGAAGGAGCAAGAAAAGTGTGGGGAACCCTTAAGACTACAACCACATCAGCAGTTTTATCAACACTAGTTAAACTGACTTCTGTCTCACAGGAAGACATCACTGTAAAACGCAAGTACAAAGAAAATAAATGGTGGTTTGTTCTGAGAGGTAATGAGACTGTGTTGAAAATAGTGGAAGATGAGTGGGAAAATGTTTCAACACACACAAGTTGGAAAATCTTGCCCCTCTTCAGATTTTCTGACCCTGACAACCTAGATAATTCCCATTCACGCTTAGAACAGCATTCATTCCCAGAAAGAGACAGAACTATTACAGCAGATATTCCGAGCCAGCTTCAAGAAAATCAAATCAAAACACGACATAATGAGCAGAAACTTGATCAAGCACATGGCCAAAGGAGACTGATGGGAAGGTCGTCATCACTAGATGGAGCTACCTCACATATGCATGATACACAACCTTCTATTTTTACTCGTATGAGTTCTATTGTTCGGGGATTCTTTAAAAAATCACCAAACCAACCTGTGGTTGATCTTGATGAGAGGATCATTGAACGAGGTAATAAAGCATTTGAATTTAAGATGTTTCATGAGGAGTATAACCTACATGCATACATCCATGTTATGGTTGTAGTATTGAGTATACATTTTAATTGTTAATTATCATTCCCAGGAAATGCTCACTTGGCTACTGACTACTACCTTCGACTAAAATTAGAATATCAGCTGGATGAAGACATGAGTGATATGGGTAAGAAGATTTATCATGTTGTTGATTGAGAATGAACTAAGTGCATGTGTTAATGTCTCTCT
>CAXIPT010000010.1:2682797-2703264 GCA_964030475.1 Tethya wilhelma | reverse complement strand
CGAGGCTACTGTGTCTATAAAGCACAGGATGGCTGACTCAAGATCAGCTACCAATGGAAAGAACTCCATGCTGCTCCCATCCAGACACAATTGGACTTTGAACTGTGGGAGATGCGTGCTACTGGATGGATCAAACAAAGCTACATTGTGTTCCACAGTCCTGGTCAGCATCCCTCTCAGCTGCAGGTGAATGGTGTGTGTATTCACATGTGGTTGGCTGTAAGTGGTTCATGTAATTAACACACCACTATTAAATTTTACTACCTGATTAGCAATGAGAGTGGAGACACAGTTGTAGAATCTGCTGGCTTGTGCTTTGCTCATCTTGGTGCCTTCTAGGAGACTCTTCTCTCCAGAGAATAAAGCTGTGACTGTAGGGAACCATAGGGACATCAGCTTCTCTTCAGCCTTTTCCACAGCATTCTCCACCAAGAGAGTTCTGTAGTGATCTATATCAACAGGTCCACCAGATCTGCAGGAGACATGTACATAGGTAGGAACTAGCATTAATAATAATAACAATAATAATAATAATAATAATTAAAAATAAGGTATAACAATAATTACCTGACATTGGAGAGATCCAGCAGCATGGTGTCCTTGTATTTGTCCCAGAGAGCTAGGAGGGCAGGCATCACAGGATGGGTGATGTGAAGCAATCGACTGAGAGAATCACGAGAGGCTTCATAGCCGGACCGCCATGGAGTGGAATAATCAAGACCCCTACGTACACAAATAGACAACTAAAAGACAAGCTACTGCAATCTATACACTAACACATACTCTTGTTCTTTGTGCATTGGGTCGTCTGGTTCCATCCCTCCAATGGCCGGCTTGACTAGAGTCATTTGAATAGTGGTCTTCCTAATGGTTTCTTCGTAAGCATCCTTCACTTCCCTGAGCATTAAAAACACAGTATCCATGCCCATGGTCTCACACATTATAGGAGGAGCTCACCTGTTCAGTCTGGGTATTAGTGGAGCTGTGAGAGCTGAGGTGAGGAGGGGTGGGGGTATGCGTTGGATGATCCTCTCCCAGGTCTCATCCGACATTCCAGTCACTGGGCCAGATGCAACACACCTCCTCAGATACTCATAGTTCAACTGCAGGACAAGAATTACAGGCTCAATGGATAGCCATGCAACTAGATTAATTGCTGCATACTCTGATGTTTCTCTCCTGGCTCATCATCTCATCAGGCACTGGTGGAGGTTTTGGTGATGGAGGTCTTCGTCTGTTGTACTGGGCCACTGCTAGCAGACTGGATGCAGCACGGTCCTCACTATATAGTGATAATATTATGAATTGATAGAATTAACACACGACCATAGGTGCAAGAGTGCACAGGTGTTACATAAGGAATATGAAAGCAAAATTACAGTAAGGCTATTAATGATATATTATCATAAATGTCATATACCCAGTCATTTTGACTCACATCATACTGGACACCAGTGTTTGCATTCGCTGGCTTTGCCGATAATCATAAAGTGTCATTCCTCCATATTTCTTTGATCTTCTCTTTGTAGTTGAATTGCCGATCTTGGTCACATGACCTACTGGTAAAGTGATGGGTGGAAGGTGTGGGGTTGATCCACTACTGCTCCCACGAAGCACCTGCAGTGATGTTAATAGTGATGATCCCGACATTGCTGCATAAATAGTGTGCTAATTCCCGCATCAATTGATTTACAACACTTTTATGTAATTCTGTGCATTGTATAATAATAGATATCTCACCCTTCCACTGCTTTCCATCCAGATTCGCTTCAATCAAAGAAAAAAATCCTTCGTTTTAGAAGTCTTGATCACAGCTGCGTTTGTTTTGCACGATGAATAACGGCAGATTACCATGGCGACCCGGTACCTTATTAAAAATTTCTGAGCCTAATGCCGTTTAATTAGAACAATTGTTGGTGCGCACTATTTAGAAATCTAGCCCAAGATGTCTGAAGAAGCTACCACTGCAGAAAATCAATCCGAGCTAGAAATGGAGGCCAAACACAAGGAGTTGGCCAGAGATATGTTTGAGAAGATTACAGAGTACCTAAATGGAGAGTTGGCAGGTTAATAGGATGGCATTTGTGGGATAACGGTTAGCAATGCAGTCCTTTTCATGTGTTGTCTGCAGTGACCAGTGAAGAGTATCAGTTGCTGCTAAGACTCAACCAAATGACCATAGCCAAGTATTCTGACATGACAGCACTAGCAGGTCGATTGAATGAGGTATCACAGCGACTCAATGACAAATGTAAGACTTAGTTCTCTTTTAACTGTTTAAAAATTTGTTAGATGTTCATAATTCATACACACACACACACGCACACGTGCATTGCAGTTGTTTCCCTGCAACCTTATTGTGATCAGATTGACCAGGTTGAAATGAGTGTGAGTGCTCTGGAACAGACTGCATATAGACTGGACGCTTACTGCAAACGACTTGAGGCAAAGTTTAAAGAATTAGAACGAAGATAACTTTATGGATCTTGATAAATTACTGTTTGTTGTGTGCCATTAAGAACTTTGTTTTTCTGTACATGTATAATCCAATATTATTATTATTCTTATATCTCTGTCATAAACTTTGTACAGGAGGTAGAACAAAGCATTGTATTTCCTAAACTCCACAAAAAAGCAACCCTAGTAACTAAAAGCCAACTGTAGATCCTGTTCTGTTAAAAGAGTAGACTGCCCATTTCTTGCTGTTCCTTTACAAACACTTCAAAGTACTGGTAGATGATGGTGACAGCTAGCAGGATCCCCGTACCACTTCCAATGGCCCCTGCAATCAGAGAAATAATCATGACTTTCATGTACAGAGGCACGCACGCACACACACACACACACAGCCTCCTCTCACCCATGAAGTCAGCCAACACAGACAGAGCTCCGATGCAGAGACCACCAAAGGCAGCAGCAGTCGGGATGTAGCGATTGAGCTCGTGGACCATGCTAGTCTCCCTGTGACCTCTCATTACCATCTGCTGCTCCTTCAGTTGCTTAGCAACCTACACACACACACACAATGAGCACAGCTCACAATGGTTGCCATGGTGACTCACATCTTTGGCAGAAGACCCAGAGACGTCGATCCAAGTCTTTGAGAAGAAGGCGCAGGAGCCGAGCATGAAGGTGATGTAAAGGACAGCATGGATCGGGTCCTCTATCACCTTGCCCACGTTCTCCGGAGGAGAGAGGTAGTAGCAGAGGCCACCAATGGGGTAGGATCTGGCCGGACCCCCTCCGCCCACGGTGTCCCACACTCCCAACAGATTCACTAGAATATTGCCAGCAAACCGCGAGGCAAGCATCTGCCATCAGAGACATGGAGAGTTAGGAGGTGGGACAAATGGCAGAGAGGCACCTACTGACCTGTGATATGACGTAGAGATTAGAGACCAAGGCGCTCTGAAGGATGATGGGGATGTTGGAGGTATAGAAGAGCTTGATGGGGTAGGTGCTGTACTGGCCGCGATACCTGGCACTCTTAATGGGCAGATCAACACGGAACCCCTGGACACGCACACACACACACACACACAGAGAAAGAGAAAAATTTAAACTTTGAAATATCATATTAATTTAAACTTTGAAATATCATATTTTAATGTTTAAATTTTTAACACCAGTCCATTCTTGCCAAAAGTTTCGATTACAATGCAGTAATCATCAACAAGGCTATAATTATAGTAATGGCTGGTGCAGAATAACGTAGGAAACTCACTTGGAAGTAGATGACAATAGCAAACACCAGGATGGTGGCTCCAAGGTTCATCAAATTGGGAAGATTTTGACGGTAAAATGCTTCACGAAGACCACGGATCTTATCCGACCTAAGCAATTGAAATAAAGATTACATCATCATTATATAATACTGTCAGAGTCAAGTACCTAGTGGCCAGAAGATGAAAGAGAGCAATTACTGCCCCTTCAAACTCTGTTCCTCTTCCTGTGTTGATGGTAGCAGGTGAGAAGGACTTCCAGATGATGGTCTCACAGATGTTGGTGGCAATGAAGAGAGAGATGCCAGAACCAAGGCCATAGCCCTTCTGGAGCAGCTCGTCCAGCAGCAGGACAACAAGACCGGCACAAAACAACTGCACACCAAACAATATTAATTAATATTGAGACAGTCTAATGAACAGCAGCAGAGCTAGCTCACCTGGAGTATGATGAGCAGACAAATGCCAGCTCCCAGCTCAGAGGGTGGGCCATACATACCAGTCATCACATACACAATGGCCTGCCCCACAGTGATCACCATACCAAATACTAGGAGAATATACAGGAGATTACTAATAGAAAAGAAAAGATTACTGAAACGAACATTTCTGCGCTCCATTGAACAGAGCTCTGTCTTTTGGTGTTTCTCCAACTTCAAGAATCTTAGCTCCAGCCAACAACTGAAGAACAGGAGAAAAAATTATTTTATAATCCTCACAAATTTCATTGAATAACTTGAATCACCTGCATTATTAGCGATGAGGTAACTACAGGACTGATACCCAGCTCCATGAGTGTGCCTGAAACAGAACAGCCCTTCCTAACCTCAACCAGTCACAACACACACACACACAAAGAGGCCATACCTCTGTTGGAGGCCATGATCACTCTGAGCCAGTAGAAGGGATCAGCAGAGTCCGATGACATAATGCCAAACAGTGGGATCTAAAATGACAATGATATCGTATCAATATCTCAGGGAAGATCATAACATGGTGATGAACGGACCTGACAGCAGACCAGAAATATAAAGAGTGTTATGGCAGTCCATAGCACCTTCTCTTTGAATTGGATCTGACAATGAATGGAGTGAGTGGATCACAAGCAAATCTACACACACACAGTATCATATTCTATACCTTTCTTTCAGGTTTGGACACCTCAGGCAGTAACGCCACGAATGGCTGAAGGACTTCTAACACTTTAACTGCAGAGAATTAACAATGATCGTTAGGTAAGCTTATTTCAGTGATCATATGCTCTTTCACTTACATCCCATGTCGATTCTCCTTCTGCTGATAGCTCACTGCTCGTTGATCGCTCGCTCTCACTCGAGACACTCGCTTCCTTTCTTCACACAACACAAAGAAACAACGTGGCTTGTTTGTATACCGTCCGTATTTTTCTCGTAAACGGAACGAATAGCAAATGATGCGCATTATTTAGAAAATCAGCAAATCCGTGATGGCTACCAAACGTCCACCTCCAGACAGCAGCGGGGGACCACCAGCTAAGAAGATGAGCTTCTCTCCTCTCGACATCGGCCCAGCTGGCGGCGAGGAAGACCTCAACATCAAAGTATTACAGGTAATTCTCAAAATTATGATAATTTTTTCTCGTTATCATAAAATGTATGATCCATTGTTAAAATAAATAATTATGTGTGTTTTTGTGTTAGGTTCAGAATCGTATGTTGAGTGGTCGGCTGAGAGAGAGGAATCGCAGCGGAGAGGAGCTGGAGCGGAGGGTGGAGCAGCTGGAAGAGAAACACAAGACATACCAGAGGTAGGAACAGGTATGGTAGTAGGAGGAGGCATCATTGAGTATTCAATATTGTAACCAACAGGATGGTGTCATCGGTAAAGGCCCACCTGACTACACTGCATTCTCACGTCCAAGTTGCAATGAGTGTGAGTGGAATGGACCCACATGAAGACCACACCCACTGGGAGGAGCCTCCGACTAGTGTTGAAGATATTGATAGATCCTTCGATGAAATCATCTCCTCTCTCATTAAGATTGGACAAGCAAGAGGTCAAAGGTTAATGGAAGATTTGAAAGATGATGACAAGGTATGTCTGGAGCTATTACCGTATAGCGGGATAAGTTTGGTGGGCTTAAAATTTGCCGAGTTTGCATCAATTTAATTCTGCACGCTCCATTGTTTTTATGCGTGTGAACTGTTGGTGATGAGATTTGCAGAATAATTTACCAAATTCACCTGCTATACATAATACATTCCCATTGATATGCTACTTCCCCTGACCTGACCTGTAGCTCTCCTCGCTGATGAACACCACATTGTCACAACTACAAGACCTGAATGAGCAACCCACAGGGTCGGAGGTCAGACAGCTCAAAACCACTGTTTCAACACTTGAAAGTAGATGCGAAGAACTTGAGAATTCTTTAGCCGATGCAAGGTGAGTTCGTCCACCTCTGAAATATCTGCTGATGAGGCAGTTTTCTCTTCCTCAGTTCCACCAGCTGCTGGTTGGTCACTAGTAGCACAGGGATTATTAGTGGGAGCAATAACAGGGGCACTCTCTTTCTCTTCCTGAGCCTGTTATATGATAGATAACGACATCATAATATTATGCTATTCGTCACTGGTGACAGATTTACCTTGACCACCTGCTGCTCAGCTTTATGAGCTCTTGTCTTGTAGCGATTTGCCTCACTCTTCAGCTGTTGAATGGTCTTCTGAAGAGAATCTACAGTGACCTACACAACACACAGCACAAGGATGAGAGCTAGGGACTTCCAGTAGAGACAGCCAACCTGTAACTCTCTTAGCAATGGGTGCTGCCTGTTCATTGGAAGCAATGGTCTTTTCAAAATCAATCTTCAGTAGTTCGATAATCTCTCTTGGCAGTGAAGAGAGCTGCTTCTAGCTGGCCCAGCTCCTCACGCACTTCCATCTGGTACTTCATCTCCTCACCCCTGTAATTACAAGGGACTTATTACTAAAGAGTTACTGGGCTATTGGTATGATGTCATACCTTATTTCTTCAAGTTGAACGAAAGTGCTGCTGTTTGGCTGAATTAAGAAGCTGTTTAGCCTCCTCAAGACGACCTTTGACCTGGTTCAATTCACCGAACTGCATGGAATAGTTTGCCTGAAGTGTCTTGTAAGCTGGGGAGATCCAGAACTGCTGACTCAGGGACCTTCTCCTGTGCCAGTTGGAGCTGGTTGATCTCCTGTTTGAGTGTCGTGATCTGCTCGAGAGAGACTCAATCTCCTGCTCAGACGAGACTCACATACCGCCTGGGACTGAGACAGGTCAGAGTTCAACTGCTCCACCTATATACCCCCAAAACAGTCATTGTCCTAATAGGTCAAAGGTCAATTAGAAACGAATAACATACTTCCTCCGAGGTAACAGTCTTCTCTTCGGTGGCCCCGCCCCCTGTTGACCCTGATGACCCCTCCTTCACGTCGTCCGGGGTGGTGGACTCCTCACTGGGCTGGGTCTGGAGGGCTGGGCATTAATTGGAAGTTCTCCATGGCCTCCTGCAGCTTTGTCTCCAGCCTATCCCCCCTGGTCAATGACCGCTGCAAATCAAACCTACATAAAGGAATAAAGAAACCAGTCATGTGACTATCACATGATAGCATGTGACCTACCTTGCATCGGCTAAAGAATTCTCAAGTTCTTCGCATCTACTTTCAAGNTAGTGGTTGAGAACTATCTGGACGAGTACAACAACATCAGCAAGAAACCAATGAACCTTGTCATGTTCAGGTAGAGTAAAAAAATTAGCATATTGATTGCAATAGATCAACAAAGTTTGTTAAATAAAGTTTGTTAAATAAATGATCCCAGATTTTTTCTGGGATATCTTTCTCTCTCAGCATTCAATTCTTTGGTAAATTTCAAGGCAATTTAGGTTTTCTGCCTGGTATGCATTTATAAATTTCTTTTTTGCATGAGTATGTCTCTCTNCCAAGGAAACCATTGACACCACTCCATTGCTAGGAAGACAACAGGTGATCCTACAGCAGCTAGCGGCGTTGAAGGATGGCATCCTATCGCAGCAGTGCTCAATAGATGACAGGGTGCACAGAATCCTCTCCAGAAAACATTGCACATTTTGAATTTTGTAATATTATTTTCATTGTACGTATTTTGTTTGTTGTTGTTTTTTTTAAATTATAATCAATTATATTTTCCTCTGTAAATCTGTCCTGTGTGCAGGGGGTGTGGCCTATATATCACGTTTACATAGAAGCTTAAATGATGTGTAAAATGCAAACATGCAGCTGAGCTATATAGCGAGACGCCCCGCAAAGTTCAATGGAATTTTGTGGCGTCCACAGAATCCCTAAATCTGTTGGTGTATGCATGCACTTTCACAGACTGTTTATTTAGTTGAGCTATATAATTGTACATTAAATTACTGAATTCACTCTATAAAGCGACTATTAGAGGCCATCAAGGGAAATATCAAAGGGGTGAACCCTGAATCACTGTGTTGTAATGTAATCATCATGAAGGGATTCCGGTACAATCTGAGTACAAAGAATCACGATGAGACTTAATGTCTTCAAAGATATTATATACCCTAGCTGTTTGGTGCTGGCATATCAATCGTCTGTAGAGAATTTACCTATAGCTATTAGCGGCTGTTTGTTGGTTGTAAATATCTCTTAAAAAATTATATATTATAAAGCTGGGGAGCCAAGAGCAATTGTTATTAAAGCATTCAAAGTAGTGTAGGTATCTATCTCAAGATCTTTTTTCTTCTCATGCATGTGTTTGAAATTGGGTAGTTCAATAAATTTTTCCCATTTTAGTTTTAGTACAATACGTTGGCCAGTTTCTTTCTATTATATGGAGCACTGTCTGGTTTTCTTTGGAGTTTGTTCAATCTATATATAAAGACATTTCCAATTCCTTATATATTCTTCATTATTGTTTAGTTACTCTGAAACATGACAAGAAATATAATGACGTGACTTCTCTATTGTTTGTTGAAATCAATAAAATTACATTGAGTTCAGTAATAAAATTAATAATCTTGCAAGCATAAAATCAATATCAGTTGATCTGGTGGTTCGACGTTCTAAGGGGTACGTGAGGCTATAGGTGCTACAACTGTTAATAGTCAATCTCGTCCTTGGTGACCATGCCGGTGATCCTTCCACTGATGGCAATGGCATCCTCCACCTCGGCTCTAGTCAGGAGGCCTCTCCTGGTGGTTGCCAATAGCAACTGTTGCCGTGAGTTACCAATAAACTGGTGCCTGAGGAATGCTGGCAGTCCGAGTCCATTGGGTAAGGTATACAGGGGGCAGCGCACACTACCCAATACCTGCATAATAATAATGATTGTTATCAATAATATTATTACGACACCCTGGTCATACCTCAGTGCCCCAATGATCAGCCGAAGGAACACATTTCTCCATATCATTCAACGTTTCCATGGTAACCTCCCTGGCATAAAAGTGTAGGCACAGTCCCGTTTCTTTTGAGTAGTGAGTGATCACATGATCATCACACGACACCGTAAATCCATGGTAACCAGTCTCTTCCCTCATCTCTCTCTGTGCTGCCTGCTGTGGTGTCTCTCCAGCATCCACTATACCACCAGGGAAACCCAGACTACCATCAAACCTCATCTGCATCTGAAACCACAAATATTAATAAAAACAATGGAGAAAGTGCACAACCAATGTCAAAGTGTTTTGAGCTTGCAGGTCTTACCATAACCGCATACTTGTGTTCATACTTGTCAAACAGTTTTCCCGGCCATTGAGCATACACCATCACATGAGCAGCGTGCCTGAACTTGTCATGAGGTAGCTTCAGAGCATCCTGCAGTGCTATCTCCTCGTACACAGCATCACCCATAGTTCAGGGCAGAGAAAATTAGTTCGTGAGGTTAAGTATGTTTGGCGTCACGGAGCTTGTGCAATCAACAAGCCACGCCCTTCCAACGACCACGCCCACACACGATCGGCTGATCGATCATTGAGATGTCTTCAAAGCGACTGGAGACGCTGCTGGGTCATCTCAAAGAGGGCGAGACAGCCGTGGCCGCTCAGAGCCTCTCAGCCAGTCGAGGATATCGCTACACTAATGAGAGAAGCAAAGACATTCTGAGTCCAGGTCAAAGGTCGTTCTATGAGGAGAATGGCTTCTTAGTTGTCCCTGCTTTGGTTTCTCTGGAGAAGTTGAAGATCTACAGAGAGAGATTCGCGGACATCTGCAGCGGGAAAATCGAGGTAGAGGGGAAGCTGTACTAGTAATAGAATATGATACCTATTCTTGACCATATTTTATGAATGTGCACACACAGACAAACACACATATGCACACACACACACACACACACACAGTCGTACGGTTTGACTATCATGAGAGATGTGGCCATTGCAAGGTCAGAGTTCAAAGCGGATGAGAGGGCTATTACCAAGATACAGGACTTCCAGGTGAGAGTCAAGATACACTATTGGTTCATGAACATTGACTTCAATCATGGCTACCATTTCTCTCTAGTTTGATCCTGTGCTCAGTGAGTATTGTGGTTTGCCTGAGGTGTTGAAGTACGTGGAATGTTTCTGCGGCCATGACATCATGGCGATGCACACCATGCTGATCAACAAGCCGCCAGACCCTGGCACCAGGACCTCCAGACACCCCATGCACCAAGGTGACTCGCTGTTAACATGAGCTAGTAGTGCACTGGTTTGAGAATGCCACCGGAAGTGAAATGATGAGATTCATTTTTTATGGGGGTAACTTTTGACTGGTAAGGCGTAGGAAGCTGGAAAAGCAACCAAAAGAACAGGGAGAACGAGCGCTATCCAATGGTGCTTGAAATTTCGAAATCAAATGGATATTTAGAAAGTTATTCAATTTTTTTCTAACAGCATTCTTGAACCAGATGGACTTTAGTCAGTAGTGCATTAGTTTGAAACAGCTTATTTTCAACCGATTTTCACTAACTTACCAGTTGTTTATTCATCTATTGTTGTGTATGTGTGTGTGTGTGTGTGTGTGTGTGTGTGTGTGTGTGTGTGTGTGTGTGTGTGTGTGTGTGTGTGTGTGTGTGTGTNACTACTTCCCATTCCGGCCTGCTGACAGTATCGTGTGTTCATGGACAGCTATGGAGCACGTGCATCGCAAGAATGGCTGTCTGGTTGTCCTGCCTGGCACTCACAAGGGACACCTCCTGCAACACGACTACCCCAAGTGGGAGGTATAATGCATACATACATACATACAGCAATGGCTGCATGATAGTGTAACAGTTACATGGCAATATACATACAGCACGATAGTGTGATATGTGAGGTATATAGGCAATACACAGAAGAGGTCCACGGCCATTGCAGGCTAATTGCATTATAAATAGATCACATGATGTCATTTCTTTGGTCACGTAGCTCACTTTTTAAAAGATTTATCGCAACTTTTACCAGCTATATATTCTGACTAAGTAACAGGAGAGATAAAAGGATTCCCAGCTTTTTCAAGAAATGAAAGTGTAGAAACCGCCTCAAATCAAGACCAGGAAATATAATCACATGACCTTTTTAACTACGAAATGGCCCGCGGATGTCAGACCTCCTCTGGGCAATACATACATACAGCATGATACCATATAGCACAAAAATTTGGCGGATTTTAATATTGGCAGTTTTGGTAAGGATTGCCAATATTAAATCCGCCAAACCGTCATTTTGCGCATGCACATATGGAATACGTATATTACTGTGAGAGCAAATGCCAAAATAGAATCCACCAATCATTGACAATCTGCCAAATTTTATTCCCACCAATATTTTATGCTATACGGTAGTGTAACAATTGCACTATAGATTATCCTAATATTTATAATTGATTTAATGATTCATTAATTTCCCCAGGGTGGAGTCAATAAGATGTATCATGGGATCATGGACTTTGACCCCGAGGCCCCGAGGGTCCATTTGGAGATGCAGCCGGGTGACACGGTGTTCTTCCATCCCCTACTGATCCACGGGTCAGGCACCAACAGGACCAATGGGTTCAGAAAGGTACGATCTTGGTTACTAGCTAGTATATATGGGCACACACACACACACACACACACACACACACACACACACACACACACACACACACACACACACACACACACACACACANCACACACAAACACACACACACTATACCTTGCAGGCCATATCAACCCACTATGCCAGCTGCCATTGTGACTATGTTGATATCAGTGGCTCCTCCCAGCAACTGGTGGCAGATGAGGTGATGGAGATAGCCAAGAAACGACTTGGAAAAGACACAACTGTGGACTTTCAAGTGAGAGAGAGAGAGAGAGAGAGAGAGAGAGAGAGAGAGAGAGAGAGAGAGAGAGAGATGCAGTAGCATGGCATAATTATATTATTGAATCTACATTTGATACAGTGTGTTCCTGCGTATCTGCATGCAAATAATTTTTACGTGATGCAACAGGAAATATTGTGAACCACCTTATAACTTAGTAGATTTTCATTTACAGGATACTTGGAGAATCAGAGGAGTGTGTGTGCAAGGAGAGAGATACAAGCTGTGATGACGTGCATGTCATGATCAGCCTTTCTAGCTGCCATAATTATACATTTATTTGGAATGAAAACTCTAGGACTATTGTTTGTATAATTATATGTGTACACACAAATTATAATTGTGCAGTATTTGTTGGTCGTTTGCAATAATTTTAATACTATTAATATGAATGCATGACATTGTAGTGCTGATAGAATTATATAGCAATAACTATTAATACTCTTGCATGGCAATAATATTTATAATAAATTATTATAACAATGGACATAAAATCTTATCACACAATATATAATGGATATATTAATAACTTACACACATAGATATAATGACATCAGAGATCACAAAAATCAATAGTGCATGCAAATAATGATTAATTTTGTTCCAACAACAAAAATGATTCTCACTCTAGGGGGCTATAGCTAGTTCCTGCTGGTGGGTGTGGGGGGCCATCGACCAGCTACCGAGGGGGCTGCTGGTTTGACAGGCAATGGAGGGGGTTTATTGTCTGGTTTAGGGGGTAATGCAGCAGCTGGTTTCCCTGGCTTGGGGGGCAGCTGGGGGTTGCTTGGTTTGGGGGGCAGGAGAGGGGGGGCTGGTTCGACTTCTGACAGCTTCTTCCTCTCTAGTGTATTGCTCCTAGGTCTTGGCACTGGGGGGGTCGCTGCGGGTGGGTCAGGGGTAGGGGGGCCACCATCCACTGGTTCCTAGGGGGAACATGCACAGACATTTGGTTTCAATGCTGGTGGGTTTTATTAAATTTAGAATAATTTACTCACAGATGTCTTTCTGATTATGGTAGCTCTCTTCTTGAGGGGAACAGGAGGAGCTGACGTGGGAGACTTACTAGGAGATGGCTATAAATAGAACAAATAAGCAATGACATCATGATTACATCACTAGCTGCTGCCATCAACTTACAGGCCATCTTCCTGCAGCCACTGGTTGTGTTTTATTCTCCTCAAAGAGATGGTCAAAGTAGACATCGTCCTGTTGGCTGTTGGCGGGGGCACTGCTGGGGACTGACCCATGTCTGATGGGACTGGGGACACGGTTGGATGGAGGCTGCACACACACACACACACACACACACAAGATTACCAGCTTAATTCTCTTAGCATTGAATGTTTTGCTAGTACAGCTAAGATCTGTAATTCTAAAATCAATGTCTTTTTCTGTGTTCCTAAAGTCGACCTGGTTTGAGAATGCAGCCAGAAGTGAAATGTTATACAATACTTTTCTCATGGAACAAAATAGCATTCTATTGGCATTGGAAGCTGAAAAGGCAATCAAAATAATGGGGAGAATGAGCTATTTTCAATGGTGCTTGAAATTCTGAAATTGTGATTTCTCAAAACCAATGGACTTTAGTAAAATCATTTTATTTCTCAGTTTCTAGTAAAATAATGAGTCTTTCCAACATTAGTAAAATATTATGTCACACAATGTACGTACGTTTGTTTTTGGGTTCCCCTAAAACAGTTCCCAACATTAGTAATATGTACCTGTCCAGCTGTGGTCATCCTCCTGGGTGTGGGTTGAGGGGGCGTAGGCTGAGGGGGTGTGGGAAGCTCCCCCGTCACCAGGTGATCAAAGTAGACCTCATCATCTGCTCCCGATGGTGTGCCAGCTGCCCCCGCTGACAAAGATGGTGGGCCAGTGGTAGGAGGTCCAGAGACAAGATGGTCGAAATAAACATCGTCCTGAACACCAGCAGATCCTGGCTCCACCCTCTCACCATCAGCTGCAAGGGATCAGCTAGCAATAAAACCACATTACATCATTATGACATCATCACTCTTACTTTGCTTAGGAACTGGTTTAGGAGCAGTCTTCTTTGGTGGGATCTGAGGAGGTCCCCCCGAGGTCTGAGGAGGTCCTGATACCAGATGATCAAAGTAAACATCGTCAGAAGCAGGCTCTGTCTCAGGAGTTTGAGGTGGCGGGCTCAACCGGTCAAACACATACACATCTTCATCGGCAGTCTGGTTTGACGGGTTTTGTGTCGCCTGAGGGGGTGGAGAGAGAGTGTCAAAGGAGTAGATGGCGTCATCGTGGTTGGCTGATGTCACAGAAGGAGCCTTCTTCCTCTGTTTGGGGGGCAGCTTAGGTGTGTTGTCCTGTAGAGGGGGCGTGATGGTTGTGGGGGGCGAGGGGGGTGGGGAGGTGGGCTCCGGGGGGACGAGGGACCTCTTGGACACATGGCGCTCCGGCAGAGAAGAAGACAAGAGTGGAGAGTCGTTGCTGCTAGTGGTTCTCTCTTTGGGTCTTGGTTTGGCAGTGGGTGGTCCTCCCCCCACGAGAGTGGCCCCCGAGAAGCTACTGGGGGTCAAAGGTAGGACAACACGATCAACATCATCCACATATCTTCCATCTCCAGGAGTGTTCTGATTGGCCAGTTGGACTGGCTCATAACCATCATCGTCAATGCTGTCACTGCGCTCCTTGCTAGAGGGGGGAGGGGGGGCAGGGTACTTGGGGGCGGCTGTCGATGCTCTCTTGTTGGCCACCGGGGAGGTGTCTGATTGATTGACAACGGCAGGCTGAGGCTGTGGTGTTTCCACGACGACCGACTTGTGTTTCTCCATGAGGAAGTCTTCTATTGGTTCGTACGCCTCGTGGTCCTCATCGTCAGATATCCGGTTCAATGAGCTGCGTGATCCCGACCCCTCGAGACTCTTTCTCTCAGGGACCCCTGCTAAATTCTCCGTGCTTCCCCCGCTGCTGGGACTCCGACTGGCCCTCTTTCTTGCGTTGTAGGGGGAGGGGGGATTGGGGATGTGGGAGAGCCGAGGCGAGGGGTGGGAGGGACTGGGCGTGGTAGGATGACTGGTGCGTCTGTTGATTTGTGTCTTTGTTGGTTTGATGTCGGTGTCTTCGTAGAGAGGTGCAGGGGACGTTATCAGCTTCTTCTTACCAGGAAGACCTGTCGCTCTCCTAACGATCTTATTAGGCAGGGTTGAACTGCAAGGGGGAGATGATGATGATGATGTAATTATTAGATAATGTACCATACAGCGGGTAAATTTGGTGAATTATTTTGCAAATTTGCCAAATTAAAAATCGCCAAATAGTTTTATATGCACGTACGCACATATACAATGCAGTGTTCAGATTAAATTGCCAAATTTAAATCGCTAATCATGCTAAAATGTAATTCGCCAAATTTATCCGCTATACTGTATAATACATTCTGGATGATGAAATATTTGCTTAGATAAAAAAGCATTTTCTAGTGATTACTTAGGTATTATCCACTCACTGTGATGAGAGCTGTGGGGGGGAGCCCCCCTGCTTATTATCAAACGGAGTTGGTGGGAGTGGTCTAGCTATTGTGCTAGACTTGATGGCCATTGTCTGTGACCTTTGAACTGTGACAGTTGATCTCCTTCGTCTCTCGGGGTAGACTATGCACTGGACGTCCTCAAAACACCTCTCCAGCTTATCGTGGAGGCCTTGGAGACTGACGTCAATCCTCTGCTTGTGGAGGGACAGCCCCCTCTCGAGGATACCAATCTGTAATTAACAATGATGTAATAATGATGTAATGGCTATGGTATCAGAGAACAAAACTATCAATAGCAGGCATCTCAGCTGATCTTCACAAAATACAGTTTCATTTTAGAAAACAATAAACTGGTCATCAACTAGCCTGTTCCTCAATGAGAGATCTCAGTTTCTTGACGCCCTCGGCGTGGCCTGGGTTCTCCTTGGTGTACATGTCGTTGAAGAAGATCTTCTCATAGTTGGCTATCCCTCCCATGACTGCAGCGTCTATCACTCCATTCAACAACATACTCAGAGGATTGATGTTGAGGCTCTTGTCCGCATTGTAGCGACCAATGAGAGTCTGGATCTCTTTGTTCTTAGACTCCACCGTTTCCAAGGCAATCTCCAGGGGGTTCATCTCAACCTGGAAGGAACAGGTCATGATGGTGGGCTCTAATTAGGGTAACCAGGGGGTGATACTCACAGTGTCAACGTGGGTGACTTGGAACCAACTGATGACCCCCGGGAAACTGTTGCTGGTAGTGAACTTTGTTCTTTCTAACCACAGGGTCTGTGTGTGTAGAGAATGTGCTGAGTTAGCATTCATTATTTGCTGAGTCAGCAACTCACAGCAAATTCACAGTCCTTATTCTTCTTCCCCTTGTGGAAGGGTCTGTCGAAGGTGAACCGCTGTACCTCGTTGGTCTTGTAATACCTGACAAATCAGTTCAATACACAAGTATAACTGTAGGTCATTAAGAGCTAATCAGCAAGGTGCTTACTCAGCAATTTTGTCCGGGACTTGTTTTCCTTTGAAGCGTTCATGCTGCTCTGTGATTGGTTGGACCGATCGCACCTGTAAGTCTGTATAACTGGTTAAAGATCAACAGAAATATGCTCTGTAAACTAGTGCTATTAATAACCGATAATAATTAGAGGATACGCATCCCATTAGAGTCTCTTATCTCATCACCAGGGGGCATGTGCGTCTTCAGGATCTGTACAATAACAATGACATCATTATCTTAAATCATTACATCATACCTAGCTCGAGTCCACCCACCTGTGCCTTGCTGAACTCATCCGTGAGTCGTTTGATGAACGACCCCAGCCTCTCGTAGTTCTGACCTCGGTGGATGAAGATCTTATTCTATGATGTCATAATGATGTCATAGTTAATTCCATACTTATAAAATGCATATACCACTCACTCTAAGGAAGAGGGGGAAGCCCCTGCCATAATAGCCCACCATGAAGTACTCTGGTTCAACTCTCAACTCACGAATTATCTTCACAAAGAACTGAGCTTCTCTTTGCTGCACAGAGAGAGATGCAAATACCAGCTGTCATCTTGTATCTCTCTCTCTCTTTCTCTCTCAAACTCACCAACATGGCCGACAGCTTCTCATACTGGAAGAGGTCTGTCTCATAGAGGGTGGCCAGCTGCTTGCAGAGGGGGATTCCCCCCTCCCAGTTGCTACCTCTGTCAAAGAGATCGATGACATCACGATACAGCTGCTCCTTCCTCTGGTGGGAGGTCTGCTCGGGGTACTTGCCGATGGCTACCAGTCTAGGCTCCTCCTGGGTCCACTCCAGGGCCTCTGCATGAAGCAGCAGGGTGTAGCCAGCCTCCGTGAAGCTCTGGTCCTTCTCATGGAGCTCTGCCAGCTTGTAGATGTAGCGAATGTACAGCTCCTTCTTGTCTATCTCCTTGTAGAAGTTCTACAAGGAACAAGAAGAAAGCATCCATGATTGGCAGCTAGCTACGTGGCCATGATGTCTCTCTCTTACCAGCAGGTTGAACATGCAGCCCATTCTCCTTCCCTTGTCTTCAGTGGAGACGCTGCGGTAGTCCAGCAGCAGGGCTATGAGGCGACTGACAGTGTCTATGAATGGGGGGCCACTCACAGCCAGCACCTCAACCTCACGACACTTGGCAGTCAGACTGAATGGGAAGAATAACATATTGCTTATATTATGGGGAATTTTTGCTTTTTTAAATTTTGTGGATTTGCAAAACAATTCAATCAAGAAACATTTCATGACAGCCATGTTTTAAGAGCCTCTCACAGAGAGAGATAGCTACGATCTAAGAGAGAGAGAGAGAGAGAGGTCTTACACGTCTGTAAACATCTCCTTGTAGTCCTCGTCACCTCGGCCTTTGTAAAGGAGGTCATCCATCTTATCAAACACCTCAGTTTCAACCTAAAACAATGACAAATAGTCCCATTCCCATGCTACAATATGGGAATGGAANACTGAGAAATTTTTGATAAGGTGTTGAAAACCTAAACCCATCACACATGATGAGAAACCAAGAACCTAAACCCATCATAAGTGATGAGAAACCAAGAACCTAAGCCCATCATACGTGATGAGAAACCAAGAACCTAAACCCATCATATGTGATGAGAAACCAAGAACCTAAACCCATCACACGTGATGAGAAACCAAGAACCTAAACCCATCATATGTGATGAGAAACCAAGAACCTAAACCCATCACACGTGATGAGAAACCAAGAACCTAGCAACACATTATTACTCATATCTCAGCCCAAGAAGGTCGTATTGAGATGGGACTTGCACCATTGTGATCAGCATGAAGAAATCTTTCAAATGATATGGTTTATTTTGAAAATTGAAAAATGGCCTTTTTTGTCAAAAAATCACACTTGACCAAGGGTTTTGGTGATTTTTTTTCAAAATTTAAATGTTGGTATAAACCATATCATTTGAAAGATCTCTTCAAGCTGGTCACAATGGTACCAGTCCCAGCTTCATACGACCTTCCTAGACTGAGAAATTTTTGATAAGGTGTTGAGAACCTAAACCCATCACACATGATGAGAAACCAAGAACCTAAACCCATCATAAGTGATGAGAAACCAAGAACCTAAGCCCATCATATGTGATGAGAAACCAAGAACCTAAACCCATCATATGTGATGAGAAACCAAGAACCTAAACCCATCACACGTGATGAGAAACCAAGAACCTAGCAACACATTATTACTCATATCTCAGCCAAAGAAGGTTGTATTGAGATGGGATTTGCACCATTACTTTATATGGTATTGTTTTTATTTTGAAAATAGGTAAAATGGTTATTTTTGTCAAAAAATCGCACTTGACAAAAGGCTATAATCCATGGTTTTGGTGATTTTTTTTCAAAATTTAAATCTTGGTATAAACCATATCATTTGAAAGATCTCTTCAAGCTGATCACAATGGTACCAATCTGAGCTTCATACGACCTTCCTAGACTGAGAAATTTTTGATAAAGTGTTGAGAACCTAAACCCATCACACATGATGAGAAACCAAGAACCTAAACCCATCATAAGTGATGAGAAACCAAGAACCTAAGCCCATCATACGTGATGAGAAACCAAGAACCTAAACCCATCATATGTGATGAGAAACCAAGAACCTAAACCCATCATATGTGATGAGAAACCAAGAACAAATAAATGAGAGCATTTCTCAGGGAAAAAATGCTGGACAATGTGCAACCATTCAAATTGCTCTATCATTAGTTTCCATATGTTATAGTTATAGCATGGGTCTCTGTGCTGTATTGGCCCACCCTGGGCCAATATTATTGTATATCACTGTTAATGAATAGGTGAACTATACAAACAATATACCCAACTACAGTTCAGTACTTGTAAGGCTTTCTGTATGTGAGAATACAGGTACCTCTGTCTCCTAGGAGATATACAATAGGTGGACATATAAAAATGTATGTAAGGGAATTTGCTTACAGTGAATGCTAGCACTAGACCACTTAGACACACATGGGATGGAGCAATCAAAGGTCTTATGTGGCTACTCAACCATGGAAATGTAATTTTAAGACCTCAACTAAAAACAGGTGAAAGAGAAGCATCTTCTGTGGACCCCTGTTGACTTTAAAAGGTCACCTTTGATTCCAATAAAAAAGGAGGGACAGAAACAATTGATACATTTATTTACAGAAGCAGCTGCTGGGACTTTGGAATGGAATATCTGAAGCTATTGGAACAACCTTCAGGTTCCTAGCAACACAACCTTCTGTAAAATCAATAGTTAGACATTGAATGTTGAAAGAAAATTGTTCTATCTAAGGACTGGATGATATCTAGAGCAAAAAAATGAGTGCATTTTGCAGAGAAACCAATGCTGAACAATGTGCAACCCTTCCAACTGCTCTACCATTAGTTTCCATATGTGGACATACAAAAATGTATGTTTATACACTGGCATCACCACTGGGAATAAAGTGGGAGTTGCAATCATTTGTCCCTAGGTAAACAGGCAGGTGCTTACACTCCACACAGACACTGATATACTGCTTACCTTCCCTGGATCAGAAACATGCTGATCCAGTCTTTGGGGAAGAGTGGAGTCTTTATAACCACCTTCAGTGTCTGCATGAAGTCCATGATGAAATCCTGCAGCCATTAACATCACCAACAACAGACATGGTTAGAACTTTACCCACACATTTCTTTGAAGCTAGTCTGGCCATTCATACCTTGAGGGCATTCTCATAGAATGACTTCTGTCCATCAAAGAAGGTGGCATAATGGATGCCAGTCATTACATCCAGGAGGCCAATCAAGTTGATGAGGTTGGATTGCTAGAGAGAGAGGGAGAGAGAGAGAGAGAGAGAGAGAGAGAGAGAGAGAGAGAGAGAGAGAGAGAGAGAGAGAGAGAGAGAG
>CAXIPT010000010.1:2658232-2682770 GCA_964030475.1 Tethya wilhelma | reverse complement strand
TGTGTGTGTGTGTGTGTGTGTGTGTGTGTGTGTGTGTGTGTGTGTGTGTGTGTGTGTGTGTGTGCTTCAAAGAAGCTTGACTAAACAGTCCATATCTCAGTATTGCTTTGATAAATCCAAATAAAACTTATACCACTAGACTGGCCTGAGAAAGAGCTATCTATTGATACCAATAGTTTGTATGTGCCTACCCTACCTTGGGCAAATGGTTCAATTCCTTGCATGATAATTCTGCAGCTGATTCAATGCAAATGCCTGGACCAAGGACTACAGACAAGTCATCTACTCAGCCACCAGAATTGAACTGTTCTTAGGTAAACAAGGTGGTGCTTCTCACCGCACATGGAATCTTCTAGAAGGCCTTGGGATAAACATGCAAGCAGCTGGGACTTTTAAAAATGTAATCTAGGACAGTCAATGGCTCACAGTATTAAAGATATTGGCCATGCTGTGTCAATGGATCCAAGTGAACACAGGGATAAGTTATTTAGAGGTTATCAGTCACAGCAGAAGACCTCAAATGATTATTTCTGGTTGAATTGGAGAGAAGCAGTAGCTTCAGTAGCTGAAGGCAAACAGTAAACAAGTTCAGGTCCTTTATGAAGCTATGGTAGGAGCTAGAAAATCTTCTAGAACCTTGAACTTGTTCACACCATGCCTTCACTAGTGTGCCAGCAGCAGAGCTTACACCATGCCTTCACTAGTGTCCCAGCAGCAGAGCTTACACCAAGTGCAACAATGGAACAATAGGTTGCAAGTTAATAACTGACCAGAAATATATGCTGCCTTCTTGCATTGCTCAGATATATAAACAAAGAAGGCACATAATCATAGCATTAGGAATAAAATGTCCATCCCAGAGTACTGCTTTGATAAATCCAAACAAAACCTACATCACTAGATTGGCCTAAGAAAGAGCTATCTCTTGGTACCAGTAGTTTGTGTGTGCCTACCACACCTTAGGCAAATGGTTCAATTCTTTACATTGATAATTCATTATTAGCAGGTGACTCATAAAATGTAAGTGCACACCTGATCCTGGTATGGTGGTAGTAAACAACTGGTCTTCTTGCAAGGGAAGAATTGTGGTACAGGCTGCTCAGGCTCATCTGAGACATTTTTACTAACTGCTAGAGGTCTCTACTTAGTCTTACAATTATGTTTCAATGTAGCCTCTACCCAGGCTAGTTTCAATGTGGTGGACAACTAAACAGAGGTGTAGGCTGCCAGCTATACACAGACAAGGAAGGCCACATGGACATACAAGTAGCACAAGTATTAGGCATTTATAAATGAAAAAAAAAAAGGTCACCTCAGCTGGTAACAAAAATAGGAGCAGACAAAATTAAATGCAGAAATTGTGTGTGTGCTCACATCTCTCTCTAGATCTACATAGATTGGCTGAGTATCTCCCACAGCACACCCAGCAAAGAAGCAAGATCATTTCAATAATACATTACAGCACCTGGAACTAAAAGAAGCTGTAGGAACAACCTTCAGCTTCCCTAACAACAGATAGCTATGTATTGAATTGTGAAAGAAAACTGGATTCTCAGTGAACTGGATGATATCTAGGTTAAATAAATGAGAGCATTTCTCAGAGAAAACAATGGTGAACAATGTGCAACCACTTAAATTGCTCTATCATTAGTTTCCACACGTGGACATATAAAAATGTATGTAAGGGAATTTGCATACAGTGAATGCTAGACCACTCAAACACACATTGGATGGAGCAATCAAAGGTCTTATGTGGCTACTCAACCATGGAAATGTAATTTTAAGACCTCAACTAAAAACAGGTGAAAGAGAAGCATCTTTTGAGGACCTTGTACAGCCTCACCTAAGACATTTTCAACAACTGTTAGATCTCTACTTAGACAAATAGTCTCTACACTGTAGGTGTGTTTCACTGATGTAAGGACAGTTCCCATGGATACTACCACCCCCTGTAGACTTTAAAAGGTCACCTTTGATTCCAATAAAAAAGAGGGCCATTCATTCACAGAAGCAGCTGCTGGGACTTTGGAATGGAATATCTGAAGCTATTGGAACAACCTTCAGGTTCCTAGCAACACAACCTTCTGTGGAATCAATAGTTAGACATTGAATGTTAAAAGAAAATTGTACTATCTAAGGACTGGACAGCATCTAGAGCAAAAAAAGAGAGCATTTTGCACAGAAACCAATGCTGAACAATGTGTAACCCTTCCAACTGCTCTACCATTAGTTTCCATATGTGGACATATAAAAATGTATGTTCTCACCACTGGGAATAAAGTGGGAGTTGCAATCATTTGTCCCTAGATAAACAGGTGGCGCTTCCACTCCACACAGACACTAATGTATTGCTTACCTTCCCTGGATCAGAAACATGCTGATCCAGTCTTTGGGGAAGAGTGGAGTCTTTATAACCACCTTCAGTGTCTGCATGAAGTCCATGATGAAATCCTGCAGCCATTAACATCACCAACAAGGACATGGTTAGAACTTTACCCTCACATTTCATTGAAGCTAGTCTGGCCATTTATACCTTGAGGGCATTCTCATAGAATGACTTCTGTCCATCAAAGAAGGTGGCATAATGGATGCCAGTCATCACATCCAGGAGGCCAATCAGGTTGATGAGGTTGGATTGCTAGAGAGAGAGAGAGAGAGAGAGAGAGAGAGAGAGAGAATGAAAATTGCATCTTTTTGCTGTGGCTAGCTGCTATATATTTACTCATTGGAAAACAAATGTCTAAGTTTCACATTTTCTGCTCTAAAAGAGCAATGGTTGGTCGTTAGAAGCTGGGACTTGCACCATTATGATCAGCTTGAAGAGATCTTTCAAATGATATATTTTTTGAAAATTGAAAAAGGCTATTTTCATTTTAAAAAATCACACAGGACCATGCAAAAGCTATAATCCATAGTTTTCATCACTTTGGTCAAAATTTATAGTAAATCTGGCAGTCAACAATATCAAAGATCTCTAGAGAAATACATTAACACTATCTGGTCCAAAGACACCCACTCCTTATCTAGCCAGCAAGTCCAATAGACTGACTATTAATTAGATTAGCTTACATGCAGAGGGTTCGATGCTGGTATTTGCTTGCACAGTCTCAGCAGAGGCAGGATGAGAGGGACCCCATGGTCGATGTCCTCATCCGTCATGGCCAGGGAGGGGTCGGCCAGGGACTCCAAAAGACGACCCACACACCTCATGCACAGCTGGTGAGAGATGTCCTCTGCTCTGAAGTTGTTGACAGGCATCGTGGTACTCATGTAAGTGGAGAGGTGGGTCACAAACGTTGGGATGAGACACCTACGGGCTTCTGTGAGGGTGTGAGGTGTGAGGGTGTGAGGGTGTGAGGGTGTGAAAAAGTGAGGGGATGAGAAGGTGAGTGTGCTTGCTATTGTTCACAGTGTCATGCTGGTAATGGACATCATTATTAAAAGCAACAAAATGGCTAACCTTTGGTAGCTAGTAGTTTGACTGGAGAGTTCATCAGCTCCAGGATGAACTGGAGCTTGTCTTTAGGCAGAGTACCATAGGTATTCCTCATGGAGTCCAAGAACTTTGCCAGGAGAGAGCTAGAGAGAGAGAGAGAGAGAGAGAGAGAGAGAGAGAGAGAGNTGCAGCCAATAACAGGTAGCTGCACTATACACAGAGAGTCCAAGTAACTTACGCCAGCTGTGTCTCCGGGAGGACCTGCACCACATCAGGAAGCACTGAGGGCAGACTACCAAGTAGCACACTCTGAGATTATTAAAACAAGTCTCAAAATATATAACTACATCACATGACTGTCACATGACTAGCGTACCTGCACGAGGTAGATCTGTTTGACCTTGTTCTCTGTGTAGGTCATAAGGGTGCACAGGGTGCTGAACAGTTCCACCAGCTCCGCCCTGAAGGTGTGGTCATCACCGTTGTTCTGTCTGCAAGGGGCAGGATCATAAGTTACCAAGGTAACAAGAAATGTTGTTAGGACCATCTTCAATTTATTTTACTCAGTGAAGTAAAATATAATAGACATTTCAGCTTAAAAGACTACCGTATAGCGGGAAATTTTCGTGGGGGAAAATTTTTGCGAATTTCGCAGTTTGGTAGCTTTCCGCAAAACTTTTCCCCCACGAAATTTTGTAAGGTACAAGGTAGTCACTATGTTGAGCACGCAATCCACAAAAATTTTCTCCGCAAATTTCTATTCGAGACAAAAACGCAAAAATTTTCCCCCACGAAAAATTCCCACTATACGGTATTCAACAGCTTACAGGCAGTCAACAGTATAAATCATTACATCTCCATTACATCATTGGCAATGTACCTTACAAAGAGGGAATGTGATTGGACCATGAACCTGAAGATGTATCTCATTGACTTGAGCACTCGTATCAGCTTGGCTTGCATCTCGTGGACTGGGCCATAATCTCTGATGTGTTTGTCAAAGCACCAGATGAGGAACTTGTGAGCTAACAGAGCAGAGAAATGTTTGGCTATGTAGATGTCCAGAACTGTGGTGAAATGTTGGTACTTCTCATTCTGCATCTGTTCAAATATGGACACCTAGAGAGAGAGAGAGAGAGAGAGAGAGAGAGAGAAATGACTAGTTCAAAGCAGTACAAGCAGCTGTATTTGGTGTGCATTAATAAGAGTCATCCTACGTACCAGTACGTCAAAGACCCTCTCCCCGTACTGGGAGGAGTCTGTGTTGAGGATATCAAAGAGACAATCGAGGGTGTCCTGGAGGAACTTGACCACCTCCTCTCCTCCAATGTTGGTCAGGTTGTGGAGGACCACGGCCAGGTTCCTCTCTCTCGTACGCCACTTCAGCAACATCAGGAGCTCAACTGGAGGGAGAACACATTAGGTATCATAATATGGGTGGTAAAGGAACTGAGAAGCTATATAAGCACTGTTTTTGTTACCAAAAGTAAAATGTGTGACGTTTTGTGACGTTTTTTGTTGACAAATGCACAATACACGTATGTACAAGGAGCTAATATCCGTACATGGTACCCAGATTGCACTAAAAACAAAACAAAAAACGCCACAAAAGGTCATAGAATGTCACAAAACATCATGAGTTTTATTATTTGTAATAAAACAGGAATTATATATAGTAACACAGTTCCTTTAAAACACTTTTATTTTGTTTTATTTCTTTAGTATTATTCTTAATCAAATTATTATTTTCTTACTCTTCTGTGTTAGTTTGGTGGAACAGATCAGTGTGGACACGTGGATGGTCTCTCTGAAGCTCCTAGCGATGCAGGCCCCACCAACACTCGTTAGTTCGGATGCCGATTGCTTGGACAGTGCTCCAAACGTTTTACTGTCTCTATTTCTGATGACATCATCCTTACAGGAGGGCTGGCTGAGGTAGACCTTTGGGTCGGACCACCTCTTGCCTTCAGCCTGCAGCAATTACATCATCAATAGTCACATGACTGGCCAATTACATTATCGGTGGTCACATGATACATGCAGAAAGGTGTACCTTGTAGATGTACAGTTCGTGAAGGCCGTCTTCAATAATGGAACCATCTTCTTTCATGATCTTGAGGTAGGTGAAGGAAAAGGTCTTCTCAGCCTTCTCCCGGTCTGCAGGGGGACACACACAAACACCAAGTGTACAATGATTTCTAATTAATGCCCACCAACTTACTCTCATTCTTTGCGACGTGTCTGAATGTTATTCTGAGATGAGCATCTGGCAACAGGTTGAACGGGATGGACAACTGGAGGGGGGTGATGGTCATGTGACTAGCAGGCAGTCATGTGACTGATTATGTGACTCACTTTGAATGTCTCGTGCCATTTGGGAGTGTTGTTATGGTAATAGATGTACGACTCGTACTCACTGACAGCCTCCATACCAGAGCCAAGGACAATGGACCGCTAGGGGGAGAGAGAGAGAGAGAGAGAGAGAGAGATTGTGCAATTGCAACGAAACAAAAACACTAGTATATGTAATAATACTATGTATGTGGTGAAAGGATCTAAACTAAATCTTTGAAGAAACTTTGCACCATGCATGGACATACCGTATAGCCAAAAAATTTTCGTGTGGTGGAAATTTTCGTATATTTTGTATGCGGTTCGAATATACAAAAATTAAAACTGCGAAAATTAAACTTCCGCATTTACTTTATACGAGCGCAAACCGCTTATACGAAACTTAAAACTATGAAAATTTCTTCTGGCGCATTTATATGAAATTTTGCACCAATGAAAATAGTACACTATTCTAGTAAGACTTTGTGCAGTAGGTGTTCTACTAGGCTAAATTTTCTTACCGGAATGACCTTCCCTGATCCCTCCAGGACATTGATGGCCACCTCCACGTTCCTCTCAGCTCTCTTACTTCCCTTCTCAAACTGGCCATACTCCAGAGTCACATAGATGTCGTTACGAACATCACCTAGCAACACACACACATACACACACAATACATGATTGTGAGGACCAGTTGGGAGATACTGCCTGGGATACTGAAAGCCAATGCTACAAGAAGAGCCATAGCAACAGGTTCACAAAGGAACACACACACACACACACACACACACACACACACATGTACTCTAGTGTGTGTGTGAGTGAGCAGTTTAGCTTCCAGCCTGACCTGGTAAAATGACGTCTGGGAAGCCCAGCTTGTGTACGACTTGTATCTTCCGTGAGGCGTACTCTCCAACGATCTGACTGAGGTCTCCGTAGAGCGCCCTCAGGGTGAGGGACATGGCACAACCTGGCTTCTGTCCTCCCTTGGCACCAAACTTGGCAATGATCTTGTTATGGAAGGTGGCAAAGTCACTCTCATGATTGGCAAAGCTAGGAAGAAATAAAAACAAATCAACTTTATGCCATACATATAGCGGGTAAATTTGGTGAGATTTAAATTTGGTGAACTGGCGAATTATTCTGCAAATGGCCAAATTAAAAATCGCCAATCATGCTAAAATGAGAATTTGCCAAATTTTAAGACCAAGAAGATTAGACAAATGGAAGCACTACCACTGAGCCCAAAATATGACATTGGTAAGCTAGCTAATGTGCTGGACTAAATCACAGAAGATCACAAACTGTAATACCTACCAGAGAAAGAGAGGCATGTTGTAGGAGTCGGAGGTCTCCTCTTGCAGTACCCCCGGAGACTGCCCCCCGGCTTTCAGTACGGAGGCCACCTCCAGGACCCCACAGCCATAGGGACGGCGGAATGGATGCTGGGAGATATGCTTCTTGTCATCGATGAGCATCTTGCCTCGACGGACAATCTGGCACACCAGGTGCATCCCAGGGGCATTGATGTCCTTGTGACCCAGGTCCTGGGTTAGTGAGTGAGATCAGAAGAATTATCTCACTAATATTTTTTAATTATAAAAATGATTAATACAACAATCTGGCTGGTAAATAGTTATACCCTATCATTGTGTGTGATGTCTGTGCATATATTCCGTAAATACCGTAGTTTGACTAATATTCGTATTCGGGAAATTTTTGTACGCGTCGCCGTGTGCCAAAATTAAACACTCGAAATTTTGACGACCCATTACCAATATTAATGCGGGCACTACGCATGTACAAAAATTAAACATGCGAAATTTTAAAACACGGAATATTTTCAATGCGGAAATATCTCAAAGTAACGCTCCCTGTTCTAATTTTGAGCAAAATAGTTTTTTGTACGATATAGGACGTCATAGGGCTAGGGCTAGGGCTAGGGCCAGATATGTCATAGGGCTAGAACTAGATATGGTAGGCTAGATATATGCCATAGGGCTAGGGCTAGGGCTAGATATGTCATGGCCCTAGCCCTAGCCCTATGGCATATATCTAGCCTACCATATCTATAGCCTACAATATCTAGCCCTAGCCCTAGCCCCAGCCCCAGATATGAAGCTAGCTAGAGAAGTAAACCTACCAATATTGGATAATTTCTAGAAAATAAAATTAATATAAATATGCCAATTTTGGATGGTTACTAGAAAAAGTAAATCCAACAGTAGTGCTAATCGTGAACAGTGCCAAACAACATTATACTCACCGTGAAGAGGGCCGTCTGGGATCCCCCGATGGACGAAGACTTGACTTTCTTACGAAGGACAAATCTCTCACTGACTTGACCTTTGACCTCAATGTCATAGAGGTAGAAATAGATCTCCACATCCTCAGGGAAGGCGTGGTCTATCTTCTCCAGGGACATGAAGAGGTGATGGACGTGGGTCGAGGGGGTCTCACTGGCCTTCTTCTGGAGCTCACCAGTGTGACTCACACCACGGTCCAGCTCCTCCTTGCGATCTTGATGCTGAAGGGGGAGAGAGAGAGAGAGAGAGAGAGAGAGAGAGAGAGAGAGAGAGAGAGAGATTAATTAGAATAGATGGACTTCCTGAGGATTTTAATACTGGTGGGTTGCTGGTTTTGTTACTAATAGACTGCAAATATAAAATCCACGAAACAGTCATTTTTGCACAGCACATACAGAATACGTGTATCGCTGTGTGCGCTACTGCCAAAATAAAATCTGCCAATCAGAAATTTTCGAATCGGCAAATTTTATTCCAGCCAATATTTTGTGCTACATGGTACGTATCCAGCTTGAATCACAGGTTGCAAGCAATTAGGAATGCTGAGTCAGCAATCTTTTCTGCTGATCCAGCAATTTTAGACACATAAATACAAAAAAATCTGACTGAACCCAAAAAATTGCTGACTCAGCATTCCTAATAAACCTCTGTGTTGCACTCACTAGTCTATAGAGCCGCTGAGCGGAGGTCATGTGACAGTCCAGCACTTCCCCCTTGTCCGTACGAGGGACGAGGGGACACCCTAGCTGATTGTTGATCTGATCGATCTTTGCCGTCAGCTTGGTCCTCATTACCTGCAGTGCATCCTGGGGGGAGAGAGGCAGTCAATATATTATGACACAGTACTACTATAGGCTAGTCTCGTACCCATATAGCAGGGAGGACATGGTTTACGAGGCTAATTATAGGCATGTGAAATAAAGACTAAAAATCAAATTCACAAGTAAACATTATGGAAAATGTAAGCTCTCTAAAATTATTGAGAAAATTAGCAATTTTTGTTGAAACCCAAGAATGGACTAGCTATAATAATACACTATGCACTAGTAACTCACATGTGTGGCACTGCTGTGAAGGATCTTAGTCCGCCAATAGAGAACCTCCTCCATGTTAGAGAGGAGCTGGAGGTACTTCTGAGAGGTACGACCGCTCTAGAGAGAGAGAGAGAGAGAGNGAGAGAGAGAGAGAGAGAGAGAGAGAGAGAGAGAGAGAGAGAGAGAAGATTACAATTTAACAACAAAAAAGACATGGTGACCCTTTACCAGATAGAAGTTGTAGAGGTGAGACTGCCATTCCTTGAGAGACTCACTTGCCTCTTGTGCTACATTGTCAACTCGTGGGACAACCTGAGGCTTACCACTGTGTGTGTGTGTGTGTGTGTGTGTGTGTGTGTGTGTGTGTGTGTGTGTGTGTGTGTGTGTGTGTGTGTGTGTGTGTGTGTGCGTGTGTTTGTGTGTTATTATAATAAAACCATCATTGTATGTGTACACAAGTAGCCTTCAAATATAGCACTCACAAACACAGATATGCATACAAAGAGCTCTCTCTCTGCCACCCTCTGGTGGACTGCAGTTAGTAAGCAAACAGACAAACTCACCCAATTTCCTGAGTCTTGTGATCTTTCACTTCTACAAAGGCAGCTGGGAAGGTCCCTCTCTGTGAGGGCTGGTAGTAGTGGTACCCTCGGTACCATCCCTGGCTCTCCTCCAGGAGGTAGAGAAGGTCTCCAACTTGAATGGAGAGGTGGTGCTTCTGTTGGCCGGGGAAATTGAACAGCGCTAGGAAAGAAATAGCAAGAGTAAGAAGATAGGCTCATGATATGTGACAACAGATGTATTGGGTTACTGTCAACAAATTGTGGTTGTGTTTTAGTCTCTCATCAGAACACACACTGTTGTCTCTCAGATCACAAACAAACAATCACTTCATCGTAATCGTTGTTGTATTCTTTACATAATCGCCAGCTAATGGATGCTCACAGTCTGAGTCACAGGGGAAGGGGGGATACATTGGATGGATGGGTGGAGGCAGCCATCAGACCACTTCCTTGGACACTTGATGGAGCTCACCAGGAAACACACACACACACACACACACACACACACTGAACCATCCTAGTGAGGTGGTCAGAAGGAGCTAGGCTAGGGACCATATTTTCACTAATAATTCCAACTAGTCGCTGTAAGAATGCACTGCTAATTGGAACAATCTAACACTCAACAAGAAGACAGTCAGTTACAATAGTTATCATAACTTACCAACTGCTAACTTATTCACAGGCACCCAAGACATTCTTCTAAGACAGTCACCAGCTATAGTGTGATGTGTGTGTGTATGTGTGTACATGTGTGTAATGCATTTCTATTGAAACGACACATCTTATTATAATGTTCTCATGTAGCAATTCTCCCTTAGCAAGTCTTTGAATGGGAGATGCCATCGTTATACCTATGAATATGTATACACAGCAATCAGTAGGACATACATTATTCATGTAAACAATATTGTTGCTCTGTTTCAACCACTTATCCACCAATTACAATAATCCCCTCACGTTTGGCGTGTGTGTGTGTGTGTGTGTGTGTGTGTGTGTGTAGTACAAATATGATTAAAATTTAATAAGTCACAACACCCAGTAGATCACATCCACCTCTCAGCTGCCAGCTAGCTACAAGCAGCTACAACCCTGAGGCGTTCCCTGGGACCCGATGACTAGCCTACCCTCTGCCTCCCTCTAACCAGTGAACGCACCTCAGCTTCAGAAACAACTCCTACCAATCTTCATTCCACCATTCTTTGCTGTGTGGAGCGATATAATAGATTTACGGAGATGCACGGATTCAACTTAACTAGGATTCTATAATAATGGATGACATCATTTGTTTTTCCTGGTGATTCATTCTCCAGTGGGTGGGCGTAAACTGCCAAAGAAGGTTTGACTGGAGAGAGAACAGCTCAGCTGGGCCTTTTGAGGTGAGGTAATGTACCTATAATACTACTACGTGTGTATCACATATTAGGAAACACTGTCACACACACTACAGCAGCTGCTACAATGGCTGTTGTAGGTATTCTGAGACATGATACTCCTCCTTTTATATACAGCACATATTGCACATCATGTCTACTGTTCCTGGGGACAGCCACACGCTCCAGGTGACCACCTACAAGTCACCTTCCTCCATTACATTGCCTTATCCATCTTCTTACAAGGAGATTGTGGAAACTCTCGCCAAGAAGCTAGGCTTGAAGTCGTCCAGTCTTGAGGTGTTTGGGCTGTTCTCTGGAGGAAGACTAGGGACTCCTAACAAGCTGCTCATGGATGGTGATGCCATCGCTAGCGATGAGAGTCTCTTCCTGCAGCGATGGTGCTTCAACACAGAGAGAGAGTTTAAAGTCGTCAAAAGTGACGATGCAGCAATCAATTTGCTTTATCTCGAGGCGAGGCAAAGATTGGAAAATGGAACCATCTTCCCAACACCAGAAGAGACCCACGAACTAGAGAGCTTCTCTGACCCTTTCTTCCCAACAGAGAAACAGTACCTTCAAGCCATTCAGACTGTCAAAGGGTACAACTCTTTCATTGCCCCTGACTGCCGGGTAATGGACAAGGACATCCGTTGCAATGCCTGCGTCATTGAGCGAGGCCATCAGGTGACGTGTGTAATGGATCCCAGCCATTTCTCCCTCAAGAGCAAGGCCTCCTCTCCAGAGTGTCTCGTGGAGTGCCCATGGACGGTCGTCAAGAGGTGGAAATTGATTCCAGCTGACAGTGTTATTAAGTTTGAGGTGTGCTTGCGTCAGGGAAATGCTCCGATGCTCAATTGGATATCGTTCAGATCAGCTCAAGCCCACATCCTGTTCCACGCAGCCAGTGCTATCTGTGATCTATTAGTGCCAGGAGCAACCCTTAAACCTAAGCCAGGAAGGCTAGCTGGAAAAGGGTACGACCCTCTTCATGAGTTCATTAACGAGAAACTGTTTGGAGGACCACATTTTAGCTCATTAGAATCTAGAAGATAATGTCACCATTACCATGGAAACCATGTGTAATTAATCCATTCTAATTAATAGGAGTAATATTACATTTTGTTTATAATTATGTGATTTGCAAATCCACATCTTGAATGGTGTGATCTGTAGCACAATTAACACTGACACACATCAATCAGATTTTGTATCAGCAAATTAACATGCACTTATAACTATTCTTATTTGACTAAACTGACAATATGTTTCTGTCTCTCTGGCACAGTCTTGACGCTGCCTGGTCTACTGTGTCTCCTCACATTCTCTCTCTTCCTTCTCTCAGCTGCCTCCATGACCCTCTTCTCCTTGGCTGCCTTGTACACCATCTTGGGGATGTGCCTGTGACGAGCTATCCTACGAACCACAGGGTGAAACCGATACTTGTAGCGAAGTTTTGAAGCATATTGAAGAGAAGATCTTTCTCTTCGTCGTAATCTGCCCATCTTCTTTGAAGCATCAGCCTTCCACAATCTAATGTTAGTTTCATCACTTCCCGACAATATATATGCCGAGTCAGCACTCCACTTGACACAGAAGATGCGCTGCATTCTCTTGGTGTGGTAGACCTCATGACTCCTCCCCGCGTCACTCCTGAAGAGGCGAACAGTCTTGTCAAAACTGCCAGACACAAACTCCCTCCCTGTCGGGGAGTAGTCCACATCCAACACGGCCATCACGTGGTCCTTGTGCACATTCAGCGGCCGGTCCAGCCTCCTCATGTCAAAGGTGTACAGGTTGCTGTCTTCATTGGCCACGGTGAAAACATATGCCTCCATGGGGTTCCACGACAACCCATTGCTCTTCATGCTGAGGATGACCTTTCTCAATGGGGTGGCCCTCCGGATGTCGTACAGCGCCACTGTCCTGTCTGAGCCAGTGGCTGCAAGGATGTTACATTCTATTGGGTTGAACTGGAGGCTGCCTATGCTGTCCACACCCCAAGAGAAAGAGTGGACAGGCTCTGATCTAGTCTCGTCCCAAACGTCCACCTTTTCTCCACACGTGGCAAACAGAGGCTCCTTCAGATGGTGGTCCACGTCCAGGAACACTGTCTTCCCCAGGATGGTCGATAGCGGCTCCATTACATCATCATATTGGTCGTCGTGGTAATGCCATTGTTTAATGATCTTATCTTCTCCTACTGAAATGAAGAGGCGTCCATCTTGGTTCATACACAGCCCTCTAACGAACCCACTGTGAGCTTGAACGGAGCCAAAACACTCCTGTTGGGCAAGATTCCATAGCCTGATCTCACCATCACACGATCCTAGAGAGAAAGAGAGAGACAGAGAGAGAAACGTTTTCACAAATGTATAAAGACTCACAGTGAATGTTAGCATAGATATTATCTATGATGTTAGGCTAGTAATGACCCTCTCACCTGACAGTAGCACTGACAGTTTCAGTGGGTGCTTACACATACAGCACACGCCGTCTGTGTGACCTGATAGACTGCCCAGAAATGGTTTGGCAAAGACCCTGTCCAATTTTGTAGCATTCACCGCTCTTACGTATTCCCTGGGCGCTTCTAGCGGGTGGAGTGCTGGATCAAGGTTCCTGGGCAGTCTGTGCACGTCAGTCTTCCTCTGGCGGAGATAATCCTGAGGATTTCTACACAGAACTTTTACTCGCATCTTTAGCAAACTTAAAGTTCAAAGGTCGTTCGGCCACGTGGGCTGGCATTTAACGCATGCGCAGTGGGTGATCGTTCTTTCCAACAAGACGAGCAATGGGTGAGTGCCATGTGTGACTGTGTGTGATATTATATCTGTTTAGATCCACTCTATCACGTACCTGTCCTGTTTCTCGGTTTATCCAAGTAGCATGTACTGTATTCCTGATGCTTGAATCCATTTTATACGGCGTAAAACTTGTCCGATTGTCTGTCCTTATGTGTTATATGGTTGTGTGCATTATGGTGCTGTTGTGGTCCTTCAGGTAAGCCCAGGGGATTGAAGACTGGGAGGAAGCTGAGAGTGCACCGCAGAGAACAGAAATGGCACAACAAGAAGTATAAGAAGAAGCATCTTGGTACAGCTCTGAAGGCCAACCCCTTTGGAGGAGCTTCACACGCAAAAGGAATCGTCTTAGAAAAAGTGTAAGTAGATCATAACATGAACAATAGCCTAGGGAGTTTGTGGGCCAAACTGTATCTGTGAACTTGCACTCAAATCCTTTTTTATTAAATAAATATCACACACACACACACAAACACACACACACACACACACAATCAGTGGTGTTGAAGCCAAGCAGCCTAATTCTGCCATTAGAAAGTGTATTCGTGTTCAACTGATAAAGAACGGCAAGAAGATCACAGCCTTTGTTCCCAACGATGGCTGTCTCAACTTCATTGAGGAAAATGACGAGGTGTTGATTGCTGGATTTGGGCGCAAAGGTCACGCTGTAGGAGATATCCCAGGTAATGGTCACATGACACTCACATGATAGTCACATGTCTCATTGATCTGTATTGTCCAACTGTTAGGTGTTCGTTTCAAGGTGGTGAAGGTGGCCAATGTCTCCTTGTGGGCCCTCTACACGGGGAAGAAAGAGAGACCAAGATCATGAGAGACAACCCCTGTGATTATAATGTCGTTATTAATAATGTCGTTTGTTGTCATTTTCTGTTCAACAAAATCTTATGAAAAGCAAAATTGAATTGTGTCTGACATAATTATGAATCGTGTAGTAACTACAGTGAAACCTCTATTATTATTATTATTAAAGAAATGGCACAAGTTTGGGGACAGAACTTCAGCTTGTTTGTCCTTTGTAGAGAGGCTCTAGATCTCTTCTTGGAGGTTATATTATATGGTTCTATTGCTACAATATATAGGATTGGAATATTTGTGACCAAAGCAAACCATGCAACGGTTGAACCAGATGTAGTAATAATATTTTGGGAATTCTACTATAACTGCATGCACAAAAGTTCCAGCACATGTGGTCATATTAATGAGACATTGTCAAGGTAACTTTTGCAATAATTCATTATCATGATAATAACAACAATAATGGTCATACGTACGGAAATTATCTTGACAAAGAGAAGGATTCAAAATGCAGTATGTATGAAAATCCAAAGATGATTTACAACTAATAAAAGTTACTGATTGTGTCAATAGTATTAGTCAATCATAAGTGGTCGGGTTGCCTTGACAATGAGGTGATGTAATGATGATGTAATGCTATGATGTCAGTAAGAGTGTCTCTACACATTGCCTAACTTCATGAGAATCCTCATGAGACCAGCTGTGGAATAGGACACTCGTTAGAGGGGAGATCAGCCGAGGGACACCCAGAGACCGGAACGTAACAAGCACTTTCATAAGAGTAAGCTTCTTGCTCTAATTAAGAGAATGGAACAATATTACTATCAGAGCAGGTGCACACATACGTGGAAACCCACCAGTGACAGTACATCCATACTGGTGTTCTTCATCAGCTCAGCTACTTCACTGCTGCTCAAGAATGGCTCCTGAAACACACAACCAGTTACTAACAGTCCTCACTACTGGAGAGAATTGGAACCTAGATATATAGATACCAATACCTTCAATTGTTTGAAGTAGTTAAACAGAAGTGACAAGAGAACTTTGACGTTATTTTCCTCTGCCAGTGACTTCCAGTCCAGTGAGCTGTTCATTTCACACTAGAGAGAGAGAGATTTATTGGGTTAAAATGAAAAGTGAGAAATAAAAATTAAGGGAAGGACTTGTCAACTGTCTTTCCGAGCCTCTGCTAGGGCAGAAAACATTTCCTTATGCCTCCACATTTTTTAGATTGCCAATAGTATAACCAAACACACAGTAATAGAAATTTATTATAATAAAAGTTTCAAAGTTTCAGTAGTATTCCGGTCATCAGGGAAGTACCCAAACCAATCATCGCATTACCACCAGTTTCGGTCCCTTTGAACTTCCGACTAGTGGTAACCTATGGACATGGGCGGGACCACTCCCCTAGGTAGGAGTCCGGGTAGTCCAGGGATGAAGCATCATTCTTCTGTATCTCCAAGTATGAAAAACTCGCCACGTGACTTAATTTATCTACTTTGTATGGTACCTGTTACATAATATTTGCATCAATGATGTTGTCAAGATCAAACATTGAGTCCATGTCACATGACTGCTTGCAACACACTGACAGTCTCTCACACACTTCAACCACCACCTGCACACACACACACACACACACACACAAACAGTCTACGGAAAGCCCGCGAAAATCCATACATTTTATCGAACATTTTGATTTTGTATTGGGCATATGGGGGATAATGATATTCATGAGTCTTGGGTTTGGCACAGAGCCAGCTGCTTTTTCAATCAGTCAAAGGTCAATTCTAACGCTAGGAGAAGCTATAGCTTCGAGTTTTCTGGAAGCACAAGGTCAAGCGCTCTTGGTTAATACCAAATTTACACGTTTTGGCCCAACTGGAGGTAAGTAGCAAGCGTTTCAAATAGGATAATTCTAGAATTATAGCTAACTTTGAATTTTGGGCAAATTAGTACTGAGCCTGCTGAGGCCTTAGCACTTGGTTTAAAGTGAAGTTTGATGATTGCACTTTTGATACAGCTAGTTAGAAATTGTGTGGTGTAAGTAAGATCACTATACAGGCCGTTTGTGTTAAACATACCAAAGGGGGGTTTTAGCATCGCTGCCTACCTGACATTAGCACATTTGCCACGTTTTTGGGACCATAGATATGTAGTTTAGCTCTTGTTCTATCATTCTATGAAGTCTGTAGTCGTAAATTGTAGTACTTTTTGACTTAAGAACTTTCTTACTCAGGACCTGAAATTTTTTTGCACGACTTTGAATTTTGGGCAAATCAGTACTGTACTATTCTGAGACTCCAGACTTGGATATACTCTCCTTTACATTACTGGCTATGTATATTCAAGACTTGGAATGGATTAGGCAAAGTATCAAGAAAAAAACAGGAGTTGAAAATACAGAAAAGTTCACATTCAATATTCTCACTTTGAAGAGTATACAATAGTGCACGGTAGATTACAATAGTATGCAAAATATGCGGAAGAATGCGGAAATAGCTTCATGTATAATGATATTCATAAACCACAATGTCGTCACAACTACGCTTTATGACAGCTGTACATAATATGAATTTCATTTCCTGTAAGTGCGATAAAATTGAGGGCTTTCCGTAGACTGCAAAGAGAAAAAGTCGATATTATTAGGAACTCTGAATGACTGAAATAAATAGTAAATCGTTATGGAAAACTTTGATAACACAAAACTGTTATTACAGAAAGAAAAAAACACAAGTAACGAACAGAATACGGACATGCTACAATTTCACACACACACGCTCATCAACTTACCTTGCTGATGAACTTGAAGTGGTCCCACATCTCCCCGTGGAGGAGCAGTGACTGATGGCGGAGGTAGGTCTCGTAGGAGAGGCAGGGGGAGGAGGGGGTGGGGTAGAAGGACCACAGGGTGACGATGAATGAGGCAAAACTTTGAACCAGTTCAATTTGAGGTCTCGTCTGAATTGACCCCGGCCTGCAAATAACACCAGTAGCATGAATTGGAACACACAGCAAACTAGAACACTAGCAAATGGCATCACTATGACAACAATGAGATTCAAGCATATTTAGAAAGCAACACTGTTACCAATAATATTATAGAAGTGATTGATATAATTATTGCTCTATGAACTAGACAAGGCCACACCTCTTTCTCCTGACCGTTGCTATGGCGACATCTCCCGTCAGTCTCTGGGAGTAGCAGAGGTAGCAGGCAATGAGGACCCCAGTCCTACCCAGCCCAGCGTGGCAATGGACAGCCACCTTACCATCAGAGAGGGCAAAGTCCACAACCTTCACCATGTCCAGGACACTCTCTAGAGTAGGCACACCATAATCCATCCATCCATAGTTGTAGACAGTACACTGGAGAGAGAGAGAGAGAGAGAGAGAGAGAGAGAGAGAGAGAGAGAGAGAGATCCTTCAAATGATGGCTGTGTTTTGTCTACTATTTTTCATAAATTCTGTATTCACACGATTACATCATAAACAATTGTTAGCTGGTGCGTACATACCACCATGGTTCATGAAGTCCTCCGGCTGATAGGTAAACCCACTGCTCTCCAGACCAGGACCACACTTGGAGTGTTCCCATGGCAACTGGAGGTTGACCACTGTACCAATGCCATGCCTGCATGTGTGTATTCAGCCTGCAAGTTATACCACCGACATGTGTGTATGTATGTGTGTGTGTGTACCTTTTAAACTGGTCTATGAGCCCATGTTTCTTGACCAGTGTAGTTGAAGGTCGTGCCATTGCTAATAGACAGGGGGTTACCCAATGAGAGAAGAGTCCGTCAATGGCTTTATCCTCATCCTTCCATCTCAAACGACTCTCATACTTGCACCTTTGACCTCCACAGAACAAAGAGCACTGGAGCGAGCCCACAGACAATCTCCTCAGCTTCTCCGACACTCGAGAGTAAGAGGGACTCACCGCCACCACACGGCCGCAGCTAGGAGAAGGCGAGGACATTTAATACCAGCGCCACACTACCATGGATCCAGTCCTTGGTCTTGACACAGTGACGCACGTACTTGAGCATGAGTGGGTGTGGTTACAATCGCAGAGGTCAGAGGTCAAGCGGCGGCCCTCCGTGAGCACGCCCACTTCAGTTAATTAGTGGGAGGGGCTCATTTGTTAAGGAAAATATTATTTCTTGAACTCTCTTATTATAAGGATTATTATTATGGGGAAATTACCAATAGTTACATACCACACTGGAAGTAATTATTGCATACCACACTGGAAGTAATTATTGCATACCACACTGGAAGTAATTAATGCATACCACACTGGAAGTAATTATTGCATACCACACTGGAAATAATGCATACCACACTGGAAGTAATTATTGCATACCACACTGGAATAATGCATACCACACTGGAATTGATGCATATATACGTATACCACACTGGAAATAATAAATTGCATACCACACTGGAATATACTGGGCCACACAAACTGACAAACTATTATTATGATTTGTGCAGTTCTTACCCAAAGAAAGATTTTTTTTTTTGAAGACACACCATGCAGCCCTCAGAGGGACCTGGAGAATGATAGAGACATGGCATACAGATAACAATGTAGCCATGAGTCCACGACATCGCACCAGCCCTCAGAGGGACCTGGAGAATGATAAAGACATAGCATACAGATATAACAATGTAACCATGAGTTCAGGACATCGCACCAGCCCTCAGAGGGACCTGGAGAATGATAAAGACATAGCATACAGATATAACAATGTAACCATGAGTTCAGGACATCGCACCAGCCCTCAGAGGGACCTGGAGAATGATACAAACATGGCATACAGATATAACAATGTAACCATGAGTTCAGGACATCGCACCAGCCCTCAGAGGGACCTGGAGAATGATAGAGACATGGCATACAGATATAACAATGTAACCATGAGTTTCAGAACATCGCACCAGCCCTCAGAGGGACCTGGAGAATGATAAACGCATGGCATACAGATATAACAATGTAACCATGAGTTTCAGAACATCGCACCAGCCCTCAGAGGGACCTGGAGAATGATAGAGACATGGCATACAGATATAACAATGTAACCATGAGTTTCAGAACATCGCACCAGCCCTCAGAGGGACCTGGAGAATGATAGAGACATGGCATACAGATATAACAATGTAACCATGAGTTTCAGAACATCGCACCAGCCCTCAGAGGGACCTGGAGAATGATAGAGACATGGCATACAGATATAACAATGTAACCATGAGTTTCAGAACATCGCACCAGCCCTCAGAGGGACCTGGAGAATGATAAAGACATGGCATACAGATATAACAATGTAACCATGAGTTTCAGAACATCGCACCAGCCCTCAGAGGGACCTGGAGAATGATAGAGACATGGCATACAGATATAACAATGTAACCATGAGTTTCAGAACATCGCACCAGCCCTCAGAGGGACCTGGAGAATGATAAAGACATGGCATACAGATATAACAATGTAACCATGAGTTTCAGAACATCGCACCAGCCCTCAGAGGGACCTGGAGAATGATAAAGACATGGCATACAGATATAACAATGTAACCATGAGTTTCAGAACATCGCACCAGCCCTCAGAGGGACCTGGAGAATGATAGAGACATGGCATACAGATATAACAATGTAACCATGAGTTTCAGAACATCGCACCAGCCCTCAGAGGGACCTGGAGAATGATAGAGACATGGCATACAGATATAACAATGTAACCATGAGTTTCAGAACATCGCACCAGCCCTCAGAGGGACCTGGAGAATGATAGAGACATGGCATACAGATATAACAATGTAACCATGAGTTTCAGAACATCGCACCAGCCCTCAGAGGGACCTGGAGAATGATAAAGACATGGCATACAGATATAACAATGTAACCATGAGTTTCAGAACATCGCACCAGCCCTCAGAGGGACCTGGAGAATGATAAACGCATGGCATACAGATATAACAATGTAACCATGAGTTTCAGAACATCGCACCAGCCCTCAGAGGGACCTGGAGAACGATAAAGACATGGCATACAGATATAACAATGTAACCATGAGTTTCAGAACATCGCACCAGCCCTCAGAGGGGACCTGGAGAATGATAAAGACAGGTAAATCAGTTATTGGATTCTGTATAATATTATAAAGGCTAGACAAAAAATGGTTTCCGGTTAACATTTAGAATACAATTTCCATGCACTTTGCATGGTTCCAGTGTGGTATACAATAACCAGTGTGGTATACAATAACCAGTGTGGTATACAACCAGTGTGGTATACAATAACCAGTGTGGTATACAACCAGTGTGGTATACAACCAGTGTGGTATAAAATAACCAGTGTGGTATACAGTAACCAGTGTGGTATACAATAACCAGTGTGGTATACAATAACCAGTGTGGTATACAACCAGTGTGGTATACAATAACCAGTGTGGTATACAACCAGTGTGGTATACAACCAGTGTGGTATAAAATAACCAGTGTGGTATACAGTAACCAGTGTGGTATACAGTAACCAGTGTGGTATACAATAACCAGTGTGGTATACAACCAGTGTGGTATACAATAACCAGTGTGGTATACAACCAGTGTGGTATACAACCAGTGTGGTATAAAATAACCAGTGGGGTATACAGTAACCAGTGTGGTATGATACATGGCAATACCATGCAGACTGAGTGTTAGCAGATGTGCTAGTTTTGACAGATTACCACAGACTTAAATAGTTTGAATCAGAGAGACAGAAAGAAAAATCACACAAGTATTTATAGTGCCAAGCACATAGTTCCAATAATAGTGATTCTATATATAAAACACAGCCCTGAACATCTATGATCCGATGAATTATACACACTACTCTACTAGTAGGTTTGTCCCAACACTGAGTGATTTAAAGACAACAGATATACACCCTTAAGACTTCGAACAACGTAACTATGGTTAGTATGTAAGAAGGATACATAATATTCTGTTGTTCCTCTGAGAGCCTATATATAGCAGCGATGGTGCCGGGAGTGGTAGGAGATGTTTGGAGCTCTGAAATGTTATGTCAAAGTAAAACATACAACTATAGTCAAGTTCTTCCATGTATTTTAACATAAGATATGAAAGAATAAATTATTAATAGAAGAATACACAATGTACGAATACATGTGATTCTGACAACCTGGAATTATGAACTTAATTATTCAGGAGTCAGGGAATATTCAACGATAGAGTAGTAGTATGAAGCAAAGGACAACTGGAAAGAAGAACAGAAGAAGATCGAAGTATCTCAAGAGATGAATCGTTTCAAAGACTGGTATTGAGTGAACAGTGATCAAACTTGAGACTGAGGCCTGGATAGCTAGCAGCTACCAATTGGGAGTTATAAGATGAAATAGTCCGCCGGAAGGAAGAGACAGGAAGAAAGGAGTCTGGAAAAAAAGAGTCTGGAAACATGACGCTAGGTGTCTCAGTTCAGTGAAGCAGGGAATGGAGTCTGGAAAATGTATATAGCTGCGGGCAGTTAAGAACACTGAGAAGACAAGAAAAGTTCAAGTGGAGGTTGGAGCTGGCTCTACCAATACCAGGTACAGATAATGCATGACACATAGCTCAATAATTGACAAAATACAGGCTGCAGCACTGCTGGACTCACTTCAGCCCGGCACCCTAACCCTTCAAGTTCAGTTGACTGAGTTAAATCATGCAACCAAGATGCAACGTACCCGGCTCATGCTCAGTTTGACTCAATTGGCTCCTGTTTTCCACGCTGCTCTGCTCCGTATTTGAAACAATGGTCTTCTCTTTTCCTCCTCAGACACTCTTGCACTCCTTGCTGCTTGAAGATTCAGATGAACTGAACTCGGTGAACTTGAATTATTGTTGTTGCCGCCAAAAAATTTTCCCGCACTAGGCCGGCCACATGCATGAACTTTGAACTTTGTGTGAGCGGACGTACAGAGATAGTTCACTCTCCAGCCACGGCCCCGTGATCTGAGGAGCCTAGCCCAGTGTTAATTGTGAGGCTAAGATGGCGGCCAATGAAGAGAGAATTAGGACAGTGGAGATGCACACTGGAGGAGAGCCTCTCAGAGTCGTGGTAGCAGGTAAATCAATTATTTATGCACGTGCCCCTCTAATTATCATATCTAATGAGAGCCCCCTCCCTCCTGCAGGCTATCCCCCCATCCAGGGAGCCACCATCTTGGAGAAGCGTCGCTACGCTCTGGATCACCTTGACGACTATCGTAAGATGGTGATGTGGGAGCCCCGTGGCCACTATGACATGTACGGGGCACTGATCGTGGACAAGGACATTGATGACGCTGATATGGCCGTCCTCTTTATACACAATGAGGGTGAGTGGGCGGGGCTTCATTTCAGGGGGTGTGGTTTATAAACTTGCTGACTGTGCACTTCAGGATACAGCACCATGTGTGGCCATGGTGTGATTGCATTGGGACGATATGCTATCGACTATAAACTGGTCAAACCAGTTTCTCCTGAAACACAAGTCAAGATTCAATGTCCGTGTGGATTGGTGACTGCCTACACACAGTACGATAGTGAGACTGGTCAAACTGGTCAGACAAGATTTGAGAGTGTTCCATCGTTTGCATTTGCAGTCGATCAAACTATTGAAGTTGGTAAGAAAGTGTATAGTTTTTATTTCTAAATTTGTTCAACTTTAGACGAACCATATCTCAGTCTAGGAAGATCGTAAGAAGCTGGGACTTGTGCCATTGTGATCAGCATGAAGAGAGCTTTCAAATGATATAGTTCATTGTGGAAATTGGAAAATGGTCATTTGAAAAAAAATGCACTCGACCAAAGGCTTATAATCCATGGTTTTGATGATTTGGTTCAAAATTTAAATCTTGCAATAAACTATATCATTTGAAAGATCTCTTCACACTGATCACAATGGTTGTTAAATTATATTTTTGTTCACCAACCCAGTATGCAGATTGAACTTTAATCAAAATTAATATCAAATCAATAATCAATATCAAATTGGCAGAATTAAAGTTTGATATTTCAATCTACATACTGGGTTGGTGAACAAGAATATAATTTAATAATGACTAATACCCAACCAGAAACTCACTTACGAATGATCACAATGGTACCAATCCCAGCTTTATATGGCCTTCCTAGACTGAGATATTTGCTCAATGAAAGTTGGAAAGTTGATATTCTCTATACCCCCTTCTCCTGCACAGATGGCTATGGATCAGTGAGGTATGACATTGGCTATGGAGGTGCCTTCTATGTGCTGGTGGACAGCCGTCAGTTGGGACTAGATGTGAGGGAGTCTCCGGTCCGTGACCAAATGGAGGCAGCTGATTCTTTAAAGACAGCTGTCAATAAACAGGTCAAGTTGACGCACCCTGAAAGTGCTGACCTGGCATTTATCTACGGTGTGATTCTGACAGACGGCAGTGATCAGTACCCAGGTAGGACAATCATGAGATCAATGTAATGGTCCATGGTTACCAGGGAGACAAACATCTATTTGTCCACAGGTCCTGATGGAGATCCTACAAACAACCTCATTGTATTTGCTGACAAAGAGGTATGTGTGTGCTCATCCCTAGCTTTCCCTAACTGATTCCAATAACCCAGCTCTCTCTCGCAAACTAGTGCCATGTTATCTGACCCTCTCCTACAGGTAGATCGCTCACCATGTGGCTCTGGTGTCACCGCTAGAATAGCAGTCCAGTTCCACAAGAGGCAAATACAACTAGGTAGGTGGGAGTATATCCAACTGTTGATGGCAATGGCATTGTGATGCTATGAGATTGACAGCTGAGCTAAACTCTCTCTCTCTCTCTCTCTCTCTCTCTCTCTCTCTCTCTCTCTCTCTCTCTC
>CAXIPT010000010.1:2617417-2657406 GCA_964030475.1 Tethya wilhelma | reverse complement strand
CTCTCTCTCTCTCTCTCTCTCTCTCTCTCTCTCTCTCTCTCTCTCTCTCTCTCTCTCTCTCTCTCTCTCTCTCTCTCTCTCTCTCTCTGCCAGGTGAGACCAGGGTGTTCTTGAACGCTAAGGTCGGATCAAGGATGACGGCAAAACCTCTCAAGGCTGTTCATTATGGTTGCTATGACGATGCTGTCATAGTAGAAGTGAGTGGGCGTGGCTATTATACAGGAGAGAGCTCATTTTGGCGGGAAAATGACGACCCTCTCAAGAATGGATTCCTAGTCAGATAATCACCACATGCAGTGGAACACATGAACACTATCAGATCTCTATAGGTATAGATGGGATTGATTCTAATCTCAATATGCTAAAAACTTATAATTGTTATAATTTATTTTCAATAATTATAGCCAAGAGTTCTTAGCTGCATGCAATATATTGTCAAATTATTTTTCAATTTCTATATACATGAAATCAATTAAAATCAATTATTATTATTGACCAACCATACAAGAATAGTTACATTAAATGTACACTATATCCATAATAATAGAAAAATAATATACCATACTCCATCAATATAATAACAATGTATAATTATTATTATGTATAACACATAAAATGTAGGTAGGAAATTCAGAGATCACAACACATACGGTACAACAGGAGATGTACTAGTGGAATAACATACACAGTTTCAATATAGATCCTCTTAACACACACACACAAACACACACAAAATATAGGTCATGGGATTTCTACTATAAACCACACCCCCACCCCTCAGTCTCCGTTGCCTTGGTTACCTGCAATTAATGTACACAGACAATATCAATGACATCATCACCATCACCTAGCTGGTTCAAAGGTCAGTGTCTGTACCTGTAGCTCCTCCGTTGCTGCCATTACTCCCCCCGGCAGCTGAGGATGGGGTCACCTGTTGGGAGGACGGGCTAGGGTAGGGAGCATCGGAAGACGACCCAAGAGATTTCTTTATTTGTTTTGTTTGTTTCTGTTTTTGAGGTTTTCCCTTTTCCACTTGTTTCAGAAGTGCCTTCATAGAAGTGGTCAGCTTCACCTGCTGTACCACATGAGGTGAACAGAATGATGTGTGTGTAGTCAACACACTTACTACTATAGATGTACAAACACTATTGTCCTTTACTCACTTTCCCAGCATTGAACTCTTCCAAACGGGGAGCTTTGCCCGACTGGAACAACTCTAGACTGAGAACCTGGAGTAAAATGATAATATATATAGTAATGAACATTAGAAAGAACTGTAGCTATATAGGCTAATGAAAGGGAGTAAGGGTTAATTCTGAGAAAGCTAAATTCCATCTGGCTTGAGAATGCCGCCAGAAGTGAAATAAAGAGATTCATGCAATACTTTTCATATGGGACAAAATAGCTAACTTTTTACTGGTAAGGTGTAGGAAGAACGAACACTTTCCAATGGTGTTTGAAGTTGGTTGGATATTATTCAATTTTTTCTACCGGCATTCTCAAACCAGATGGACTTTAGTATTGTAGCAAGATTATAATAGAGAGAATAAGTGAACAAAGAGAAAAAGAAATCTAGTTCTAAACAAGCACAGCTGTGACCGGCCCACCTCTTCAATGCTGTGACGGAAGTTATCTTCAAAGATGAACTGAAGAGCTTGTCTGACTGGTTCATGCTTCACTGCCTTGTACTCGTCCTCCCCGGGCACTAGAATCGTTAGTTCATAGCCACAGGCCATCTCAAACACCAGATGACCTGCATTAACGATTACATAATGATTACATAATAGATAAGTCACATGACAGTCGGGTGACCTACCGAACATAATAACATCCATTTGTTTGAGTTGCTCCTTGCATAATTTATAGAGACGTGTCTTGTAGCCAAGGAGTGTGTTCTCATAGCCACCCAACCTGCACACATTATTCTGGACAAAGATGTTGCCACTCTGAACATGACCAAGAACAGGAAATCCTTGCTTGTAGAGAAACACCATAGCCTGTACAAAAGAGCAGATATCAAAGTTATTAGAGTATAAATACATTAAAAATGAAACATGTTACGTACACACTATTAGTGGGTACAACTATTAAAAAGTACCTCCAAAATTTGTCGTCCATAATTGGAGATTTTCTCCTGTGACAACCCCTTGCTGCGTCGTGAGTATTTCATGGACCAATCAGTCCCACTGGTAGCCTGAGGCAATAACATACACACACACACACAGCGGTCAATGGCCACACCCACCATAACTAGCCCGGTCTTACTTACTCTGTAGATGACATCTTTGAGAGATCCTCGTGAGCAGAGAGGCTGGACTATGATGACCTGCTCGTGGAAGTACTCTATCACCTTGATGGGGTGGATGAATGGATGGACCTAATGAGAGGGGCATACCCAATGTTAGTGCATGAACACACACCCCTACACCAAGATAACCAGCTGCCTCTCTAACACACATTGGAGATTCAAACTAGTCATCCCTTCATTTCTTTTTTCTCCTACAAAATCCACTTTCAGTATTGCATGATAAACTAATAATCTTTCTCATATATCTTTAAACTATACATATTATTTGCAGGCAATTGCATTATAATAAGCCCTGCTAATCAGTGATGTTATTTATCCTAGCTGCAATGACCCTCACCTCCAGCATGTTGAAGAGTCTGTTCATTGTCTTCATGGTGCTCTGGTCAAGCTTCAGCGGGCAGCGATGGGACACAGGGGCCTGGTGGGTGGATGACATCATAGCAATATCACGTAAAGGACAAAGTTCATTAGGTGAAACCTTACAATCGAGAGCAGCATAGGTGGAGGGTTATCCTGACGGTTCTCCTCAGGAACCACTTTAAGTTTGAACCAGTACTTCTGAATACGACTCCCTATGAATGATGTAATGATGACATTATATCTAAAAAAATGATGATGTAATCACGACATCATACCAATACCTACCCATATCTGCGAGGGAATTGTCCAGTTCATAGTCTGGGTTGTTCCTCAGGTAGAAGTTGACGGCCATCATGGCATTCTCTGAGAGACAACACCATGAGATAGAGAGACAAAGAGATAGCACAAACAGTAAGTCAGAAAAGTTTGATCATGCATTCAATAACCATGAGAATGAATATTAGTAGCCTGCAGGCTAGCCCCTATAGCTATATACACACACACGCACATCAGCTGCCATAACACTAGCCCAGCAGCAGCAGTGAGACAACCTCTTTCTCACCTCTGTCCTGAGACTGCTGCCTCCTCTTCTGTCTGTTAAACTCCTCGTCCACTCCAATCTCTGCATTACATCATCATTACATCATCAATTACCATCCCCATATAATAGTGGTGTCTCACCTGGCCTCTCAGTAGGCAGTGCACTATAGACCTGCCCATGGGGTTTCCCCGCCAACAGACTGGTACGATCAGAGGGTGGCTTGGGCCTGACCTCATTGATCCTAGAGAAAGAGAGAGAGAGAGAGAGAGAGAGAGAGAGAGAGAGAGAGAGAGAGAGAGGGAGAGAGAGAGAAAGAGAGAGAGAGGAGAGAGAGAGGAAATAAATGAAGGAAACATAAAGTACAGTACTTGTGGTTTTATTATGCAATAAACACAACAATATATTTCTGCTAGAGATGTCTGTAACTCCACGACTGACTAACTGACCTCTTTCTCCTTTGATAGCAGTAGATGCAGAAGATGATCATCACTATGATGACCACAAGGCCTAGAGCCACTCCTCCAATGACAAAATAGATCTGAGGGAGGACAGAGATGGAGAAGATGGCAGGACAGAGAGATGGATCAACATGAAGTAGTAAAGATTAATGGTGCAAACACACCCACATACATACACATACACACAATCACACACACACATGCATGCACACATGTATAGAGAAATTACTGGATCGTCTTACCCACTTATTGTTCCTAAACCAGTCTGATATACTCGTCTTTTCAGCATCTGGTGTGTTGAAGTGTGTGTGTGTGTGTGTGTGTGTGTGTATGTGTGTGTGTGTGTGAGAAATAAATGAAGGAAACATAAAGTACAGTACTTGTGGTTTTATTATGCAATAAACACAACAATATATTTCTGCTAGAGATGTCTGTAACTCCACGACTGACTAACTGACCTCTTTCTCCTTTGATAGCAGTAGATGCAGAAGATGATCATCACTATGATGACCACAAGGCCTAGAGCCACTCCTCCAATGACAAAATAGATCTGAGGGAGGACAGAGATGGAGAAGATGGCAGGACAGAGAGATGGATCAACATGAAGTAGTAAAGATTAATGGTGCAAACACACCCACATACATACACATACACACAATCACACACACACATGCATGCACACATGTATAGAGAAATTACTGGATCGTCTTACCCACTTATTGTTCCTAAACCAGTCTGATATACTCGTCTTTTCAGCATCTGGTGTGTTGAAGTGTGTGTGTGTGTGTGTGTGTGTGTGTGTGTGGTATGTGTGTGTTGAATTAGTTTCAATGATCACATTGCCACTGCACCAAACCATGAATATCTCGAGCCCATAATTTATATACGTTTGCAATAAGTGAAGCACTTGTGATATGATAAACAAGTGTCATTAATAATTTAATGATTGGTAAATTATGTGGAGTTAACTATTAGATCACATGACTTGACTGCTAAGCTAACCAATTCCTACCTCGATCGTCCGTCAGTCTGGTGTCAGCGGCTCTCGCAGTGACAGGGGAGCTGCAGAACACAGCCACACACACACAAGACAGCAGTAGAACAGCTTTTAGCTTCATTGGCTTGTTAGATCACAGTGTGCTGAGCTTGCAAAAATTTTGTGGTACACTTTCCTACTGCGCATGCTCAGATTGTTAAACCACGTGGTCAACTTTGCTGAATTGACAAAATTTCCATTACTAGACGAGTAAATACAAAATTCTAAGTAATTTACAATAAACAATCCACATAGTGAGAGTTCATGTATATTCTAGTAAGAGAAGGGTTCGGTGTACGTGAATAATGATATGATATAATTGTGTGAGTGTGTGTGTGTGTGGATATATTGATCAGTGGTAGCAATTGCAGTAGCATATGATGTTGGTGTGTGTGTGTGTGTGTGTGTGTGTGTGGAATTGATTCAAATGATTCAAAGGAAGGAGTGATTTTAAGCTGTCTTCTGGCGTTTGGCATCTTCACTGTAAAAGGTCAAAGGACAGTAAAATTACTGAATGGTGTATAACAATAGGAGCTAGCATTCATATCTTACGTAGGGGGCGGAGTTGGAGCTGGTCGCTTAGCAACAGCAGCAGCTGCCTTGTCAGCAGGTTTAGGATCCTGTAGCCACCTCACCTGAGTGGCCGGGCCATAGCTGAGAGCAGAGGGAGCAATGAATGTAGTCATATAATTATGTTACTGATTGCAGGGACTTACCCTTTATCATTCTTGGCTGCAATTCGGAAGATGATGGCTGGTTTGGAGGTGGTATCGATGTGGGCGGAGCCTAGCTGGTTGTGAGATACAACACACGAGCTGCCTGCTCCGCAATAGACGCGGGCAAAGGCCATGGTCCCTGGCTGGGCACCAGGCTGTGGCTTCAGACCTAGGTAGACACTGTACTCTGTGATGGTGCCAGCGTTGTTGGCAGGAGGTTCCCAAGAGAGGTGGGCTCCTTCAGCACTCTGTGTGTGTGTGTGTGTAAGTGTGAGTGTGTATGTTTTTCAAGTGAAATTTATATGATAATTTAATTCTTCACGCAAAACTTTTCCCGTTATTTTGCTAATTATTAAAAGAACTGTGTCACTATAATAAGTGCAGTTTGGTTGCCAAAAATAAAATGCGTGACGTTTTGTGACATTTTTGTTGCCAAACATGCAATACATGTACGTACACGAAGCTAGTATTGGACATAGTACCCAGATCACACTAGAAACAATACAAAAAAATGTCACAAAACGTCACACATTTTACTTACATAGTGACACAGTTTCTTTAACACAGCCTACTGTATAGCTATGGAAGGTGCATGTTTGACCTCTGACCTTGCTGATCCTGATAGCAGAAGGTGCTCCTGGGAACCCTGGCATGCAGGTCTTGAAGGCAGCTACGTCAGAGAAGTTCCCAGAGCCACAAGAGTTGAGACCACACACACGAAACTTGTAGGCCTTGCCAGGTTGGAGCTCCACTCGCTGGACAGGAGGAGGGGGAGGGGGAGGGGAGACGGGATCCTCGGGTCCCTGGCGGAGGAACATCATCACATGCAGGAACAACGAACAAATGAACAACATTAATACAGGTACTTGTGTGCATCAGATATAGCTATGTAGCAGTACATATTAATTTTGTCAACATTAGAGTTATGACTATAATTTTATGAACGTAATCACTGCATGTCAACATAGAGTTATAACTAACAGGAAATTTTCGGATGTAAATTTTCATATTTTTTGCATACCTTTCGAATATACAAAATTGAAACTGCAGAAATGTAACTGCCACATTATGCATAATACACGCTCGTGCCACATAATTATACAAAGTTTAAAACTACCAAAGTGTTCTTTTACCGATTTAAATGAAATTTTGATCTACGAAATTCCCGCTAAACATTAACATTACATGTCCCACTAAGTGCATGTACGTATGTTGGCTCACTGCAGTAGCCTGGGGGGCTGGTGTCTGCTCCGTGGAGGGGATGTTGTAGCCTGTGACTGTGAACTGGGTCGCCTTCACCATCTCCACGTCATACCACTGTGGGGGGGCCTCCTTCTGACCAGTGGCAGGGGTCACACCAGCAGAGCCAGCGGGGTCACCATCGGCCTTGATGGCAGCTCCCTCTGTCTTGGGCTTGTGAGCAGCAGAGAAGTTGTAAGGTTGGATTTGAAGGAGATAGCTGTCAGCTAGTTGGAGAGAGAGAGAGAGAGAGAGAGAGAGAGAGAGAAACTATTAGTTCAGAATCAATATCAAATGTAGTTTGCTGTTTGCAATAATTATTATTGTAGTAAATAACTATAAATTTGACAGGAATTAAGTTTATAACGAATTGGACTATTTTTCTTCAAATAACGAAACAGCACATCACCAAATTAAGTATTAATTCACCACACAGACACACATGCACACACACACACAGAAATGAAAAAGATTTCCACTAGCAGCCATGCCCCTCACCTGATGAGACATTGGTCCAGAGCAGCTCCAGGGAGTTGGTCCCTGCTCTCACCAGCTGGATCCTGGTGGGAGCCGACGGCTTCTCTGTCTCCAGGAACCACAGGTCATTGCAGCACACCTAAAACATAAGAGACAATTCTAATTAGTGCACCAACACATCTGATACTGTAATTCTGGAATTTTTCACTATTCCTTATATTTCACAGTTCGAGGTTACTGTGAAAAACAAAAACACAAAAGTAAAGAAATAATACAACGACCCATTCCTACATGTATTCCTTCACTACACCACAAAAAATAGATGCGGTATGTAAAAAAACAAAATGTGAATATATTAACACACGCAAATTTCACGATATGCAGTGACTGGGCCTATTCTAATTAGAACACACCATCATTCCTACTAGAGGTGGTCCATACCTGGTTGTTCCAGACCTTCTTGTAGCCGTCCCTCCCACTCCAGACGTACATCCTGGTGCCAACAACAGCAGCAGCGTGACCAGCTCTGGGACAAGGGACGTCAACACCAGAGGTACTCTCCTCAGGGAAGTCAGGAACCAGCTCCCATGAGTAGTTGTCTGAGAGAGAGAGAGACAGAGAGAGTGAGAGAGAAAGAGAGAGAGAGTGAGAGCAAGTCAAGCTATTGCAAAAATCTTGGCAAATTTCTTTCAGAAATCTTTGTCAATTCTTTATTGCCTGGACCACCCACCTAGGTTGAGACAGGCCAGTGTGTTGGTACACTTCCACTCTGTCTCGTGAGAAGGCAGTGACCCATCACTGTCCAGGACAGGAGACCATCCTCCAAACGTGTACAGCTTGTTCTTGATGAGAGCAGCTGTATGAAGGCTGCGAGGCAAGGGGGCGGGGCCTTGGGTCGTAATAGAATTCCACATCATCTTGTCTGTGTAGAGATATAAAGTCACATGATCAGTTATGTGATCAGTAATAGAGATACCGTATAGCAAGAATGCTTCGTGGGAAAAATTTTTGTGCTTCATTTTGAATAGAAATTCGTGGGTAAAATTTTCGTGGATTGCATCTCAACATTACGTGACAACCTAAAAATTTGGTGAGGGGGAGGGGAGAGATTTTCGTGGAAAGCTGCCAAACTGTGAAATTTGCAAAAAAAACTTTCTCCACGAAAATTTCCTGCTATGGTACGCACCAATGTCCAGCATCCAGATATCTCCCAGTCGTTTCCCGTTCATGCCGCCATAGAGGAGGAGCTTGGTGGACCCCACGGTGATGGAGGTGTGGCTCTCACGGGGACAGGGGGCGGGGCCTTCAATAGTGGGACACACCCACTGCAGGGAGGTCCCCTCTCGTATCTCAAGAGTATAGACATCATTTAAATACCTACAGCAGGCAAATACAATGACAGTGAAATGACAACATGTAAAATTGCAGTATGGAAGTAAAATGCAAAATTTTTCGAGCTAAGGGCTAGGGTTTTGTCGAGCTAGGGGCTAGGGCTTTGATGAAATTTTTCCCCCTAGCCTCTAGCTTCAGCCCCAAGCCCTAGCCCTAGCCCTTGTCCTAGCCTAGCCTTAGCCTTAGACTTGGAAAAAAAATACATAGATGAAAATGCCTAGGGCTAACATACGAGAAATGTAACAATACTATTAAATTATGAACAAAGAACTATTAAGTTACACCGCATGTAACCAAGTAAGAAATCATATAGTAACAAAAAGTGCTCACTTACTTTGGGATGTTAAGTTTTGGGTCGTTGGATTCGTTACCCAGTCCTCCGAAGATGATGGCCTTCTGACCAACCAGATTGAAGGAGTGACCGAGCCGAGGGCAGGGTGGCTCCAGGAGGGGGGTCAGTCTGCGCCATTCCCACCGCGAGGCCAGCAGCTCATACAGCTGGAGACAAGAGAGAGAGAGATGGCAAAGATACACACACACATTGCAGCATCAGTAACATATGTGTCACTCACACAGGGAGAATTAAGTTTTTTTATATAAACGAGTGAAATGTACATTATTTAGCACTAAGCACAGTAGCATCAATGGCTCATCTCATTCATACACATATGTACAAGTGCTGGGAGAAGATTTTTTTTAGCAATAATAAATTTACTATGCAATCCAGACATAGGTGGATGGCAAGCATTTCTTCACAGTATCTATGACACTAAAGAGGTAACAAACTCTTCCCCCATTTACACATGAGGTGAGAGTGTGTGTTTGTTCGACATACGTACATCGTTGGAGTAGCGCCCATATTCCACCATCCCTCCCAAGATAAGCAGGCGGACACCATCGCAGATGAACCCAAACGCAGCACATCCACTTGGCTTCTCCCCTCGCACTTGAGGAGCAAACCATTGGTTGGTAGCTGGAGAGAAGAGACACACATGGCGTGCATTATTTAGAAAAAGGTGCGGTGATTGGTTTCTAATTAATGCCCACCTGTATTCAGCACGTGAAGTTCGTCTACAATGCCGTCGTTCCCGCCACCGAAGAGAATGATTAATTCTTTGATGGCCACAACTTTGTGCCCGTGTCTCGGTCTAGGAGCAGGCCCTGTTGTGGAAGACACTTGCTTCCATTTCACCTTGAGCGTCGCTTTTTCAGCATCCGCGGCGGAGTCCATTTTGTTGCGACCACGCGCAAAACTGAGAAATATTGATTCGCTTCGGGTATTTAGATGGGAAAATTTCAAAGGATTTCGTGTATTTAGAACCAACTAACGTGTATGGTAAGGATCGTCTAATTCAACTGCTGCAGACTAGAGAGCTGAAGGATCTCTAAGACGATCGATTATGGCAGGACAGAGAGAGGCTGTCCAATCCAACGTGGTGTCCTGTCTCACGGCCATCCTCGGCGTGGACCAGCTGGCTAGGAAGGCAGCCGAGGAGGAAATGAAGACGCTAGAAGTCACTGAAGGTGCATAGACATGATAGAAACCTTATGAATAAGAAATTATATGTAGTTCAGACATGAATGTTTCATGACTCCACTCTCCTAGAGTTTGGCCTGGTCCTAAGTGAGATCACTGTCTCCCAACAGAGTCCCGTGCAATACAGACAGGTGAGGGTGTGCACGTCGTGGGAGGATGGAATCATACGTCCATCATAGGAGGTCTGGAAACGGTATTAATTCTCTTCTCTTTTCTTTCAGTTGGCGTCTGTTGTCCTGAAGCAGTATGTCGAGACTCACTGGAATGAGATGGCCATCAAGTACCAGCCTCCCTTGCCACCAGACGAGGTGTGTGTGGGTGTGGATGTGTGTCAATGTATTTACACTTTATTTTGCTGTGATAGTGTTAATTCTCTCTTTTGAAGGTCAAAAGGTCAATCCGTGAGATGTTGCCAGCTGGTTTAAACGACACTCAGAGTAAAGTGCGATCAACTGTGGTAAGACAAAATGACATCATCATTAAATAATTCTCTGATGTAATGTTGCCAACTTGTCCCCCCAGGCATATGCCATCTCGGCCATAGCTCACTGGGATTGGCCTGAAGATTGGCCTGACCTGTTTGAGCAGCTTGTCCTGGGCCTGGGTTCAGGACAACCTCATCTTGTACACGGAGTAATGAGAGTGTTATCAGGTGAGAAGTTGAGAAACAAACCAGTCTCTTTACGTTTTGAACCTCTCCTTGTCATCTTGCTACTGATCATCTCTCAGAGTTCTCTCAAGATGTCAGCGACACCCAGATGCCTTATGTAGCACCTGTCATTCTACCACACCTGCTAAAGGTCATAGTTCAATCTGACGTGTACAGCATGAGGACTCGCAGCAGAGCGGTCCACATCTTTAACACGATGGCTTCCCTTATCTGTGCCATGGGGGAGACATTTCCTGTGAGTGAGTTTATGATTTGGAGAGACGACACTTTCTGGGCTGTATATTTCAGCCTAGGAAGGTCGTATTGAGCTGGGATTGGTACCATTGTGATCAGTGTGAAGAGATCTTTCAAATGTTATGGCATAGATAATAGAGACTACGTAAACGGGATTGGAAACCGCTCACGTGAGCAGTATAGTCCTGTACTTTAGGTTGTTGGGCAGGCCGGAGCGCCTCTTAGTGGTTTTTTGGTCGCCAAAAAAGGCAGCTGCCAGCTAGTACAACCCACGCTAAACGCTTGAAAAGCGAAAAGTAGGAAGCTTATACAAGTAAGTCCAGGCATAAAACATGTATACAAAGAATACTTGCATGCAACAAAAACATTTTTTAATAGCAAAATTTCTTAGATTTAGTACAAAAGTAAGTTGAACAGCAACATTCAACAAACTAGCTGATTTTGCACAGTTTTCGGGACTGTAACCTTGAGCACAGTGAATAGATTCTGGTTTTCTGGCCTGATAATTTTTCTTTATATACTGAGTCATTTGAATAGGTCCTGTATGTTGGAAGAAAACATTCATTTAGCACAAAAAATTAGACAGACAGTACAAAAAATAATACATTGGGTGCCTTGATATTCGGGACTAAAATTTCAACACTAGTAGATTGGACCCAACTTTAGCACCACATAAAGATAGTTTGTAAGTGTTAATAACAGAGTAGGGTTATTAAAATCAGAGCACACAAACCTATCTTGAAAAAATTGAGTGCAAAAATCAATAAATTTTTCACCTTAGCAACCATAAGCAGTAGGAAAAAGCACAGAGAAGACAACAGCAGGCAACAGACAAACTAGAAATCCTAACAGAGTTTCCTACCAACTTGTTTTATCTTTGCAGTCTTATAACAGCTAGTCAAACCATTACTACCCCCAGCATTGATATGGATATACCTCAATATTAAAATGTGTGAACTTACATGAATATTGATGTACCAGTATCTAAAACTTCTCTTGAAAACAAACATCTAAGGAACAGTTTCTGAAAAACAAACATCTAAGGAACAGTCTCACAGCTCTCACATGATTCCCTACAATAATTTGGGGGGAAGGGGGGGTTGCATAAAATCTTTACCAGCTTAGTAGAAAAGTGCCTTGTCTTTGTAAAAAAGACTCTTGATTATGAGCTTGATCACACTCTAAAATACTTCTCAACTCAATTAGGTCCTGCCATCTTCTTCTCAGTCAGCTGATTTACTCCCAGATCATTCTTTCAATACTTTTTCTTGCGCTGTAGCTACTTCTCTGCAAACCAGCTGTTGGTGTGCGTTATTTAGAAGGGCGCTCCGGCCTGCCGTGAATTTCTTGAATTCGCGCGCAGTTTCCAATCCCGGTTACGTAGTTTATAATATCTATGGTTATGGTTTATTGCTAGATCTAATTTAAAATAGCATGGATTATAACCTTTGGTGTATATAGTAGGATTTTTTGGCAAAAATTTCAATTCTTGAATATATAAACCATATCACTTGAAAGATCTTTTCACAATAGTGCCAATTGCAGCTCAATACTATTATGACTTTCCCATCATAAAATAATGCTATCATGTTAAGTTTTGTCAAAAGACTTCAATTTTACTGGGATAGAATTTATGCATCTCAGTCTAGGCAGGTGATTAATACCTAAGATTGGTTTATTGCTCCTTTACCCACCCACACACCACAGGAGGCGCCCAGATCTCTTCTAATTCCCGTCCTTCCTGACTATATATCTTCATTTGTGTCGTTGCTAGGCAGCTCTGACCCTAGCAACCACGATCCTGGACTCCGTAAAGAAATTATAATGACTTTAAGTCAATTAGTTCTCCTTCTTCCACGACCTTTGAACCCTCACATCATGGACATAGTCACACCCATCTGGAATATACTGGTCGCCATCACATCAAGGTACATATATTATGTATACTAGAATTTACTTAAATTTACTAATAGTACTTTATCACATCATGAAAAATTACTAGAAGAATACTAACTTCTGAAATTTGGTATTTTCTTCAACTAACCATTGACCTTTGCCCCCCAGCTATGTGAGTGGTGTCATCAACTCGTGTGACTCATATGACGAGGTGTGTGACTCCGATGGGGACACCATTGGGCAGGAGTGCGCCATATTCGCCATCTTTGAGTTCATCAGTGTCACTGGGGAGAGCCGGAGGTTCCAGAAGCTCCTCCCACCAATCCTCCCGGAGCTGGTCTATTACCTCATCACCTACATGCAGGTCACGGAGGCACAGGTCAGAGTGTACTGGGTCATGCATACTTTGGCAGGGAGATTCAGTCTATTAATATTAGATTGCTAGTCGAATTGACAGATTTTTTCTGAATTAGTATCAACCAATACTTAAAGTTCATCTGGTTTGAGAATGTCGGTAGAAAAACTTTAATATCCAATCAATTTCAAAATTTCAAGCACCAATGGAAAGTGCTTGTTCTCCCCGCTTTTCCAGCTTCGTACACCTTACCAGTCAAAAGTTAGCTACTTTGTCTCATAAGAAAGTATTGCATTAATCTCATTTCAATTCCGGCGGCATTCTCAAACCATATGAACTGTGTTGTATCCGCATTGAGTCTTTGACCTTTGACCCTGCTGCAGGTCCTAGACTGGCTGGATGATGTCAACCAATATGTGGAAGAAGACGATAATGAACTCTCATATTCAGGTCCGTTGTTTCCATAGCAATGTACTTTGACCTCTTCCACTCACATGACTATCATGTGACCTTGCAGTTCGCCTCTCTGCCTTTGAGCTCCTGCAATCATTGTGTGAGGAAGATGACCTCACTGCTGGTTGCCATGGCGCCGTCCTGAGAGCTGTGGAGAGGCACTTGCAAGAGACACCCCAGCTCTCCTCACAACACTGGTGGAAGGTCAGGTGACTGTCATGTGATCCAAGTGGGTGTGGTTTATAGCAGTATGATGTAATACAGGTTCACGAAGCGTGCATGCTGTGTTTGGATGTCCTGGTGGATCCTTTGAAGTCACATGACCTCCAGTTTGACTGTCAGTCCTTTGTTGACAATGTTCTCCTCTCTGATGTGGCCAACAGCTGTAAGACCACTGGCTGCTACTGATAGCACAAAGACATGCACACTAGTTCAAAGATTATGTCTGTATTTCCCTCTTGAAGCACTTGACTGTGATTGTCACTGTTTATTGCACAATTGCTCTCTCTCTCTCTCTCTCTCTCTCTCTCTCTCTCACACACACACACACACACACACACACACACACACACAGCCTCTCCTCTTCTCACTGGTAGGTGTCTGCTGTTATCTAGTAAGATGGCCACACTTCTCAAACCAGCCTCCATAACCCAGTGAGTCTGTGTGTGTGTGTGTTACAACTGCATGTGTGTGAGTCATAACTGTATATAATATTATGTGTGTTACATGTAAACTGTGTGTGTCTGTGAGCTAGCTATCCCTCTCTCTCTCCCCCCTCAGGCTATTGGATCTGGTTGCTAATGCCCTGGCTCCCTCTCAACACCCCATCCTCAGAGTCCTGGCCACTAAGACCATATACAGGTACAGCATGCACTCATAGAAGGTTGGGAAAATTCTTCCATTGTTGCCATTCCAAGAAAGTAATTTTAGCTCCTCAATATGTGTACCACCAGTAGCCCCTCCTGTTTACATAAGACCATTGATTGCTCCATTCCATGTGTGTCTGAGTGGTCTAGTGCTAGCTTCAGGTACACATATTCCCTTACATACATTTTTATATTTCCACATATGGAAACTAATGATAGAGCAATTTGAATGGTTGCACCATTGTTTTCCCTGAGAAATACTCTCATTTTTTTATCTAGATATCATCCAGTTCACAGAAAATCCAGTTTACTTTCATGATTGAATACTTAGCTATTGATCATCTCTTGTTAGTGAAGCTGAAGGTTGTTCCAACAGCTCCTTTTAAAGTCCCAAGTGCTGTAATGTATTATTGAAATGATCTTGCTTCTTTGCTGGGTGTGCTGTAGGAGATACTCAGCCAATCTATGTAGATCTAGAGAGAGATGTGAGCACACACACACAATTTCTGCATTTAATTTTGTCTGCTCCAATTTTGTTACCAGCTGAGGTGACCTTTTGTTGCATTTATAAATGCCTAACACCTGTACTGCCCTTCTTGTATGTCCATGTGGTCTTCCTTGTCTGTAATGCCCCAGCTTCATTGACCAATCTTTGCTTTTTTAGAGCAGAAAAAAAACATTGTAGCTATGAAACTTGCTATAGCATAGCCTCATTCCCCAGGCTCCTCCTTTGCAAATATTTTCTTCGATTCGCAAGCGAAGGAAAAGCCTGGAAACGAGGCTAGCTATAGCAGACTTCATCCTAGCAAGATTTTTTCCCATGGTTGTTTCATGCCATAGAAGCTCATGTGTTTATTGGTGTCTTCTAATGCTCCTTTCTCTGCAGTTTTTGTGTGGAGCTGAAACACACTGAGCATGCTCAGTTGATGCATCCCTATCTCACTGTGTACTTGGATCATGTGATCACCATGGCAGGGGATTCTCCTGAAGACGTCCTCTATATTGTGGTGGACACGCTGCAGTACTTAGCACAGGTATAAATGAAGGGACCAAGGTGCATAAGCCTCGGCACAATCGACTACTGTACCATGATACACAACCATACATGAATGCATGACCTCGTCATCCAACCAACCTCAAATTCTAGTCTGTAGCAATCAAGAATGTACTGAGTTGTGGTCAGCCTAGTTATAATAACCTCTGTTTAGAAAATTGTTGATGCTTGTAGCACTTGCAATACAGTACTGAATGCTAAGTAGCTTAGTTTCTTGATCAGTGCCAGTCTCATATATGAGCATGTGTGAGTATTCACGTATCACACAAGTCAATAATTCGGGCTCTTTCTTCTTTGTCTTTGTCTTTCTAACCTTTTTTGCCTAGATCTCGCATACATTTTGAACACCAGACGACCAGAAGAGGTGAGAGTTTCTAGCCTGCTTGCTACCACTCTTACAGAATCAATGTTAATGATTATACCAGCAATTCAAATTGCCATTTAATATCAGCTGCACAATCTATTTCCCTGCACTCAGTGTCATTATGGAGAGACTTTAGGAGTCTGGACTTGAGGCAAATGAAAAGGCTTTTTAGCTTCTCTAGCTAAAGAATGTGCTTGGATAGCTGATTTCTTGGTAGCAAAGCCATTATGCCATAGAATACTACATCATAGTATAGGCTCAGCCTGTAAGCCTTTTGTAGAAGCCTGGAAAAGCTTTTATACGGCGCGGTACGCGGTGTTAATTACATTCCATTACACGTATGATTACTTACGTCACTTCCGTCTCCAATGAATCTCATTAACGAAAACCCAACTAACATTTTCTATCAGTAATGTGTGTGGTATAAATAGGGACTCGCAACTGTATATAGTAAGTGTGTTAGTGAAGCGGGGCTATGGCAGGAGTCAAATACTGCCTAAGGTTCATCACATACATGGTCCGGGGGCCGTGGTGAGTCTCCCCTGAAATATATGCCTCGCTTACTGCATACTTACATTCAGTTGAGCATATAGTTGAGCCCCACCTACTCGCAGAACCTATGTCAGTCATAGCGTCTTTAGTGACTGGCATGCCGTGTACGGGGTAGGTGGGGTAAAGGGATAGAAGGTAACGTGTAAGCCCTTGACCGTGCAGCGCTAGCACAGTCATAATGACAAGGTCAAGGCTCGTACTGGAAATCCCGCTCAACCTTTTTTTTTTTTTCTCCATAGCTATTGTATAGCCATGGCTGTTGCATATCTCGGTCTAGGAAGGTCGTATTGAGCTGGGGTTGGTACCGTTGCGATCAGCTTGAAGAGATGTAGCTTTGTGTACACATTATTAAGCTTTCTAGTGACTGCAACTAATGAGTCATGGCTGTTGTATGTGTGGTCATAACAGACAGACGCACACACGTACACAAAACGACTACCGTAACCCTCTGCACGTGCTACGCACGCGCCGAGGCTTAATAATTATTAACACTGCATAACTATATAAAGGCACCGGTGGTGCACAAGCCTCTGCGGCACACTCTGTCACTTGCAACTGATGAGGCAGCATAAATCACAGACAGAGATGAGCAATGCTATGATTATATCAGCTGTTGTCAGATGCTATTGAGCAAACCTATAGGCTACCTGAATCATGTAATATCAGTACAGTACTACTTGGTAACCATGCAGCTTAGCTGAAACATATGTGACACTGAGTGGAAGTTCACTGGTAAACACACTAACACAACTAACTTGTAAGCTCAGAATTTTAGCTTGCAATCAATTGAGTTACTTACCTGTGCTAGCAGCTAAGCGACCTGAGCCAAGCACATCACATCCAGAGGCTGAGAGGCAGAGCTCTATCATCAGAAGCACATCCAGTCCAACTATATTTCTAGATATCGCACACTATATGTGGGGCGTGATTTATGGCTGCGGTTTCGAAGGTAAGTGTTCAGAGAAGCAACAAAGCCTCGTATCTCAGAAACTACAGTGTCTTGCAAGATTCTACACAACCATTTTCAAGATAATTTCGATTCATGAACGTAAGTACCTTCGGTTTGAACCATAGAGCGGCCATTCTTCACATTATCCCGTAACAGACAGACACACACACACACACACACACACATACACACAAAACGACTACTGTAACCTTCTGCACGTGATACTCACGCGCCGAGGCTTAATTATCATTCGTAATGTTCTTTTGAACACTTTTTTGATTTCAAGACTGAAACATAATTAACTGGGTCCTCGAAAAAATGGCACATACACACTTATACTGTTCAAATTAATGACTGACTGTCAATTTTTTTGCAGTNGGCCTTTTGTAGAAGCCTGGAGAAGCTGTTTTCTTTTTTACGGCGCGGTGTTAATTACATTCCATTTCGCGTATGTTTACGTCACTTCCGCAATTAACTGCATTCCATTTAGCGTCACGGCTTCCGTCTTCAATGAATCTCATTAACGAAACCCAACTAACATTTTCTATCAGTAATGTTTGTGGTATAAATAGGGACTCGCAACTATATATAGTAAGTGTGTTAGTGAAGCGGGGCTATGGCAGGAGTCAAATACTGCCTAAGGTTCATCACATACATGGTCCGGGGGCCGTGGTGAGTCTCCCCTGAAATATATGCCTCGCTTACTGCATACTTGCATTCAGTTGAGCATATAGTTGAGCCCCACCTACTCGCAGAACCTATGTCAGTCATAGCGTCTTAGTGACTGGCATGCCGTGTACGGGGTAGGTGGGGTAAAGGGATGGAAGGTACGTGTAAGCCCTTGATCGTGCAGCGCTAGCACAGTCATAATGACAAGGTCAAGGCTCGTACTAGAAATCCCGCTCAACGTTTTTTTTTCTTTCTCCATAGCTATAGTATGGCTGTTGCATATCTCGGTCTAGGAAGGTCGTATTGAGCTGGGGTTGGTACCGTTGCGATCAGCTTGAAGAGATGTAGCTTTGTGTACACATTATTAAGCTTTCTAGTGACTGTAACTATTTCTATGCCACAACACAATTACATGTTAGGCTTGTTGACTCTAATGCGTCATGGCTGTTGCCGAGGCTTAATAATTATTAACACTGCATAACTATATAAAGGCACCGGTGGTCCACAAGCCTCCGTGGCACACTCTGTCACTTGCAACTGATGAGGCAGCATAAATCACAGACAGAGATGAGCAATGCTATGATTATATCAGCTGTTGTCAGATGCTATTGAGCAAACCTATGGGCTACCTGAATCATGTAATATCAGTACAGTACTACTTAGTAACCATGCAGCTTAGCTGAAACATATGTGACACTGAGTGGAAGTTCACTGGTAAACACACTAACACAACTAACTTGTAAGCTCAGAATTTTAGCTTGCAATCAATTGAGTTACTTACCTGTGCTAGCAGCTAAGCGACCTGAGCCAAGCACATCACATCCAGAGGCTGAGAGGCAGAGCTCTATCATCAGAAGCACATCCAGTCCAACTATATTTCTAGATATCGCACACTATATGTGGGGCGTGATTTATGGCTGCGGTTTCGAAGGTAAGTGTTCAGAGAAGCAACAAAGCCTCGTATCTCAGAAACTACAGTGTCTTGCAAGATTCTACACAACCATTTTCAAGATAATTTCGATTCATGAACGTAAGTACCTTCGGTTTGAACCATAGAGCGGCCATTCTTCACATTATCCCGTAACAGACAGACGCACACACACACACACACACACACACACATACACACAAAACGACTACTGTAACCTTCTGCACGTGATACTCACGCGCCGAGGCTTAATTATCATTCGTAATGTTCTTTTGAACACTTTTTTGATTTCAAGACTGAAACATAATTAACTGGGTCCTCGAAAAAATGGCACATACACACTTATACTGTTCAAATTAATGACTGACTGTCAATTTTTTTGCAGTTAAGGCATATTTTTTTCTGGAAACCATCTAACTGTAGATTTGAACACAGCTCTGCAGTGTAGGCTGCATGTACTTGGTATAATTAACATAGTTTGATGGTTAATTTTTTTCTATCATAATTTTTAAGGACATCATTATATTGTAGCAATGTTTACAACCTGGTTGATGTATCTATTTATAGATGGATTCTAAAGTGACCTCTCATTGTGCTCCAAAAATAGTACCGGTTGCCATGGCGCTGTTTCTGAAGTATTCACATGGTATGGTTCAATCACTAAAGTCCATCTGGTTTGAGAATGCCGCCGGAAGTGAAATAATGAAATACTTCCATATGGGACAAAATAGCTAACTTTTGACTGGTAAGGCATAGGAAGCTGGAAAAGCAACCAAAAGAACGGGGAGAATGAGCGCTTTCCAATGTTGCCTGAAATTTTGAAATCGGTTGGATATGTTGGATATTTAGAAAGTTATTCTACCGGCATTCTCAAACCAAATTAAACCACCTAATTTAGTTTTCCCTCTTATTACAGACCCTGGTCTGATGTCGTGTGTCGAAGAGCTCTTCTCGGTATTGGCTAGGACCCCTGGTTGCCATGGTGATCTCCACTCCCGGTTCCTCCCTCTATCTGTTGAGATCCTTTCCTCCTCCGACAGTCACCTCCCTCTGGGACTGGCCGTGGTGGGGTCTCTCTCTCTCTCTCTCTCTCTCTCTAACTATAATACAGTTATTGAACTTTGACCCCTCTCCTATTGCAGGCAGTGTTGGATATCCTGGTCCATGTTGTGAGGGGGTGTGGCACTGAGGGGAGAGGGACGTTGGTCTCACAGGTCTACCCCTGTGTGGTCCAGCGAGTCCTTTCCTCTGACGACACAGCCATATTGCAAGTAATTCATCTCTGATAATAATTGCTAGGGACTTACCTACCCCTCTGATCATGTGACTTGCATGTGACTCTCTAGAACGGGGGTGAGTGTGTGCGTGCCTTTGTGTCGACCATGGTGGAGGAGCTGGCCTCGTGGAAGGACTCCACTGACTGTGGTGGTCTGCAGTATGTGGTTCAGGTGGTGCTGCATCTGTTGGACCCCAGCAGGGCAGAGTACTCCGCAGCGTTTGTTGGGAAACTCATTATTACGTTCGTTAAGAAGGTATATACCGACAGCAGCAGCTGTAATTAATTAGGATTTATTAAAATTTATTAAAGAGATAATAAAGATGTCTGTGTACGTGTGTGTGTGTGAAAGGATTAACTTATGTGATAGCTATGTTGTTACCAAATTCTCTCTCTCTCTCTCTCTCTCTCTCTCTCTCTCTCTCTCTCTCTCTCTCTAGGTTGGTAGTGCTCTAGGAGATCATCTGGAGCTCTTGTTGAGAGCTGTTCTCAGCAAGATGCAGAGGGTGATGACCACCAGTGTGATGCAGTCACTGCTGGTGGTCTTTGCTCATCTCATTCAGACTGATGTAAGTTAAGTTTAACGCAGTGTAATGCAATGTAAGTCTGTGTTATCATTGTATTCAGTTGGAAGCAGTGGTGTCATTTTTGTCTCAAGTTCCCGACCCAACTGGAAAACCAGCCCTCAATTTCGTCATGACTGAATGGTGCTCCAAACATGTAAGTTAACACACATACACACATACACACACATAGCCTCAAGTCTTCTGTTGCTTGCTAAAGTTCATCTGGTTTGAGAATGCTGGTAGAAAAAATTGAATAACTTTCTAAATATACAACTGATTTCAAAATTTCAAGCACCGTTGGAAAGCACTCATTCTCCCCATTCTTTTGGTTGCTTTTCTCTGCTTCCTACATCTTTCCAATTAGCTATTTTTCCCCATAAAAATCTATTTCATGAATCTCAATATTTTACTTCAGGCGGCATTCTCAAACCCAATGGGCTTTAGTTACTGCTATTTGTATGTATTAACAGTAAATAAACATGCAGAAGACTTGCAAGGTGATAAAGATAGATTGCATAATGATAATCAGCCATTGTTGCATGAAATCTCTCCAGCCATTCTTCTTCGGTGTCTATGAGACGAGGGCCAGCTGCCTGGCTCTGTGTAAGATACTCACCCACTGCATTCAGACTGGCGATGATCGACTGACAGAGGTCAAAGTTCGTGGGGAAGAGATCAATACAGGACAAGATGGTAAGTTTAGACATTATTTTCTGCAATCAATTATTAATTTTACGGAAGAACATTGTTTCTCGACTGTGTATCTCAGTCTGGGAAGGTCGTATGAAGCTGGGATTGGTACCATTGTGATGAGTGTGAAGAGATCTTTCAAACGATGTATGGTTTATTGCCAGATTTAAATTTGACCAAAATAATCAAAACTATGGATTTAGCCTTTGGCCAAGTGCATTTTTTTGGCAAAAATAGCTTTTTCCAATCAAAATAAACCAGATTCAATTAAAAGATCTCTTCAAGCTGATTGCAATGGATATCGTGATCAGCATGAAAAGATCTTTATTGCCAAGCTATAAAAAATTTTATCAATGTCAAGACACTATAATATTGATAGTGTGTAAAGTGAAAATAATTATTAGTTCTCGAAAGAAACTTTCCTAAACAGTTCACTTTTTCTTGTTCAGTGTTGATCCTAGTTTAACCCCTTCTCTCCTGCAGGTATTCAGACGAGGTCTCGTAAGGCGGCTGCTCCCAACCAATGGAGTCAGGTGTCTCTGCCAGTGAAGATAGTGAAACTGGTGGTCTCTGACGTCCAGAATGGCCTGGAGGTTCAGGGGATGGGCCAGCATATGGGGGACTCAGAGGTGAGGGTCATGTGAGCTAGCCTTGATGTCATGTGATCTATGAGACTATCCATTGATGTCATGTGATCTATCTATTGATGTCATGTGACTAGGATGAAGATGATGATTTTGGTGAATCCCTTGAGGGCACCTTGGAGAGTTTGATGTCCTCCGCCAAAGACTTCTCCACCCCTGGCTATGACATCACTCAGTGGGAGGTGGAGGATGACCCTGACCTAATTGATGAGCCAATCTTACAAATGGACATGCAAGTAGGTCGCACAACGTTGAATGAAGGTTTATAGTATGTCATTATTCATACGTAAGAATACGCTATTCATAGTTAACAGTTACAGTTCACCTGAAGCCACTGCATCATGTTGCTTAGCTCCCCACAATAGAAACAGTTACTATGTATTGTTAGTTCTATTATGGATTATTTTCACTCCTTGTATGTATTATTGATTTAACCTTTGACCTCCCACTCCCTAGGATCATCTGCGGCAGTATTTGCTGGAGCTGAGTCAGCAGTCGTGTTTCCCCTCCTTCCTCCCTCTCCTCACCCCGGCCGAACACCTCACACTCTCAGCAATAGGCATACCGCCAGTCACATGACATCACCTGCACTTATAGTCCTGCAATTATTAATAATTATTAGATTAATAAATTATTATGATTATTTTCCTGGGGTTGTATAAAATCAAGTGTCACTGCATGTTATTAATTGGCAATGGATCAATATAACTAGCATAAAGTTATTAATTTTGTTATCCATATAATTGTATGCTTGCATGCAGATCAAAGAATTGCTATAGCTATAGCGTCATGCAATCCATATAAAATGCAGCTGATACATTTGGTATAAGGTCGTCAATCTTGCTAGCTAAAATTTGTGATTCGAAAAGAATAAAGCATGCAGTGTTGCAATGAAGCAGAAAATAGTGCGAAGATTTATTGTAGAATGAAGCTACAGACAGTACACTTATGAGCAGCTAGATTTTAGCAGCTTTCTGGTAACATTTAGTGACGACCGTTTACCAGACAGTTGGTAACAAGTCGTCAATCTTGCTCGCTAAAATTTGTGATTTGCGAAGTTGATGGTAATGAAGGAAAATTGTGAGGAGCAATGCAAAATTAACAGAGAAGCTAAAAAAAATCATATAGTGGCCTCTATGGGCAGATTTTAGCAGATTTCCTGCTAAAATTTTGTGACGATTCTTTACCCAATAACTGGTAATGGGTCGTTAACATTCCTGGAAAACCTTCATAACGCTTTTTCATATTGACGACCCATTACCCAATTACTAGTAAAAATGATATTCCACACTTACAGCTGTCGTATTTTGCTGCTGATAATATAATTATAATTTATTTTCAATGTCTTACATACAGACGACTACAACAGGACATGGGATTGGCTACTAGTTATGGAGTTGCTACTATGGCCACTTCCATTGGTTTGGTGGGGGGTCAGAGGTCAATGGTCGCCATGATTGCCAGTCTTCCATCTTATTAACTAACGACAGCTCTCTTTCCGCCTAGAGAGAGAGAGAGAGAGAGAGAGAGAGAGAGAGAGAGAGAGAGAGAGAGAGGGAGAGAACAGTACGCAGTGTGCAATAAGCCAGTAATAAATCAGGTGCAGACCTTTAACACTAACCATAAAGCATACATCATAATAAATTATTAGACGTTACTACAGTAAGGCAAGAGAGAGATAGAGAGAGAGACCCACCTGATCAATGAGCTGCTCCACCTGCCCACAGCCAATCTTCTCCTCAATGGAGCTGATGTTGTTCTCAGCCTGCACAATCTGCAGTCTCTGTTGGACTATCTGCTCAGTCTGTTTCCTGTACGTCACATCCTTAGGCAGCCTCTGGAGGGCAGAGAGCGTCTTAGTGTAGATGTTGCAAAGAACCTAAAACGTTTATAATGACATCAAGTAAAAAAGCATGGACATAAATTTATACTAGGTGAAACAGTGTCTTATTTGCTCACTTCTCTGGCATTGGCGCTCACTGCGTATCCCACAAGTCCTGTAGTCTGTAGGGAAATGGAATAGAGTCACAGACATGCCATCTTTATACCATTATTCTACCTTTTTCACTGCTCCACTCATTCTTCTTGCTACAAACAAATTTAGCACCGAACGGGTTAAAGTTTACCTAAAAGAAAATTTGAACTTTTCGTTAATTTAGAAGACCACATGGTTGGTGTTTGTGTAGAGATGAAGGTACTCGTCATTTGCTTGCTGTTGGTAGGCCTCGCAGCTGCCAAGAAGTCGGTCCTGGAGCCAGTGGATCGTGTGAGAGCCACCCCACCGCCTCCCGTGCGCGTGAAGGAGCTGGAACTGAGCCTGGTGACGAGAGAGATCGATTTAAACACACACCTCGCTAAAGTGAAGAACACCATTGTCATTGAGAATAAGGAGACGAGCTCAGTGTCCGAGTTCCTCTACACTGTCGATGGAGACTTCAAAGATAAAGTGGCCTACTTTGGAGCATCTGTAAGCACGCACCTACAAGAGTTGCAAGATATTTTGATAGAATGTGGTATTATTTATAGCATCTCTCTCTGTTTTTCAGTTGCAGTTGGAGAAGGATGCATCCAATACCATGCCCCTGGTGGTGGTTCCAGGATCCTCATTAGAGGGGCGCCCTCATTTAGGTGTCTACAAGATCATAATGCCTCCATTGGCAGCCGGAGATAAGTGCACCATGGTCGTTGAACTGGTATTAGCCCGGGCCATACTCCCGTTTCCAAGAGAGATCAACCAAAATGACCAACAGCTGGTTCAGTTCATCGGCAACGTCTACCACATCTCCCCCTACCCCTCCAAGAGCCAGACTACCACAGTCACACTCCCCAACTCCAAGATTGAATCATTCAGCAGGGTCTCACCCACGAGCTCGTCTGAAAACGAGCTCACGTACGGTCCGTATCCAGACGTGGCGCCATTTTCTACCGCTAAGATGAACGTTCATTTTGAGAACAATGGTCCATTTATTGTCGTGGCTGAACTGGATCGTTGGATCGAGGTCTCTCACTGGGGCAACATCGCTGTGGAGGAGAAGATACACATCAAACACACAGGTATGCTGGTCACTATGGTAACACACCAACAAATATGCTAGGAATGTTAATTATTGTTGATTAGGTGGTGTATTAAAGGGGTCATTCAGTCGCTATGACTACCAGAGGAACCCCAACAGCGGACCCTCGTCCGTGAAGGACTATAAGACCATCTTACCAGCGGCCGCTAAAGATGTCTACTATCGTGATGAGATAGGTAACATCTCCACCTCCCATCTCAGGGAAGACGAGGAATTTGTGGAATTGGAACTGAGACCGAGGTAGGAGGGGTGGTGGTGTTTGCTAGTTCTACTGCATAGCTGGAAATATTAATATTGACAGAGATGTACTTATATACCGTATAGCTGGAAATTTCCGTGGGGTGCAAATTTTCGTTATTTTCGTGACTGACCTCTGAGTCACGAAATTTTCCCTCCCACGAAAATTTTTTCTGAGGTCAAAGGTCACGATACTAGCCACGCTCACGCTGTCAAAGACTTCAGTTCTCTGTCTCTTGCCCGTCTTTTCAAGAAGTTTGCAGTCTAAATAGCTAGTATCTAGCTAGAATAGTATTCTACATGTATACCAAAGCAGATAAACTGTCACAAGACCTTCAAGCGCTGTAAGTTAGAGATACTTGAGTCACGAAAATTAAAACCACGAAAATTTTCTTCTGAAGCGCGGTCTAGGCTTTTCACGAAAATTTACACCCCCGAAAATTTCCCGCTATACGGTAGTACGTAACTTTCATACCGTATAGCGGGAAATTTTCGTTGGTTCAAAATTTCGTATAAACGCGCCAGAAAAAATTTTCGTAGTTTTAAATTTCGTATACGCGGCGCGCGCCCGAATAAAGTAAATGCGGATGTTAAATTTTCGCAGTTTTAATTTTTGTACATTCGAACGGCATACGAAAAATACGAAAATTTCCACCATACGAAAATTTCCCGCTAAACCGTATAAGGTACCAAAAATATTGGTTTGACAATTATAAACTTTGACTGTCACACATCAAATTAAATCCCCTTCAATATTTCCAGCTATACAGTAGTTCTGAAATGAGTCAAATCTCCTCTAAACTTATTGATTGCCTACTAGCTGTTTCAAGTGCCACCATGGCTTGTGACATTTCTCCTTTGACCTTTCAACTCAGGTTTCCTCTGTTTGGTGGCTGGCAGACTCGCTACTACTTTGGCTACAACCTCCCCTCGTACGAGTACCTCTATCACTCCGGCAACAAGTACCGCCTCACCATGAGGTACGTGGACCACATCTTTGACGACCAGCTCATAGAGAAGGTCACGGTTCGAATCGTACTGCCAGAGGGAGCCAAGTAAGTCTGTGTGTAGTTTGATTATCAATTAGCAAAGGAGCCACTGCTAATTTACCCCCAGTTAGTCCAACAGTTTCATGTCAATCATTTTTTCTATTTAATGCCCACCACAGTAGGCAATATCTAGAGAATGTGGTTTCATCCTAATGAATGCCCATTGTGACTCTATTTAATGCCCACCACAGGGATATCTTCCTGCGCACCCCCTACCCTGTGGAGGAACTCCCTAGGGAGTTGCACTACACCTACCTGGACACCCTAGGAAGGCCGGTGGTGGTTGCCACTAGCAACAACCTCGTGGAGCAGCACATCCAGGACTTCAGTGTGGAGTACACCTTCGACCGTGTCATGTTGCTCCAGGAGCCGATGCTCATCGTCCTGGCCCTCTTCCTCTTCTTCCTGTTTGTCATCGTGGCTGTCAGACTGGACTTCTCCATCACCAAGGTGAGGTGATCGTGGGGCGGGAGAGATGTACATATCATTTCATACAAACTGGGAGAGAATTTGGAGGTTTTGTCTGAAACATAATTTCAGTTCCTTTCCTTGTATTGCTTTTCCTTGTATTCCATAAATTTGGTTCTGTAATGACAATCTTTGGTTATGAAAACTTTTAGCATTTGTGTTTGACTCTCACGTTTATCTTTCTATGCTACCCCCAACCCTCTCCTATCCCCCTCCCCTCCTCCCTGCTGTAGAACCCTGCTCTGTTGGCAAGGCAACAGGCCTCTGTTGTCATGGACTCCATTCTGTCTGCTCACGACAGAAGGTCGGTCCTGGTGGCCAGCTACCAGCAGGCCATCACCACCTGTAAGAGTTCAAAGGACGTCAAGACCTTCAAGGCAACAAAGAGGAGTCTGGATGATAAGTTCAAGGCTTACACGGACCAGATAGCAGCTCTTGTGAAACAGCAACTCCAAGCAGCCGACCCAGACAGAGCTGCTAAGGTGGGGATAGGATAATAGAGAACATTTTCAGTGTATGATAATGTAAAATTGTATAGGTTTTAGTATCACCAACATTACTATTGCTTCAATGTGCTGTAGATCGGGAAATTTTTCTTTTTCACATGTGTATTTTTCACCATTTCGACCAAATTCATAAAAAGATTTTGCAATAGTAGTTAAGATTTTTTGATGACAAAAAATTCCCAATCTACAGTATAATTCAAAGTCACTGATCGCATGCAGTGGTTGAGACAATGCCTGTGTTTTACTATTAGGTGGGTGAGCTTCAGAAGAAGGTGTCAGAGATGAAGGGAGCCCTGGATGAGAGCTGTCTCCTGGCGGAGAAGGTGGTGGCTGGGAAGGTTGGGAAACAACAGTACTTGGACCAGTCCAACTCCGCTCAGGCTCGCATCGATCGTCTCACTACTGAGGTGGATGCTGTTATACAGACCCTCTAGGACACAGGAATATATTGACTAGGCAGAGAGGGGGGAGGACCCTCTAATTTAGAAAATGATTATTAATTTTGGAAAAAGAATACATACACTTTGTANCTTCCAGGTGTTGACTATGATGCCATCAGAGACCAACATCCCACTGAGATCTTCACCAAGGTGTTCACCTTCAACTCCTCTCGTAAGAGCATGTCCACCATCATCCCTCTGCCCGGGGGAGGCTATCGCCTGCTAACGAAGGGAGCGTCAGAGATTGTCCTCAACAAGTGCACCACCATCCTGGCTGAGAATGGCCGCATCGCTCCCCTTACCTCTGATGATAAGAAACACATTGTAACCACCGTGGTCCAATCCATGGCCTCAAACGCTCTCAGAACAATTGCTTTGGCCTACAAGTAAGTACCAGGTCGTCCTTATGTATATGTCCAGAAAAGTACCAAAATTATTTGTCCTGAGAAGTACCAAATCGTCCTGATAACTCTATGTAGATCCTGATAAGCACCTGGTTCGTCTTATAATAATATTATTAATACTTTATTTGTTACAGGGATTTCCCCACTGCTCCCTCATCTGATGAGATCTCCATGGCAACCCCTAACTGGGACGATGAGGAGAACATCGTCAGTGATCTCACCTGTATTGGCGTAGTGGGGATACAGGACCCTGTCCGTCCCGAGGTCAGTTGTGTGTCTGAGAGAGAGTGAGAGAGAGAGAGAGAGAGAGAGAGAGAGAGAGAGAGAGAGAGAGAGAGAAAGAGAGAGAGAGAGAGCAGTTGCAAATTTTTATCTCTACTAAATGCCCCTCTCTGTGAGAGGCTCTGCCTGGAAAAGAGCTGCTATGTACATGTATCTCTGTAGGAAATGTTGCAAATTTTTGCTGCGTTTGGCTTCTCAAATAAACAAACCATAGAAACAAAGCAATCATATGTTTCCTGTTGTTCTAAGTCAGCTATCTTACAGCCTAGGTACATTCTCTATAGTCTGAGTACATCTCCCTACAGCTCTGCTGTTGTTATGCTATGTTATTCACTAGTTCAGGATGACTGACTTTGCAGAGGATGTTATTTTTCCTGGCAGATTTCCTGCACTAACTATCACATGATATATGCTCCTAACTAACTAGCAAGCTAGACACCAGCCCAGGTGCTGCAGTGACAGTTCAGCTATTGCCTGGTTGTGTTGCCATCCAATAGTCTAGTGAGTGTCTACATTCTCTCAGTGTCCGTTTTAGCAAGAGGCCATTATTCACGACAGGAAGTTGTGAAGCATTGTGAATGACATTAACCAGTCACATGCACTTCCTGCCCTCTGTACTCCACTGACAGATGGCCTGCATGTGCCATGCGCCACTAACCCCTTGGTTGTGTAACGTGCAACAACCTTTTTAAAAAACAAAATACATGTAAGCTGGTAAATTTGGTCAGAATTGAATTGCCGATCATGTATGTTAAATAAAATTTACCAGAAAGTTTTATATGCACTTGCACACATAATAAGAGACTTAGTTGTCAAATTAAAAATCACTAATAATGCTAAAATGCAAATTTGCTAAAGTATAATAGTACCGTAATGCTGTTCTAGTTTGAGTGTCTTCATCCTATTCTAATTAATGCCCACCCCAGGTGCCTGGCTGTATTGCCAGCTGTCAGAAGGCCGGTATAACCGTCCGTATGGTGACTGGGGACAACGTGGACACAGCCAGAGCCATTGCTCTCAAGTGTGGCATCATCACCAAGGGAGACGGCTACCTCGTGGTGGATGGGAAGGAGTTCAACAAGAGGATCACTGACTCCAATGGCGAGGTAAGGATGATGTCATTGTTAGGTAATGAATAATTATATCATCATTAGGTAATAAAGAATGATGTCATTATTAGGTAATAAAGAATGGTGTCATAATTGCTCTCTCTCTCCCTACCCCCCCCTACCCCCCTTAGGTGAGTCAGGACAAGTTTGATCGTCTCTGGCCTAGACTGCGGGTGTTGGCTCGCTCCTCTCCCACTGACAAGTACACCCTGGTGGATGGGATGATCAGATCGAGGCTCCACAAGAACAGGGAGGTGGTGGCGGTCACAGGGGACGGCACCAACGATGGACCAGCCCTCAAGAGGGCAGACGTGGGATTTGCCATGGTCAGTACATAATGTGTAGTATTATCATAATCATTGTGTTTTAGGATTGTATACAAGTGTGCCCATATCTCAGTCTAGGAAGGTCGTATGAAGCTAGGACTTGTACCATTGTGATCAGCTCAAAGAGAGCTGTAGAATGATATCTATTTTGTTAGGTTTTGAGTCGGAAGCCAAATTAACAAAATTTGATAAAATCCCCTGACTATAGTCCACACTTTTTTTATAATTTCAGGTCAAAATCAAACCTATATCAAAACAGATATCATTTGAAAGATCTTTTTGAGCTGATCGCAATGGTACCAATCCCAGCTTCATTCGACCTTCCTAGATATGGAAATTTTATTTTGTTATGTACTTTTGCAAAGAGCTTTCAACAAAGTACCATTGCAAAGGATATTGTCAGGTGTATATACACACACACACTCACACACTCACACACTCACACACTCACACACACACACACTCACACACTCACACACTCACACACTCACACACTCACACACTCACACACTCACACACACACACACACTCACACACTCACACACTCACACACACACACACTCACACACTCACACACACACACACTCACACACACTCACACACTCACACACACACACACTCACACACTCACACACACACACACACTCACACACTCACACACACACACACTCACACACTCACACACTCACACTCACACACTCACACACACACACACTCACACACTCACACACTCACACACTCACACACTCACACACTCACACACATTCATTGTTCTAAGACCACATCTATTGTTCTATCCTCGCAGGGAATTGCAGGAACAGACGTGGCCAAGGAGGCGTGTGACATCATCCTGACTGACGACAACTTTGCCTCCATTGTGAAGGCCGTCACTTGGGGAAGGAACGTCTACGACTCCATCTCCAAGTTCATCCAGTTCCAGCTGACAGTGAACATCGTGGCCGTTACCCTCACTCTCATCGCTGCTTTCTCTATCGGCGACTCCCCCCTGAGGGCCCTCCAGCTCCTCTGGGTCAACCTCATCATGGACACCTTGGCCTCTCTGGCTCTGGCAACAGAGGCACCCACTCCAGAGCTGCTCAAACGCAAACCGTACGGACGAAACAAAGCTCTCATCTCTCGACAGATGACACTCTTCCTGACAGCCCACTCCATCTACCAGCTCACAGTCCTTCTGGTGATCCTGTTTGCCGGACCAAACCTGTTTGACATTGACGATGGTAAAGGTCGCGGCCTCAGAGCTGCCCCCTCCGAGCACTACACTCTCATCTTCAACACCTTTGTGTTCTTCCAAATCTTCAACGAAATCAACGCCCGTAAGATCCACGGCGAGAGGAACGTCCTCAGCGGGATCTGGAAGAACTGGATCTTTCTGATCATTATCGTGGGACAGGTCACAGTTCAAGCCCTCATTGTGGAGTTTGGTGGGCGTGTCTTCTCGACGAGTGGGCTCCCCGCTGACCTCTGGATGTGGTGCATCTTCCTTGGCTCCATTGAACTGCTAGTAGCACAGGTCATCCTCTTCATACCCGTCAAATCAATACCGTTGCCATGGAAACACGTTGAGGTACCTGAAGAGGAGGAGGATGTGGACTCTGACCCCTTGCAAGACGAGGAGAACAGAGCCCGTTATCTCTGGTTGAAATCTCTCACCAGATTGAGGACACAGGTGAGGTTGCCCCTCTCATTATTAAATCTTTCTATTTAATGCCCACCTCCTAATGCATACAGTATCTTGACCATTAGTTTAAACTGTTGCTGCTGCTGTAGTATCACTATCTGTCGTAAAGTAAATGCTATTCATTTCTCTCCCTGTATGGGTGTTAAATTGTTTCTATATAATGCCCACTGTCTCTGGTAGCATACCAAAGGTCCTTATTATACTTGTCCCTGTTCTCTCTCTCTAGATTCGTGTTGTGAATGCCTTCAGAGCTGGGATGGAGCAGGGCTCTCTGGCTCATATCCCTCAGATCCACGGCACCCCGCGATCAGCACGATACAACAGACCTGTGACTGGCATGGAGACAGCAGTGTAACCATGGTGATGCTAATGAAAGCTCTAACAATAGGGGTGTGAGGGATTGTGTAGTTTTTAGGTAAATACTGTGTATAGTAATGCTGTTGTGCTTAGGAAATACTGACAATTATGTGCTTCATTTGAAGTTTTCTGAACATTTTGGTTTCTTTGTACATTATAAGCTGATGTGTGGATGTTGTTTGAAGTGTTTTCAATATGTTCTTTTGTTCCTTTTTTTTTTTTTCATACAAAATTAACGACTCTTGAGACAAAACAATGATAGGTTTTTAAAACGAATGCCAAATATTAGAACAGTTTTGAGATCAGTCAGACATAGATGCCCACCCAGAGCAGGAGGAAGAGGGCTCCAAACCCCATGAAGAGTGACGACCACAGAGATATGAGCAGCTCCTTCACAAAATATCTCGAGAACTTTGTGCTAGTTACTTCATATCTAGTGCCACAGTCAAGGAATATATACAACACAAGGGGTGGGGGGTTGTAGCTATGATGAAATAAAACTGATATCTATCGATTCTCTGTCAGTTTATTAAAGCAATGATAATTTCCATTACTGATATCTCTATTGTGACATGCAGTGTGTGTGTGTGAGAGGATACACAAAGAACCAGGCCATGAAGAAGAGTCCTATCCCCAGTAGAGTGATGGCGAGATGCGGGTAGACGGCAGGGTTGATGGGACTCACGTATCTTATCATTGACTCATCCTATACAACGTCAAACATGTACTGAGAGACTAGAAATACGACACAGAGAGAGACTCACCATTTTCGTCACATGTGGTGCTGTGCGTTAATTGGAAATAATCGTTAAACGTTACTGCGCATGCTCAGTAGACAAGAAGTCTAAACACAGTAGTAGCCCGAGTTCGGTGTGTTTGAACGGAAGTTTTCTCTGCTTTAAGAGTTCAAGAGGCTTACAAATAAACCATGGTGAGTGTTGTACAACTAAAACACACGAATTGACCGTTTTGCTAGGTCGCGATCACTCAAAATGAGCGTTAATTGTGCGCTAATGTTTTCCCACAGGCTGCAACGCTCAAACCGTACCTGAACGCAGTCAGGTCGACCCTCACGGCTGCGATGTGTTTGGAAAACTTTGAGAGTCAAGTCGTTGAACGTCACAACAAGCCAGAGGTTGAAGTAAGGTAGGTTGGTTCATTCATGACCATATATGGTCAACACATCCACTGTGTATGTGTGTGTGTTTCTACAGGAGTAGCAGGGAATTGCTGATGACCCCTGTCATTGTCAGCCGAAATGAGAAAGAGAAGGTGATGATCGAAGGAGCCATCAACTCAGTCCGTGTTTCCATTGCTATCAAACAGGTGAGGGTTGTATGACTCTTTCTGAGGGGTGGGCATTAATTGGAGTCTGTGTACTAGGCTGATGAGATCGAGAAGATTCTGTGTAAGAAGTTCATGAGGTTCATGATGATGAGAGCTGAGCACTTCTTTATCCTTAGAAGAAAACCAGTAGAAGTGAGTCCACCATTTTACGCATGCACCCTGTCATAGTTTTGACATAGCCTAATATATGTGGTTTTGAAACAAGTTTCTGCATGGAATCCACCATCATTACATGTGTGGGTTAAGAGCAACAAAGAGTCATATACAAACAATAAGTTGATTATATTGGCAAATCCTTTGCTAGCACCAAAATACATATTGACTAATTCAATGCTCTCTCTCTCTNTAGGGATACGACATTAGTTTCCTTATCACCAACTTCCACACGGAGCAGATGTACAAACACAAGCTGGTCGACTTTGTTATTCAGGTGAGACAGACCACCCCCTCCAATGGTGTGTGTGTGTGTGTTGATGATGTTCATCCTCTCAGTTTATGGAGGACATTGATAAGGAGATTAGCGAGATGAAGATCTCAGTGAATGCCAGAGCACGTATTGTGGCAGAAGAATTCCTCAAGAATGTAAGAAATCTCTTCTTTTGCTCTTACAACATTTATTGATCTCCTAAAGTTATTACTTGCTCTCTCACTCTTATTCTTTCTCTCTCTTTCTCTGCAGTTCTAATTTTATTAATACGATGGACTAATGCTAAGACTGGCACAGCAGTGTGTGTGTGTGGTAGTAGCATGATGTGTGTTCACTAGTGACCTGTGTTTTATTATTATTGTTCAACAGTTCTTCTAATTATGCGCAAATAGTTTTATATCACATTTTGAAATTACACTATCTGGTAATGGTCGTCAAACGACACGCCTTCTGGTGCTGAGTCAGCATAAATAGTTCGGTATCAACATGGCGGCTGCTCCATCCGAAGCTTCGGCCACAGATGCTATGGAAGTGGAGGAAAATGGCGCCTCTACCACTCCCGACAATAACAGTGAGTGTACATTAGAGCCGCACACTAAACCAGCCGTTACAGCTCACACTGGTCTACGTGCAGATGTTGAAGCGAGCCAGAACAAGTGGAGCTTGTCCCAGCTACAGGAGACGCTCAGTGCTGTCTCCAAGAAGTGGTACCAACTAGGTCTGAACCTCGGCCTGGACTCCACCGAGCTGCACGAGTTTGATAAGCCAGATTATGATGGGGACAGACTGGAGGCCATGTTGAAGGCTTTGGTGGAGAAGGAGAAAGAACCCATCACTGCTGCAGTACTGGTGGATGCCCTCAGGAAGATAGAGGAAGTGGAACTGGCAGAGAAACTAGCCGAGCAAAATGGTAGGATATTACGACTATAGAGCAAGTGCAATTACGTCATAAAAAGCAGTAGTATTTTGATACTGGATATAATTATAGACATTTTTGTCATACAGAAATGTATTAAATGACAGCTGCCCATTTCTCCATATTATCACTCCTGCACATTAATTTGCCATATGGAGGTAGTTGATAGCACCCCCTCAATATCTCCTTATTAAATGGTATAGCTACATGCTGATGTTAAAATGGTGGCTGTGTGTGTGTAGGTTTGAAGGAGGAGAAATCGTCTGATGATTCCAGCAATATCCCCGACTACAAGACACAGAAAACAGAGCTCCATGCGATCCTACAGCAGAGGCTGACCAAGGGAGACACATGGTATGCGCACACACACACACACACACAAACACACACCTATTGTGAGGCATTAAATATATAGAGGCCTGCAACCTTATTCTAAATTGAAAGTGCGTATAAATTATGATTATTTGAAATTAAAATAAAGTTGGTTGATTTTTGTCGCATGGAAGCTAATGGTTGACAGCTGTTTCTGTGTATTGTTTGTCTAAATTTTGTGGAAGTTATTTGCTACATTCACTGACTCACTCTCTCTCTCTCTCTCTCTCTCTCTCTCTCTCTCTCTCTCTCTCTCTCTCTGTAGGTACCTGGTCGATGTCAGGTGGATGAAGCAGTGGAAGAAGTATGTTGGTTATGACACATGGGACCAGAGCTCTGCAGGTCAGGAGTCAGCCAATCCTGGACCAGTCGATAACTCCAACCTCTTCAAAGGTACCAGCCATGTTGCTGTTGTTGCTGTGGTGCTGATCTTCTTGTAAACCTGTGATTGCTACTAGACGTTGGTGTGTTGGAATTTCATGTCTTGTCATGTTTTCTTGTTGCTATGGACAGATCGCGAGGTAGAGAGTCTGAGAGAACATTTAATGGAGGAACTGGACTACTACCTGTTGCCTGAAGGAGCCTGGAACAAGCTGACATCTTGGTACGGAGTTACCCAGGACTCTAAGCCCATTTCAAGACGAGTGGTTGAACATGGTCTCTACATGAAGCACTGTAAGGTGGAGGTGTACCTGCTGGACTTCAAGCTGTGTCTCCACCCCCATGTCAATGAGACCAGGAGCAAACAGTTCAGCAGAGCAGACACTGTTGGTGAGTCGAGAGAGAGAGAGAGAGAGAGAGAGAGAGAGAGAGAGAGAGANTGACATAAAGGCCATGAATCCATTGAATTTGACCAATTTCCAGTTAGAGTTGCCCTCAACATGATACAATCACTGCCATTGTCCTGTCAGTGAGATAATCCCTAGGCCTCAACTTCAAAGGAGTAGCCTGTGAGATAACAGAGCTAGTTCCAAGCAGTCACTCAGTTGAATATGAACTGGCAAGGATAAGACTGTGTGTTTGATGTAGAGATTAATAATTACCATACTTCCTCTTGGTTACTGGCAGACAATAAGATTACATTTAAGCCCACAGTGTGTTCTCTCTAATCTATATCATAATGCATAATCAAGTGCAAAGACTCTCACACTATTATGCAGGTGTGCTGGGTGTTGCTGGGGGGCCTTTCGGCTTACTACTTCCAAGAAGTGTCGACGCTACTCCGTAAGAATTGTTATCACAATGCTTGGAGTGAATGATTTCCATGAATGCTATCAGCCACTATAGAGCTGAGTTACCCAATATAGTCCCAAATATGTTAACATAGATACAAATTAGCAGTTACGAAAACTTTCAATTCTTGTAGATTTGAAGTTGACCTGCGTGTACTATACCCCGACCCTGTTCACTACTCACTGGCCATGGCTCTGGCTAACATGCTCTGGTCCAGGTGAGGGTAGCAAGGAGAGCTCATCCTGGGAAGGCACAATAGAATGTCTCTGTTCACACACAATGATATGGCATGGTCAGTAGATGCTTTTGAAGTGGTTTTTTTTGTTGTTTTTTTTGTAGGCTAGAACCTAATGCATACATGTCTTCAGTCACTACAAACCCACTGCCAGGAACTCCAACACACAGGGTTAGTTAGTGTGTGTGTACATAGCCCCCACATGTATTATACACACACATGCATTATGCACAATACACTCTTGTACAGGTACTCTATCATTATGCTCTGGGAGATGCCCAAGTGAACATACTGGTAAGCTTGTTTTGAAAATGATGTAGTTTCAAGTGCTTACTGGGAATTGATTTGTGTTGAATCAAAAGTGCAACCAGTCTAGCAGTACCAACCATTGTCAATCAACAGATTCAAATAATTGTATTTCCAAGAATTGTTCAACTTACATGATTGGAATAGGACCACCTGCTACTAGCAGGACAACACAATACAAATTTAATAGCTGTCATGGTGATAATTGTGCAGCCACTAACAATGTACATAATTTGTGGCTAGACCAGAATGTAGCTGAAAGCACTTGTAATGTACTTTGTGTACTCTGTACAGGTACATACATAATAGTTGTATATATGACCCTTAGGGGGGGGGGGGCACTCAATACATAAGGGCATGCAATTAGTTTGTTTGCCATTGACCTCCTGTGACCCCTAGCTACTCTATTGTCACCTCCACCCATCCAGTAACTGGCAATTAGCCTATAAAATTTTGGTTGCTAGGCAATGGCAAACAGGTCAGACCTACATTGCCTGTGACTGGACCCCTAAGAAGAAGGAGCACTGCTATCTCTCTGAGGTTGCTGACGTGAGTTAACATCAGCTGTCAAACTGGACAAGATAGCCTACCATCCATCTTTGCTCTCGGACTGTTTAAACTGCAGGAGCTAAAGAATGATGCTAGTTGCCAGGAGGAGGCTCAGGGGCCAAAGAAGAACATCAACCTGATGGACTGTCTAAATCTCTTTATTGAAAAGGAGACGCTGAGCAAGGAAGATCAATGGTGGGCTTTAATTAGAATTACCAACGATGGTGATGGTACTTATTGTGTGTGTGTGTGTGTGTGTGTAGGTTCTGCCCAGATTGCAAAGAGTTTGTCCAGGCCTCAAAAAAGTTTGACCTGTGGAAATTGCCAGAGATCCTCGTCATCCACCTCAAGAGGTTCTCCTATGACAGGTACAGCTAGCTAAAGTCCATCTGGTTTGAGAATGCCGGTAGAAAAAAATTGAATAACTTTCTAAATATACAACCAATTTCAAAATTTCAAGCTCCATTGGAAAACACATGTTCTCCCTGTTCTTTTGATTGCTTTTCCAACTTTCTACACTTTACCAGTCAACAGTCAGCTACATGTATTTGCCCCATGTAAAAAGTATTGCATGAATCTCATTATTTCACTTCCGGCGGCATTCTCAAACCAGATGGACTTAAGTGAGTGGCTCCATCTGTTGCCATGGTGACTGTATTGTGTGATATGGTACTGCAGGTACTGGAGGGACAAGTTAGATGTGCTGGTGGAGTTCCCAGTGAAGTGAGTCAGTGCAACAAACACTTAAACATATTCACTGCATGTTTAGCTAGGGACTGGACAGCTCAAGGGAATACTCCACACACACACACACACACACACACACACACACACACACACACACACACACACCTCATCTTCAGTGGTCTGAATCTCTCTGACTATCTCCTCAATGACCAAGATCAAGATGAGCCCATCTACGACCTCTTTGCTGTCTCCAACCACTTTGGAGGAATGGGCGGAGGCCACTGTAAGTTAATTAACATAAATAACTAACAGGACCATTACTGTTGTGTCCCCCTCCAGACACGGCCTATGCTAAGAACAAAGACACTGGGAAGTGGTACAATTTTGACGATAGTCACGTCTCAGAAACCTCTCCTGACAGATTGGTGGTAAGAGAATGTACGACTGCAAAATGTTTAGAACTTTATTGTGTGGATAAAATAGTAATATTATGGTTAAGTTCACATACGTAGCCTGTACCAAGACCACCCCCAGCTATTCCATGTTACAGTGTTACAGTATGTGTATACATGGCATTTAATAGCTGGGGGTGGCCTGAGTTAGAGGATAAAATTTACAAGCAACAAATTTAAAACTTTAAATGTACACATGGTACAATAACATATATGTTATTGTTATTGTTTATAACAAGATACAGAGCTAAAGGTTCCCTCAACACAATGCATTGGAAAAAATCTTGAGATCAATTAATTACATGTCAGTCAATTAATGACAGATAATTATAATATGTGCTATATTGCAGATCAGTTTCAAGGTCAAGCATGTAAGCATCCATGGATATTATAACTCTCGGTTATAATATCCATGATGTAAGGAATTCGAACTGCATATACATGTACATGCATGTGTGATATTAATTCTCATGCAACAATAATAGAATTATTATCATTATATTTTACACTTTTATTTATAATGCCATTCATGTTTTTGTTTGGTAAAATGAATTTCTTATTCAAACAACACTAGTATACAGTTAGTTATTAACAAGCATTAAACATTGTATATATATAGTTTGTCATAAATAAATCATTAATTTTCTTGTTCCATTCAGAGAACAGCAGCTATCTATTAATAGTAACTAGTACAGAAAAAATTGAGGCTATTTTTAGTATCAGGTCGAGTTCGGCCATCCGTTGCATGATGGGTGTGGCCTAGTCCGGTTCCTCCAAGCTGGTGTTGGCATCGTCAAACACTTCATGGTCAGACATACTCTCAGTAGGCTGTATGGATGGGAAAACAATGATGTCATAGTGATGTAATCTACTTAAACAGTGTATGTATAATGATGTCATAGTGATGTAATCTACACAAAGACAGTATCATGACTTAATCATGAAAATGATATGCGCAAATGTCATGTAACAAAAACTTCAAAATAATGACATCATTATGATGTAATGGACTCACATCTTGAGTTCCTTCCTCCTCGTGGGAAGTGGGTGTGGTCTCCCCCTTCTCCTGTGGCTGGTACTTGGCCTTCAGCTGTCGTCTCTCGTCAGCAAACGACTGACTCAGGGAGCGGTCCAGGATGGGTCTGGTGGGCTGGGGGCCCTCAGGGCGTCGCTGGTAGAAGAGGACGTAGGCAGAGGGAGTCTAGAGGGAGGGGGGTGGGGGAAGAGAGAGAGAGAGAGAGAGAGAGAGAGAGAGAGAGAGAGAGAGAGAGAGAGAGAGAGAGA
>CAXIPT010000010.1:2595082-2617001 GCA_964030475.1 Tethya wilhelma | reverse complement strand
ACACACACACACACACACACACACACACACACACACACACACACACACACACACACACACACACACACACACACACACACACACACACACAGCATACACATACGCAGATACAGTGATGCACACACACACATGTGCAGACGCAGACATATAGCTAGACACATCCACTGTCTGGGGGACTCCCAACATGACAAATGATTAGAAAACATAATTAAATTAAATGTTTATGTCACATGATTTGATTCCTACAAAAGGCGCACATTTTGAGTCATGCATTTTTGAATTCAAAATATGAAGTTGAAATTAAAGACAGTTGTTCTTTTATCTAAATTTCAAAGAGCGATCCCCAGGAGGGAAGGAAGAAAAAAGTTAAAAAAGGAGGGAAGAGTGAAAAGTATGTTTTTTCACCGAAAAATGAGTGAAGATGAAGTAAAGGAAACAGTTGAAGTGAACTTTGACAAAGTCTTAATTAAAATAAAGGTTCTACATTGTGTGAATGCCAACTGGCTCAGGGTTGGTAGCAACAGCTGGCCTTCAGGTAAATGGATCCTATCCAACAGAGGCAGTATCTACCTGTGTGAAGTTGAGGTAAAGGTATTCTATTTAATAAGTTATTTTAAATAATTTAATACAATAAGTATATAGGACAGGTTTATGTTCCTTTCTCTTTGTTAAAACTTTTAATAGAAACCACCAACATCAGAATCAGAGCAAGATTCAGAGCAAGATTCAGAGCAAGATTCAGAGCAAGAAGCAGACCAAGATTCAGAGCAAGATTCAGAGCAAGAAGCAGAGCAAGAAGCAGACCAAGATTCAGACCAAGATTCAGACCAAGATTCAGACCAAGATTCAGAGCAAGAAGCAGACCAAGATTCAGAGCAAGAAGCAGAGCAAGATTCAGACCAAGATTCAGAGCAAGAAGCAGAGCAAGATTCAGAGCAAGATTCAGAGTCAGAGCGGTCAGAGTATGCATACCTTCAACCCTCACTCAACTTCGGATCACCTCAGAATGCTCCTGAAGGGGTGAGAAATTTACTATTATTATTGTACGTATGCTAACCTTAGGGATTTGGAGCAATGACTGACCATGCAGTTTCCCTAACAATGCATGACAATCACATTCTACATAAATCAGTGACCACTTTATACTTCCCTCCTTGTAATATAATATAGGAACTGTCATCGGCCCACTCTTCACCGTGGCCTGACTCTGAATCACCCAGTATCTACTCCTCACAGTTTGAATTCTCCTCATCACAATCTTACTCACCTCCTCATTCACCACAGTCCAATTGCCCCATTCACTGCCCTCGTCATTCCTCACCAATAAACTGCCCACTTCACTCTTCAATAGCCAACTCTTCGCCAGCTCTTGAAGAGGTGAGAGATTATGATAAAAGATAGTTTACAAAATGCATGTAATAACACAATTGGTGCGTACACAAAATTAATATTAATCTTACATGATATATAGTAATCATTATTATTAATTATATTATTATATGCAAAGATTAAGTTAGAGATTCTCATATCTCAGATCTCTATCTCTGATACAGGAATCGTATGCCTCTCCTAATCCAACATCTAACAATGTATCACTATCGTTACTTAGAAGTCCATCCCCACCAGATGATTGGGATTTCAGGGTATGTCCCATGTGTAACTGTGTAACCTCAACATAGTGAAAATTATGACATCTCTTTATTTTTGATTCTTTATCACTACATACACGTAGACGGAGCAACTGTTGTGGAGGGCAAGTGCCTGGTTGGTAAAGGGTTATTTTGCAACAAGAAACATCAGAGAATTTTATGAAAAATGACATTGGATGTATTAAACAGTCAAAATTGAACAAAAATTTTTGAAACTTTGTGCTGACCGATATAATTATAGAATAATTAATAATGCTTATTTCCTCACATGAATTCGGACATATAGATCTAGATGTCGATCAATCAGATAACATTCAATTTATTGCTGTTAGTTTCGAAGATCCCATTCAATCGATATCAATTTAATTTGGACTTGGAAGGGGTTAACCTTACAATAATTATTGATTTTAATTCTATTATTATAATGACCATGCAGTTTATATATTTTTCCTTGATCCTTATCATAGGAATCAGTATTTATATATGCTATAATCTTTATTTGAATTTTTGAGGATCCCATCATAATTGACATCGATCAAAAATAGACATCGATTGGATTTATATTTCCCTTGTATCATAGGAACCATCAGAGAGAGAAGATGAGACAAGGAGTTAAATTGCTCATGTGTGGAAAGTGACCAGTTTTTTTTAAGGATCCAATCAAAATTGACATCGATTGAAAATTGACATCGATCAAAAATTGACATCGATCAAAAATAGACATCGATTGGATTTTATATTTCCCTTGTATCATAGGAACCATCAGATATATATAGAGGATGAGACAAGGAGTTGCTCATGTGTGGAAAGTGACTAGTTTTATTTGAATTTCCATCAAAATTGACATCGATTGAAAATTGACATCGATCGAAAATTGACATCGATCAAAAATTGACATCGATTGGATTTATATTTTCCTTGTATCATAGGAACCATCAGAGATAGAGGATGAGACAAGGAGTTGCTCATGTGTGGAAAGTGACCAGTTTTTTTGAGGATCCAATCAAAATTGACATCGATTGAAAATTGACATCGATCAAAAATTGACATTGATCAAAAATTGACATCGATTGGATTTTATATTTTCCTTGTATCATAGGACCATCAGAGATATATAGAGGATGAGACCAGGAGTTGCTCATGTGTGGAAAGTGACCAGTTTTTTTACGTATATGCTATCTTCATTTGAATTTTTGAAGATCCCATCAAAATTGACATCAATTAAAAATTGACATCGATTGAATTTATATGCTCATGCATGTGTGGAAAGTGACTACTTTTTATGTTATATTCTTGAATTTTTGAGGATTGATCCCAAACACAAACAATGATAGTTTGGACTTGGATTGGATTCACTTTATTATTACTATTGTACTACTGTAGGAGATCCATTTTTAATTACCAAAGAAAAACAGAAAGAATGATTAGCAATTGCATATGAACACTGATTTCACAATAAATTATTACTAGTGCAGTGATAATAATCTATTAATACACTATGATGTAGTTTGATGTGTGCTGCTGATTCCAAAGCCCAGTTCCTCCGCCTGCCTCAGCCTCTCCAGGCAGTGATGGTACCTCTCTTGAATGGAAACCACACTCTCCTGGAGCTTGGCTATCTGGTCATCCATCGCCACTTTCAGTTGCTTGTAGAGCCTCAGCTCCGACAGAGCATAGCCTGCAACATACCAAGAGAACAACATCTGTTCATTACACAAACTTCTACCATAATATAATAGCAGGTAAACTTGTGAGGCATTGTAAAGTCGTGAATTTGTATTTTAGCATTAGTTTTTTTGTCAAAATACAGTAGAACCTCTGATAGTGGACCCTCTGAGATAAGGACACTGTATTATAAACCTCTCAACAAAGGACAATTCTTAGTTCCCAAATATTCCAATTCCCTATTGTAGCAATACAAACAGGACCTCTGAGAAGAGGACAACCTTTCAACAAGCTGAATTTAGATTGTCCCCATTTCACTGCATATAACTGGTTGAGATATTTCACCAATCTATCTCACCTAGCTTCATTCTGACGAAGTTTGTTTGTCGTTTTTGTGACTTAAATCGTGATAAAAGACGATCAGTTTTGCCCTGGTGGGTGTGGCCAGTCAAGTCATGTGATGGTTCATCGCTATGGTTACAAGTACAGTTCTTCAGTCTCTCCTGTAGTTCACCAACCTCACTCAACAGTTGTCTACGTGTGTGTGTGTGTGTGTGTGTGTGTGTGTGTGTGTGTGGTGAGTGCTACAAGAAAATTATCAATTCTAACTACCACATAGCACAAAAATTTGGCAGATTTTAATATTCGAAGATTGGCAGTTTTGGTAAGGACTGTTAATATTAAATCTGTGAAACAGTCATTTCTGTACAGCACATACGGAATATGTGCATCAATTGCTGCAAACACTACCGGCAAAATAAAATCCACCAATCATGAAACTTTTTGACAGTCTAGCAAATTTCATTCCCACCAATATTTTGTGCTATAATTATTTCTCTAACATCTTACTTGATTTTGTTGGCTTGTTGCTCCTCTACAGAGGCTGTTCTCTCCTCGAGGTATCTCTCCACGACACTCTTCTTAGCCCTGAGGGCTTCCACCTCTCCCAAGAGAGTACTCACACTCTCCTCACGCTCCTGTGAGGGTGTGAAGGTGTGAGGGTGTGAGGATGTGTATGAGGATGTGAGGGTGTGGATATGAGGGTGTGAGTGAATGCATAGGCATTGAACTATTAAGATTCTTTGCTGATATACCCACAGTAAAGGTGGGCATTAATTAGAGTTGCACCTGGATTTGTTTCGTTCTGGTAGTATTGACGTCTTCGGTGATTCTACTCGTCTCCTACAGTTGCATGGCTTCAGTTTGAAGTGCAGACACGTCACGTGCACACTGCTGTGTCTCCTCCCTCAATATGGCCGCCTCCTGGTCCACCAGGAAGGTCAGAGTGCAAAGGTCACCATGTAAAGAATGCACCTAGATATAAAGTACGATGACACCATTACATCATTAACAACAGGGGTGTCACGTTCAAGTATGTTCAAAGTGAGTAAAGTTGGAAAATTTTAGCTGACAAAAAACTCTCCAACTGTTCCTACCAGAGGGTGCAGTTACATGCATTGTATGTATGCAGGTGAATTTGCCGAATTGGCGAATTATTCTGCAAATCAACTCGCCAAACAGTTTAATACACGCATCTAAACAATAGAGCGTGCAGAATTAAATCGTCAAATTTAAACCACCAATCATGCTAAAATACATATTTGCCAAATCTACCCTTTATATACATACATATACGTACATACATTTATACATACATACATAAATACATACCTTCTGTTTCTCTTGGTCCAGTTGCACCTTCAGTCCATCCACCACGGCCTGCTCCACCTCAGAGTGGCTGTTAGCTAGAGCCTCCAGCTCACTGGCACGTAACTACAGGGAGGTGTCAAAATGTAAGGTAAGATCTATGGCTTAATAATGATTTGGAAAGAAATGAAGGAGGTCACCTTTGCTAACACACACATACCGGCAAGTGCACACACACACACACACACACACCATCAACTGCTGTCTCTCTAACTCGGCTTCTCTCTGAAGGTTAGCTGCCTGCTCTTGAAGTTCAACCAGCTGACCTTTCAACCCATCTCTCTCCCTCTGAGCCACCTCCTGCGTCTCACAGTGACCTTTGATGACCTCTGTCAACCTCTCATTCTCGCTGGTGAGGTGCTCTCTAATTGAAGTAAGGGCTTGTTGTGAGCCAAGTAGCTTGGCGTTGTCCGTCTTGACCTGGGCTAACTGCACTTCAACAGACACACAATGACGACGAGTCTCAGCCAGTCTCTTCTTGAGGTGGAGCACTTCAGCCTATATATGTTCGAAAGATATAATTATTTAAAGATAGATGTTGAGTTATAACTCACACATAAGCAGTCATCACACACACACACATGCAGTTACATGTATATTCATAACTTATGAACTAGACTGCAAATACTTTAACAATACGCACTATGAGTTAATTAACTACTCACATGAGAGGAGGTGAACCGTGACGACCTTTGACGACCAGGACTTGATGACATCACAGAACTACATTCTGACATCACATCGTCCTAAAATAGAACTACTATTATTAGCACACGACCATTACCTCATTAAAATTACCTCACCTGTGATTCTCTGGACAGATTAAAGATGTCGCTACTGGTTTCCATGGTAACACTCAGCTCTCTCTTCTGTTTAGAAACAATCTTCTCCAGCTCTCGTATTCTAGCGCCTCTTTGATCTAGCAATGCCTTCATCTCATTGGTCAGTTCACAGCGGCCGTTCAACTGTTCCTTCATACCACCAACTTGAGCCGTCAGATCAGAGACCTGTATTGGTGGGCATTAATTAGAATACACTATTGTTTCTATTCAATGCACACCTGTTGTTGAAGCAGTATGTTGGATGTCTTGGTGCTCTCGGCATCTGCTAACACACTTTCAAAGTCAGCTGCCGTTTGCTCCAGCTGGTCTTGCAGTTCCTTGTTGGCTTGCTCCAGAGCACCATGGTCCATTTCTGACTTCCTGCATGACAAAAGAATGATGTCATATGTGTTAAAAATGATGTAATGCTGGTACTGACCTTCGAACTTGTTCTAATTGTGTGACAAGTGCCTGGTTCTCTGCTGTAAGTTGCTCAAGTTGTCTCGACGAGTGTTGAAGATGTTCTTTCACAATGTCTCTCTCCCTCTCCACGTGGCCCAGCTGCTGGGAGAAGTCTTTCCTCTCCACCTCTAGGTTGGACAGCTCCTTCTCCAGCTGACCCTTCATGGTGTCCACCTCATGACATCTCCTCTCTATCTCCCTCAGCTGGGTCTCCTTGATCATGGCCAGTTCTGACCTGCTCTCCTCCAGCTCCAGTTGGACAGACTCCACCTGCTTCACTAGCTCATCCTACAGATGTGTGGGGAGTAATGGGTGAATCAGTATCTCTACACTATCTCAGTCTATGAGAGGCGTACTGAGCTGGGACTTGTCTTTCAAACATCGCATGTTTAAAACATTTTTAAACCAATCTTTCAAACATCATATCTTTAATTCAGTGTAAAGTGATCTTTCCAATGATACAGTTTATTTGAAAATTGGAAAATGGATATTTTCCAAAAATCGCACTCGACCAAAGGCTATAATCCATAGTTTTTGATGATTTTGGTCAAAATTTAAATCTTGCAATAAACCATATCATTTGAAAGATCTCTTCACACTGATCACAATGGTACCAATCCCAGCTTCATACGACCTTCCTAGACTGAGATACAGCCAAGAATGTTGTAGTATTTTCATAACTTCAATATTGTCTGTCACAATCAACCAATACTGTAAAGCACCCCCCACCTTCTCGCCATGGAGCTGTTCCACAACATTCTCCTGTGTCTCTCTCTCTTGTTGGAGGTTGTCCAACACCCTCTTCAGCTTCTGGTCCAGCTCTGAGCCTAGTTCATCTCTCTCTGCCAGGGTCTTGGTCAGGACCTGCTCTAACTTGGCATTGACAGCCTTCTCCTCCAGCAGGGATCTCTTCAATGTCACCATGTCTCTCTCCAAGAGGGTTCGGGAATGCTGGGTGGCAGCTAGTCTCTCACACAGCTCAGCATTGTGCCGCGTCAAACGCTCCTATAAAGTTTTATAGAGGTGGTCATGTGACTGGGAGCAAAGGTCATGTGACTATAGTATAAATACATAAAGTTGGTCATGTGACTATTCCTCACCATATCAGTGAGCAGGTGGTTGGAGCCTTGCTGATGGGATGAGAGGTGTTGGACTTCACTCCTGAGAGAGTGCATGTGAGCCAATATACCCTCTGTCTCCTCAGCCTTGGCACTGAGATTCTGAGTAATGTACACCATGGAATTTTGAGGGTTTGTACAAAATTATACTATTTGATCTCTCCCACCCATATATCCGTATATCTTGGCGTACCCCACGCTAAATATCCCACCCATATATATAGGAGTGATTTAGCGTAGGGGTACGCTATTTTTCTCCTATATATATAGGAAGGATATAGCGTAGGGGTACGCTATTTTCCTCCTATATATATAGGAGGGATTTAGCGTAGGGGTACGCTATTTTCCTCCTATATATATAGGAGGGATTTAGCGTAGGGGTACGCTATTTTCCTCCTATATATACATAGGAGGGATTTAGCGTAGGGGTACGCTATTTTTCTCCTATATATATAGGAAGGATTTAGCGTAGGGGTACGCTATTTTCCTCCAATATATACAGGAGGGATTTAGCGTAGGGGTACGCTATTTTCCTCCAATATATATAGGAAGGATTTAGCGTAGGGGTACGCTATTTTCCTCCTATATTTTAATATAAAGTACTGGGATTTAGTGTAAGTGTATTATTGCTCATTTCTACATTGGGAGGGGGACTTTAGTGTACAATCACAATTCCAGACAAACTAATTATGTTAATTTTATAGGGAATGGGTGGGAGAGATCAAATAGTGTAATTTTATCTATACCCAAATTTTGGCACACACACACACACACACACACACACACAGATTAGACAATTTTTGCATTTCACAGATGTTAAATTTTCATGATTACTATAACAGTGATTTATTATATGTTGGCAATAACTGGCGCAAATAGCCAATTGTACCAACTAACAGCCACGCTAGCTGTACCTTCTCCAGTTGTGTAGCAGTGAGCTGTGCCAGAGCAAGTGATGACTTGGTCCTCTCCAGCTCAGCTAGGAGGCTGTTCTTCTCCTCCAGAGCCTCCCTCAGCTGGTCACGATGAGAGAGAGAGCCAATGTCTGTCTCCCCGCCTCCTCTCTGCTCCAGCTGGGTCACTAGTCGCTGGTTGTCTGCTCTCAGCTGCTCAGTGAGCTGGGACTGATGGTGGAGCTGGTCACATACCTCCTGGTACTGCAGCTGACACTCTTGACGAGAGAGAGAGAGAGAGAGAGAGAGAGAGAGAGAGAGAGAGAGAGAGAGAGAGAGAGAGAGAGAGACGCACGAGAGTCAGAGTCATATCGAGAAAAAATTTTTGACTGGGAACCCAGAAAAAAAGGATTTTACAAGGAATCAAAAATATTTGCCATTGAAAAAGTTGCTATAGAATGAAATGTCTTGTGTGTTAATTACAACTTGAGAGAAAATTCCCCACATACCTCTCAAGTTTCGCTGACTCTCCATCAACAGTTTATCAGTGGTGTTGCCATGGCGATCTCTAGCACCCTGCACACACACACAGTGTAATAAACACTCATTCATTAACCAGCACCATGCCATCACTCACAGAGGTGTTGCCTCTCTGCAGGAGGTATCTATTGGGGGTGGGGGCGGTGCCTAGTTTCCCCTTAGGCGTACTATCAGAGACCTTCACCATGAGTCTGGTCCGTGGCTGGGGGCTACTCAGACCATTCTTGTCCAACAGATCCACCCAAGATGTTTCCATCACTAGAGAGAGAGAGAGAAAGGGGTAGCGATAAAATTGTAGTTTTATATCAGTTGTACAAGTTATGTACATTTGATTTAATCAGTTGGAAATGCTTTGTGATATCTTTTACACACAGTCACTAGTATTACCATAGATAGTATGGTGGTACTGATTTGACTGTCAAAAACCATATCTCCAGAATCTTAGATTTTTTATCAAGGACCGTAGCCTAACTCTGATATCTTAGTAAAATTAAACTAGACATTTACCTGCTAATATTAATGCTTCTCTTTCTTACAGCACCTCGTCCATTTCACTGCAAAATTCACTCTTCACACGTTTTCCAAATAATGCGCACCAATGGTTTCTCTAATTAAGAGAACCGTAAACAAAAATATTGAAACACCACCACCATTGAAGATGTCCCGGCGTCGTTCGCTCAAGACAGAGCTCTCAATTCTGGAGAAGAGCTTCCCTAAGAACTCGGACTGCGTCTTCCAGGTCATTATAGCCTCGCCCGAGGAACTAGTGTGTCGCTTCTGCCACCAGAAGACAAATAAAAAGTACAACCTCCAGTGTAACATCTCAGTAAGTCGTGTCACAGTCTTTGGCCCCTCCAATGACCGTTAGAGAGACTGGAAATAGATGTTTGTGTCTTCATTCTGTGTTTTCTCTTCTTCTTCCCCCTCTCAGCCTAATTATCCCGTTGTCATGCCGATATGGATCACAGAGTCGGACGAGAAACATGTCGTAGATTTGATAGCTGAACTCAACATTGTGGATGAGAACAGCGCAGCCTCCAGTCACCCAGTGAGAGAGAGAGAGAGAGTCTGTCTGTGTGTGTGTTTGTGCCGACTAGTTTTAAGATGTTTTTTTTTCCCAAACCCTTACATTATTATGTCAGTCATACGTACGTGTACAGAATGTTATATGGACCATTGTGGGGGTGAAGCCAATGTTAGATTTACAGTATTGCCCAGCAAAGAATGACTGACAACATAAGTTTGTGATGTCAACTATCCATGCTGTCAGCCACGTACTCTATAATGCCTTATAATGGTTGTGTATTCCCACAAGCAATGTTTTTTGGGGGTTGTGATGACGTCACTTTAGCAACGCTCCTTCAGGTGTCATTCTATCTGAGTGTGGTAATTAATTCCCAATGCCATTTCTCTCTCTCCAGTTGCTAAGTAAAGTACGTCACCTTATCTCTCAGCTGTGTGCCCAGGCCGGGGTAGCCACGCCCCCTGTCGTAGAACACCTGTTTAGTATGGCTTCATCGGCTCAGGTGGGTGTGGCCTAATGCTAGTATGTGTGTCCATATATGTATTACTTTATCATCGTCATGGCAACCAACAGGTAGAAGACTCGGACTCTGACATGCAAGAGGACATCAGTTCAACTGAGGTACTGCCCCTAGCAATCATCACTAATAGCAGACTTGTTAAAATAACTTGGTGTAATTATTATCGCCTGTATAAGACGTACATGTACTTACATACTTGCGTACATGTTGAAAAAAAGTCCATCTGTTTGAGAATGCCAGTAGAAAAAATTGAATAACTTTCTTATTATCCAACCGATTTCAAAATTTCAAGCGCTCGTTCTCCCTGTTCTTTTGGTTGCTTTACAGCTTCAGCAATTTTGTTCCATATAAAAAGTATTGCATGAATCTCATTATTTCACTTCTGGTGGCATTCTCAAACCAGATGGACTTTAGTTTAGTGATTTCCTTAGCTAACAAGCTATTACTCTCTGCTGTATTTCACTGTGTGTTGGTTGGTATCTTGTGGTGTAGAATTGGGCCCACTTGTGCAATAGTCCATTCCACAGCATGTGCTTGGTCTGATTGATGAATGAGTTGTTAATTGAATTATGTCCATTGACAAAATGGTTAATTTTTAGTTACTACATTAGTTGTAATGATGGTCACATGACACTCACATGATGTGCAGGAGTTATCAGAAGAGGAGGAAGAGGACCAAGATGGTGATGACATGTTTGCAGATGAAGACCTCGACTTACAGCCAAGGTGAGAGAGAGAGAGAGAGAGAGAGAGAGAGAGAGAGAGAGAGAGAGAGAGAGAGATGATCACAACCCACACTGTCCAGTGACAATTGTCAGTAAAGATTCTCAATTAAAAGAACAATGGGTGCACATTGTACTGGAGATAATTGTCTCGTGCTAAACAATATGCTTCAGTGCTCTCAACACACATACTTCAGATTCCCACACTTAAACAAGTCTTTAGAAATGTCTCCCTAAACTTAATTCATACATTTACATAGTTTACTTGTTTGCTTACAGTGACAATTCTGATACGTACAATAGTTGGTCAGTTTACTTCAGTAATCACACACACACAGACTTCCGATTCCATACTTCTATGAACATTTATTTGTTTATTTGTTTGTTTACTTGTTTATTTGTTTGTTTATTTATTTGTTTGTTTGTTTGTTTGTTGTCCAGTGACCACGAGGACATCGGAGGTGACACTGGGATCACAGACGAGAACAAGGCCATCTTGGAGAGGGTGAGGATGAACACCCGTCAGGACTACCTCCACGGGACCACCTCAGGGTCAGTGAGGGCCACGGACAGACTCATGAGGGAGCTGCAGGACGTCTACCGGTCCTCACACTTCAAGGACGGTACGTGGGCGGGGTGGAGGAGGAGATGCAGTATCTTTTGTGTTACAAATTATTGTGGGTACTAATGTTTGATGTTTTTGCTGGTTGCTTAATCAAAAGCACAAAAATTTGCTCACGTAAAAATTTATTTTTAGGAACAAACTGTAATGAATATCTGTAAGTTGGTACAAGCAATGTACAAGCCACTGAGAGCCTGGGAACGAGGCTAAATTTTTTTGTCTCTAGTTTGTATCACAAAGATCCTGGCTTTGATATCGAAACCAAAGATGACAGGTTTTGGGCACCCATTTCTCATCAAACTAAGAGTCGTTTAAAGTGCTTGGAACTTTGTTTTAATTGCCTTTCTCCTTTACCAAATATTTATCATTTCCCCGTTCCCTTATGTGTGCCTCTTGTTGGCATTTAAGGTTACAATTACAATAGCCTGGTATATTTCTTAGAGGTAGGAAATTAACTTACCTTACAGCCATTGTTGGGTGTCTATTCTCTGCAGGCATCTACACCGTGGACCTCATAGATGACTGTCTCTACAACTGGAACATTAAATTATACAAGTAAGTCCTTCAGAAGTTAGTCTACCCACCTATTGGTGTAGCTACACCCATTGTTGCTGTGTGAGGTATTAATTAATAGGAAATGGTTGTTAAAAGGGGAAATGGATTTAGCTTGATACATGTTACATGTACATACTTACAAACTGAATATTAAGCACACCCTCACATCCTCACACCCTCACCCCTCACACCCTCCCTGTTAGAGTGGACCCTGACAGTCCGCTGGCAGAGGACCTCATCAAGCTAAAGGAGGCTGAGAACATGGATCACGTTCTTCTCCACATTGTCTTTGACGACAAGTTCCCCTACTCCCCTCCCTTTGTGAGGGTGGTGAAGCCCGTCATCAGTGGGGGGTACGTCTTGGCAGGGGGCGCCATATGTATGGAGCTACTGACACCACAGGTGAGAGAGAGAGAGAGAGAGAGCTAGTTGTAATGCAATAGCTGCTGCATTTTTCTATTTAATCAATTGTTTGTTACAATTTGGTCGGTAAAGATTTACTATAATAAATTTTCCTGCCTGTGTTTGCACTTGCATTGGTGCCAAACATTTTCTGATCTATGGTAGTAGCAAAACTGTCCATTTTGAGTTACAATTCATATAATTATTGTCTTGAGCAACTACCTGTCATATGCATTGATCGTGCACTCACAATGCACTCATTGTGTTGGCTATTATGAAGACAATTTTATAACAACAGATATAAAATAAGGACAGCCATGTCGGCAATAAATTTTTGATGCACCTGTGCATATAATCTCTTCCATGTTCCAGGGTTGGAGCAGTGCCTACACCATTGAGGCGGTCATCCTCCAGATCCAGGCTACACTGGTGAAGGGGAAGGCCAGGATAGTCTTCTCTCACACCAAGGTACGATAGGGGGTGGTGGGCACCATTTAGAACCATCCACCATATTAGTATACCCCTCTACAGGGAGAGTCCTACACTCTGGCCAAGGCCCAGCACGCCTACAAGTCACTGGTCAAGATCCATGAAAAGAGTGGTAAGACAATATCTAGCATGCAGTGGTGTAGCCTCGTTCCCAGGCTTCCTCTCCACTTGTCACACACCCACCAGGACTAAAGTAGAAGTGAACTTCCACTTTATTTCCAGAGAGAGTCTGGGAACGAGGGCTAGTATTATTAAGCCTCGGCGCGTGCGTAGCACGTGCAGAGGATTACGGTAGTCGTTTTGTCCGTCTGTCTGTCTGTCTGTCTGTCTGTCTGTCCCATCGAAATCTCAAGAAAGACAGCTCTAGCGAAAAAATGAATGGTACTTACGTTCATAAAACTGAATGATCTTGTAAAATTACATTTTTTGCTCTCCAAAACACTGTAGTTGCTGAGATTTGAAGCTTTTGTGCTTCTTTGAGCGCTTAGCTTTGAGACCACGCCTATTAATCTAGTGTGCGTTATCTAGAATTCAGTAATGCTCACCATGAAGATGCTGTTTGATCAGTGCTGCTGCTGCTGTTGCTGTTACGTTGGCCATTGTTGTTTGGCAAGACAGACAGGGGTTGGCTGCTTTCTATGTAAGCATACTGTCATGTATAGATCATTTCAGTGTGGCTGGCTATTGGCTGTATGGCCACTACTCAGCACTGAGCTCAGTGTGCTCCCAGTATTTTGTTCCCACACCAGCTGATCACTCTAGTAGTAGGTTAGTTGTGTGTTTTGTATCAATGCTCCCAGGCTGACTGGCATAGCTTCATACTAGCTACAGCTGAGCATTCAATTTGCAAGTAGTACTACAAGCGTCAATTGAGTATATTTCTAAACAGAGGTAACTCAGGTTTGAATATTCTAACTAGGCTGACCACAGCTCAATACATCTGTAATTGCAGCAGGCTAGAATTTGCTAGGCTGACACCTCTCAGTGGACCGTGCTGGTCATAGGCCACGCATACATGTTTAGTTGTGCATGCTAGTTGGGTGCGCCGAGGCTTGTGCACCTTGGTGCTTTCATTGTGCATGTAGCTATGTAGCTCAGTGCTGGTAGGTAGGTAGACGCATAGCTCCTTTTGCAGTTGAGCATTTTTCAGAAAATTTCTCTGCTGCCTAATAATGTCTTCCTTCTTCTTGCCATAAGACAGCAGTGAAAGAGAAGCACAGTAGTCCATCTTGTTTGGTAACAGTTCATATCTTCTTCACCCTCTCCAGGCTGGTTCACTCCCCCCAAGGACGAGGGCTGATGGATGGAGCTGGGTCCACCATGTCTTAATTCTGTTTGTGTTCTGATCCTCACACACTCTCACACTCTCAATGACTGCCTCTCACACACACTCACTCACTAGTACTGGCTGCTATAGACATATCAGACTCATTACCATTTTCATGAATTATTATTACATGCATTGATTTGTGTATGTGTGTGTATGTTTATGTTAATTATCTTTGTTGATAATTGTATATAATTATCAGGGATTTACTCCTTACATTATAATATTTATAATAATACCAAAAACTAAAACTTTATTAATCACATGCACTCAAAGAATCTATATAATATCTTCACAAAATTTATATATAGTTCTGCAGTATATATATCACAAAAATAGTACAACATTCTCTATAAAATCAGTTATAAGTTAGACATGGGTATTATCAGCATTAATTAATACTGCCAATCATATCAGGAGGTACCGAGGTTGGTTTAGCCCGAGGTCGTTTCTCCTTTGGCCTAGCATGCTCATTGGCTCCATCATCTTGGCAATCTCTCACTGCTGCCAACATCTGTAATAAATAAATTATTGATAGTATAATTCTCATTGCATGTAATTAACAGCCAATGCAGCATATAAATTTAAACCTGTTCTCTAGCAGCAGCATCAGAAGCACCTGGTAATAGTCCACTGAAGAACTGCTTGACTTGAAACTTTTGTACCTGAAGAAGTATAGAAGCCTGGATGAAACTTAATTTAAACAGTATTAGTTCAACAACAATCAGGCATATACCTCACTCATCTTAAACTTCTTCTCAGGTTTTGCTGATTGGAAGAACCCTTGTTTCTTTATCTAGCAAGTCAAAGGAATTTAAATCAGTAAATGAGATCAGTGACAATGACTCACATCTTTAATGCTATGAGCAAAGCCTTCGGCAAAGATGTATTTCAGCACTTCTTCAATCTCTCTCCCACCATCATTCCTGGCCCTCACTGCCTGGTAGTCTTGTTCAGTTGGAGCTAGAGTGGTGAGTTCATAGGCACAGCTCATTTCAAACACCAGGTGTCCTGTGGGAGGAGGTCAAAGGTGAATCTGTGAGGAGATAGTGGTAGACTAACTCACGTACCAAACATAATCACATCCATATGCTCCAAGTGCTCCTCACACATCCTGTAGAATCTAGACCTGTAGCCAAGGAGTGTGTTCTCATAGCCACCCAACCTGCACACACCATCCTGGACAAAGATGTTGCCACTCTGAACATGACCAAGAACAGGAAAACCTTTTTTATAGAGGAACACCATAGCCTGTACATGTATTATAGTCCATACAGTATCATATTGATTGAAGAAATTGACAAGCAATTCTTACCTTTAGTATCTGCCAGCCATATTTTGCCACATCTTTAGCATCTATTTTGAATTCAACTTGAGCAATTCTACCAACATCAGGATACTTGTCTGCCCACTCAATTTTTGGATTGCTCACCTATGCTTAACCAAAAATGATTAACTTAAAAGCTTGTACATCTGTGCAGTTGCATGACAACTCACCCCATAAATCATGTCCTTGAGAGATCCTCCTTTCATAAATGGTTGGATAATGATGACCTGTTTCCTGTCGTCAAGGTAACCAATCTCTTCTATCGGGTGGATGAAGGGATGCTGTGTGTGTGTGAAATAATGTTACTCACAAGCCTGTTTGTACAAATAATGTCTATTCTGATAATTATGATGATTATATAGCTCATCATACTTCTCTCAGTGATGCCATAAATCCGTTGAGGCTGGAAACTGTTTCTTTGTCAATCATTCTCTTTCCAGTCCCTTTTTCTTCTTTAAAGAAAGCACAGAGTCTTGGCAGAGGGCACTGTTCATTGGGGAGTGTTTTTTTTGAGTACACGCAAATTTTTTTAGTTGCTATAACTAACATTAGTAACCACAGCCTGTTGTTTTCCAGCTACTTCACGAGGACTAGCAGAATACCAGTACTTCTGCATACGACTTCCTACAAAATGAGGTTTCATTTTTTCAAAGTTCTGACTCTGCATGTTTGTCAGTCTCAATCCCTACCTAAGTTGTACAGGGCTTCATCCAGATAGTAGTCAACTCTATTGGTCCTCCCAGTTGTCTCCTTGGGTCTCTGGCTAGCTAGTTCAAGGTAGTAGTTAGTAGCCAAGCGAGCATTTTCTAAGATAATGAAGTGTAGAAAATTATGAATCCTCTCTGGGCATTAATTTGTTCAATTGTCAGACATGTAGCTATGGAGACAATGTGGTATGTACGTACTAGAACCATCCAAACTAACCTCTTTCTATGACTTCATTATCAACTGTTTCGTTGACTTGATCATCAATTATTTTGTTGGTTTTCTTTTTAACCCTTTTAGTTCTATATTATAACATAATACGATAGGATATCTAAGAATCTTATTGCATGTATGGGACTTACTTATATTTAGTGTACTTGACAAGAGCAAATATTGCCAGTATTACACCAACTGTAATGACTATGACCAATATTGGTATACCACTGCCTAGTCCAATTGACAGGGACTGATATAGTATGTATTGGAGCGAGAGTAATTAACTTAATTAATGAATCGTGAATCAAACAACATACACACAATGATTACCTCATTGTTATCTGGCTTCTCATCATCATTGTTAGGGGTAACGAAACTACCATTGCCTGATGCTTCAGGATCACCAGACGTACAACCAGCATAGCCTAAAATAGCAAATCATATTTCTCTTGCAACAGGTATATACATGCCATTACATGGATTCATAAATCATCTTGTTCAAACAGCAATGGATGATAATAATGATACAACTTACCAATTGACCCCAAGTACAGAACTGCAGCAGCTAGGACATGTACAGCTGATGGATAGGCAGCCATGTTTGTTTTAACTTGCAATGATAGCAAATACCTTCCTTATTGTGGCTAACATCAGGGCTATACATGGATGGAATGTGGGAGTGTGGGAAGGGGATTTCCCAGGGGAAGTCCCTAACTGATAGGCTATTACTGTACACATCATTTTCCCAAAACAAAGTGCTACACACAAAACCATGGACTCAGTTTAACTAAAAATTTAGACCATTCAGTCATTCATTCACCAATGTATAGTACAACCATATAATAGTCTTCACGAGTTAATGCTGAATGGCAATGGCACCATGGCTTGTTGCTTTAAACTTCTGTGTTCATTAGCTTCATCATTTCCACCCTCTTTTAGAGAAGAGAGAATCTATAGAGAGATGTAACATTGCATGTGGCACTGAATGTGTATCATCTAAAGATTCAAGTTTTGGTAGTGACCTTTTTAGCAGAGTTGGAAATTAAATCACAGACCCCTTTCTTCATTCTAAATGTCGTCTGTGCGGACACAAGATTTAGTAAATACTCACTCAAAATTATATCATTATGGTTACTGCATATATTGATCAATTAACTTACGATAGATAATCGTTCTTGAGTTGTTTGTGGTTGAAAAAATTTCAGACTTTTAATCTAATGAAATTTATTATCATTATACACAGCAATTCACTTAAAATAGATTGACTTACATCTTGAATGCTATGTGGAAAGCCAGGGGCAAAGATGTAATGCAGCACTTCTTCAATCTGTTCACCACCATCCCTGGCCCTCACTGCCTGGTAGTCTTGTTCAGTTGGAGCTAGAGTGGTGAGTTCATAGGCACAGCTCATTTCAAACACCAGGTGTCCTGTGGGAGGAGGTCAAAGGTGAGTCTGTGAGGAGATAGTGGTAGACTAACTCACGTACCAAACATAATCACATCCACACTAGTACTGTCCAAACGCTCTTCACATATCCAGCAGAATCTAGACGTGTAGCCAAGGAGTGTGTTCTCATAGCCACCCAACCTGCACACACCATCCTGGACAAAGATGTTGCCACTCTGAACATGACCAAGAACAGGAAAACCTTGCTTGTAGAGAAACACCATAGCCTATAAAGTTGTGCATAAAGGAGCATACATTACACCAAAGTGACACTATGAAACAACATGCATGTGATTGAGAACTGGAAAACCTTCACCACAATGTAAGCTGCAAGTGCATACAAGACCACGTACTAAGACTTATTCTGCTCTTAGTACATAGCGATACATGTCCATATGTAGTACTAGGGGCAAAAGTAATTGAGCAAAAAGCAAAATAAATTTTATGATTGGCCAGTATATATAATTACGTATAATTATGTAGTACCTCTAGTATTTGCCACCCATATTTGGCTATGTCTGCTTCTGATAACAATTTATGGCTTTCTCTTATCTCTTCTTGATTGTCACTTATATTGCTAAAAGAAACTGGATAGGAAAAAAAAAACTAGTTTTGAGATCCATACTCAATTGGCCTAGCCTCGTCCCCAGGCTCCTCTTTGAACTTTCACTCACCCTTCTCTTTTCCGTGAGTGAAGGTCAAAGGGGAACCTGGGGACGAGGCTGCAACATGTACATTATATGATAATTATAATTACAGAAACCATATAGAGGGAAAGTTTCACGGGGTTTAACTTTCATGGTTTTCGCAGATCATGATCCATCCGCGAAAAGTTTTTATCTGCAAAATTCTCCGTAACATTTAATACGTATGGGCTTGCACAGCTCATCCGCGAAAGTTAAACGTTTGACTAGAGAGATCCAGGGAAGTTTGACACCGTGAAACTTTCCCGCTATGCAGTAACAACTAATGCATACCACTCTCATGAAGAAGGGATTGGTGAAAGGACCTGTGCCTACCACGCAAACAACAACAACCACCTCTAAATTGTTCATCTGGTGGAGCTCGAACTGAACGATCAGAACCTCTGTACTTGTTTGCCCAGTCTTCAGTAGGTGTGGACTAAAATATGAACACATGGATGGAATTCAGTAGCTACAATGCCACGTATATACTTGGTCATAAACTAAATATTATTTTCACCATAGTATTATAATAAGAGATAAGTATATAACAGTTACTGATAAAATTAATCTTAGTTATAAGTATCTTTGCACTATACATACCCTATAAATCATGTCTTTGAGAGATCCATTTTCCACAAATGGTTGGATAATGATGACCTGTTTTCTGTCCTCAAGGTAACCAATCTCTTCTATCGGGTGGAGGAAGGGATGCTAAGGGTGTGTGTGTGTCATGAATAATACAATATTAAGAGTACAGTATCCCTACAGATCAATGTACTTTTCTCAGCTTTGCCATAAGGTGATTGAGATTGGAAACTCCGTCTTTGTCAAGTGTCTGCATGGGAGACTAACAACAGAGAACAACATAATAGGCTGTTAATCATTTTTTGGGACAATCTGTTAAGATATTTTATACATTAGTAACCACAGCCCGCCTGTTTCCAGCTTCTCCACGAGGACTAGCAGCATACCAGTACTTCTGCATACGACTTCCTACAACAGAGATACCAGGCATCCAGCATGGTAACACTTCACTCCAACTAGCCTAAACTGCCTTACCCATGTCACTCATGTCTCTGTCTCGCTGGTAATCAACTCTATTAGGCCTCCCAGTTGTTGTCATGGGTTTCTGGCTAGCTAGTTGAAGGTAGTAGTCTGTAGCCAACCGAGCATTGTCTAAGAAAATGATTTGCTGCATATAATAAATCTGAGCAAGTGCAGCCAATGGTTGAATATATATACCGCTTCTAGTTTTACTAGTATCGGATCTATGTTTAACAATTCTATCCATCTCCTGATAGCCATCAGGTCTATCCTTTTTACTGTGTGCAATAGATAATAGCATGCAAATAAAGCAATAGTTATTAAATTTTTTGAACATACACAATTATAGTCGATCTCACCATTTCTTTCGCACACAACAACAGATACCCACAGCAACCAAAACCACAGCTAGTATGATGAGTCCACCTCCTATTGACACTCCTGATATGAACCCACGACACAACTGTAAACATTGAAAAACTTACTAGAAGAGCATACTGTATGCGGCATTCAAATTCCCCAACTTACAGTGACATTATCTACTGCACTTATGTTCCTGAAGCAGTCCAAAATATTATACCTATCATCTGTCCAATTGGCAGAACTTGCCTGAAATGAAGTCATTATTGCCATAAAAAGTGTACAGCAAGTTATACTAGCTTACCATTACTTTGTGTTGTAGATTATCTATGGTTCAAGTGAGCACCTCGACCAGTTCGGGAAAATCCCTTTCTAGTAATTACTTTGCGCACGAGAGCTTTACGCATCACAATTACAATGCAATGTTCAATTAATTGGCATCTTATTAGCCCTCCAGAGACATAACCATAGGATAACATTAATAGTAGAACATACTTGAAGGTCTTACAGCCATGATTTGAACGTGCAGTACCCATCATCAAACAAGCATGAAAAACAAATTCATACATGTACAGGACCAGACTGAGGTCCCTCCTACGCTCTGCAATGCATGCGCGCGCATATGGACCATGCATGCACAAAAAGTGCTTCGCTAGCATAATTATTTATAATCACATCAAATTGAATAAACATTCGAAAGTAGCTAGACTACACACACACAGATACACTAACACAATATAAGTATACTAAATTAATACCTAAGACTAAGTAGTATAAACACAAAATTCTGCATGTGATTACTTGAACACATTTTCAGCATATCACAAATTTTCACAATCAATAATTATTGTAGTTTCAAGAAACAAGTATACGGTCATCAGATTGACTGGGTTCTTCCTGTCTTTTCTGTGCTGGTTTTACATGCTTGTTGGCCTTATCACCTTGACCACGCCTCACAGCAGTGAGCATCTAATGATAGGTGATGAACACATTTACATACTATTTTTATATGTAGAGTGCATGACCTACCCTTGATGTGGTGGAATCAGGAATAAATCTACGAACAAACTGCAACGCTCGAAATTTCTGCACAATCATTTGAGCCAATAATGAATCACTCACTTCTATAATGATTTCTAGCTAACAAACAATGAATTGACTTACCCAGCTTAGAAGGCCCTCAGTTTTCTGTGACTGAAAAAACCTATGCAGTTTAATCTATATTACCAAAAAGAAAGAGGGAACTGTATACTAAATTATCGGTAAAAAATCTTATTGTTATCACCTACATCTTGAATGCTGTGAGGAAAGCCACCAGCAAAGATGTACTGCAACACTTCTTCAAGCTCTCTCCCACCATCAACCCTGGCCCTCACTGCCTGGTAGTCTTGTCCAGTTGGAGCTAGAGTGGTGAGTTCATAGGCACAGCTCATTTCAAACACCAGGTGTCCTGTGGGAGGAGGTCAAAGGTGAGTCTGTGAGGAGATAGTGGTAGACTAACTCACGTACCAAACATAATCACATCCATATGCTCCAAGTGCTCCTCACACATCCTGTAGAATCTAGACCTGTAGCCAAGGAGTGTGTTCTCATAGCCACCCAACCTGCACACACCATC
>CAXIPT010000010.1:2528365-2594251 GCA_964030475.1 Tethya wilhelma | reverse complement strand
TGTGTGTGTGTGTGTGTGTGTGTGTGTGTGTGTGTGTATCAAACTGTCATTGTTTTGTATAATAATTATACTTCTCTCAATATTTTCATCAAGTCACTGAGTTTGGAAACCATTCCCTGATCAAGAACTCTCACATCTCCTTCAAATTTCAACAATGAACAGTGCTTTGGTAGCGGAGCCTGTAACAATAACAGGCCACAAAAAATTAATGCTAAACAAGGAATTAGCATTACAAGCAATAATACTAACATTAGTAACCACAACATTTGATGTCTGACCACGAGGGCTTGCTCTATACCAGTACTTCTGCATACGACTTCCTAGAACAATACAAAATGGAGGTTTAAATAAAAATTTTAACATGCATTTAATCTTATACCCATATCACTCATGTCTCCCTCCATCTGGTAGTTAACTCTATCGGACCTCCCAGTTGTCTCTTTGGGTCTCTGGCTAGCTAGTTGAAGGTAGTACTCAGTAGCCAAGCGAGCATTGTCTAAGAAATCCAAAAAGGAAACTTCAGTGATTTAGGATGATGTTTTAATTTATATGACCAATTAACCTCTTTCTGTCGTTTCTTCATTGGTCCGATTAATAATTATTTTTTTAACCACCATTACTTCTTTATGTACACAGCTGCTCATACAAAAACATAACAGGTGTATATTAATAAATCAAGTTGACACATTCGGCACTGTACCCACCATTTCTTTCGAATATAACATCCACACCCGATACAAACAGCAAGCAAGATCACAACAAGCAAAAACCCCGGCACTCCTACAAGAGCCGCCCAGCACCTCTGCGTACAAAAACAAATAACAAAAACAGTATCAGTTTCATAATACATTCTGACAGTAAATTATTTTGATGATCTCACGTACTGGATCTTCTTCTTCGGCTTTTGTTGCGTTTGTATAGCACTGCTGAAAATTGTACCAATTAATAGCTTTATTCTGTGAGTTTGACGAGGTTATTGAAGTAATATTAGGGATTGGAACACACGCTATAGTAGTAATGGTACAAAACAGAAGAAATAGAACGAAAACTTTCACAGAGCCGTCCATCTTAAGATCTTGTTTATTCCAAAATAGCACGGGATTTACACGAGTTCGAGTTGAAAGGTTTGCTGAGAATTTCTCGGGGGACTTCCCTCGGCGCACGCCGCTGCACATGACCAAGGCATGACCATGAATGCAATCATGATCATAGTACGTGTTTTTTTGTGATTGCTCATGCATTATTGATTATTGTATACTCTTGCAATCACACATCAACCAAATTATCCACCCCCATAACTACATAATTCTTTCTATCTCATTCTGTCTATAATGATATCTGTGTATGTGTATGTCTCACTCTCTAGTAATGTGAACTGCAACCAGTAGTCCCCAGACACCTAGCTCCAGCAACACCTAGCTAGGATCCATGATCCATGACAAACCATAGAACTTTATTATTTAGCTTTTTAGATATAAATAATAAAATACTAGTAAGAAACGAACATCCCAGGCAGTTACACTGTACACAAGCTAGCTAGTTAATGGTTCTGCTCAGAGGAGATAAGCAGTGAAGGATCATGAGCAGCTCTAGCAGTGAGGCTAATGATGATGGTTGTCTCTTTGATGGCTTAGGTCATCTTACAGGTTGTGTTATATGTTCGTTCGCACCATCACCTTCACCCTTATGAAGAGCAGAGAGAATCTATAGCAGAGGGATGTAATGCATCTGTTACCACGCAGCAACTAACTAACTNCTTCGAAAATAAGGAAGAAGAAAAATATTCGCGAAGGAGGAGCCTGGGAACGAGGCTAAGAAAAGGGAAAGGAATGCTAAAGGACTATACTGTTTTCTTACCAATGTGTCAAATATCTCTGCCAGTGTCCGCCCAATGTATTTTATACTTTTGTCTGAAATCTTTGTGAGATACTAGTATGTAATCATCATGTCCCAGCAGAACATTAAATCTATCAGTACTTTAACTCGTAACTCACAAGAACATCTGATTGATATCACGATGTGTGTACCCATGCAACAAGTAAAAATTAAAGAAATTAAAGAACGATTATTGTATACATGTATTAATTTTATTAAATGTTTATGAGTTTGTGAACATCATTACATGTACAGTTATAATACCTATAGCCTGTAGTCTACTTTCTGAAAACGTTACTTCACAACCAAAATTTAATATGCCATAACTTCTTCCTATAATTCCCACCCTTTAACCCACCTGAGCAACACGTTATCAATGATTGTTTGGGTTCTTGAAATTGCCAATAATACTATTACAATGGAAATGCATATACATAATACCACAAGTGTCTGCTTTATGTAGACATTGTTCTTTTATGTATAGTCATGTAACTTATTGTATGTATATATAATGGGAATAATTAATGATTTATGAATGACTTATTATTAGGAAGATCACTTAGAAGGCTTCAGTAATTAAAATATTCATAACACTACTTAGAATGAATAATTATGATGGACAAATTTGTCCAAGGCCCCCGGTCCGCAGTCTATGTGTGTGTTTGGAATAATCATGTAAGACATCTACAGCACTGAAGAAGTTCTTGGCTGGCGTACTCTAGAAATGATCACGAATGTCTCCAGGACCTATATACATGTAGAATTATACCAGTCCTCTGACAAAAATGTAGCATATGAAGATATATACGATTGAAGATATGAACTTACAATTGTCACAAAAAGTGTGAAAACCAAAGAAGCCTTCTAAGTGTCAAGGATATTGAAATATTTATGAACAAATGTTAAATCTTCATTTATACTTTGATGAATATCATCATCTGTGAGTGCAATTTTGTCAATAGTTGAAGTAAACATAAATTTTTATTCACAATAATTATGTCATCTTTAAACACAGCCTGTCCTCAAAAAACCATGTACTTTTTGTGCTCTATTGTGGATTAGTTGGAATTAAATGATGTGTGTGTGTGTGTGTGTGTGTGTGTGTGTCACTACTGCACCATAAGATATCTCAATCGTGTCTTAATTATGTCTCGATAGCTTGTTTGATTTATGTATGAATTTAGTCTTACCACTTTGTCTTGCGGTTGAATGAATTATGCTAAAACATGTCTTACATTGGTTGAATAATGCAGAAAATGTTTATGATATTAAGATACTTTTGTGATACAACTTGTGGAAAATAGTCTTATTAAGGTCTAACTTATAAGTATTAAAATGTTACCACATATATACATGCACAGGGTATAATTTTGCTCTTATAATCAACAAAATTTTATTGTTATAAATCACTTCAAAAATCAAACATTTAACATAAGTTGGGGTATTATAAATATAAAATCAAATCAGAGAGACCCATCATAATAAATACATGCAGGTGACAGCATACATAAATGATTAAGTGATAACATATAGATTGAGTATACCTGTTGATGAAAGTCTGAGTCAAATGTTACTAGCTATGCATATATGTGTTCATTTGCCATGGTAAAGTCTCATGACAGAGCTCTTGACTCTTGTTCCGCGACGCACCTTTCTGGCAATGTTGGAGGTCTTCCAGAGAAACTCATCGCCTTGCTGAAATTAAATTAAATAAGTTTTGATATTAATAACAAAAATAATGTGTGAGCATAATATTCTTACATCAAATTCTTTGAGTGTGCCTCTCCCTTCAACCTGCCTGTATAGGTGCAAATTGGAAGTGCATTTTGGAAGGTTTTTCTTGAGTTTCACTTGTGAGAACATGTCTATCCAAAGAAAACAATATTCAAATATCATAATCAAGATAACGTTCATTAATTTTTATATTAATACCATCTGTACACTTCACAAAGCTTCCAGTATATATAGCTACTTGGACATCATCTTTCAATAATTATAATGATTGTGTCCCTGATATGTGTGCATGTACACAATGCAAAATAAACACTATTCAAGGATAAATACACACAAAACATACCCTTGAACAAGGTTAACTGGTCGACTGTGTTCACCCTATAATGAAGCAGTCACATCAGACATTTTCAGGTATTCCAAAGACTCAAAATCATTTGTGAAACTCACTTGTTTATCACATAACTTTGTTGCGACAATTTTTGGGGGTTGAGCTGATATTCTTCTTGAGAACTGCTTTCCCTTTCTTCTTGTAGGCTTTTGGAGATGAGGGTGGGAGACTGCAGATTTGGATGCTTATATCAAGTATTTTCACTCTGACTTAAAAAGTTTGTATTCCACAAGATGATAGTATTGGTAAAGAAGTGTCATAAGATGTATACGAAACATACGCACTTTCAAATCCTTGAGGCTACATTCTCCATTTACACTGAACACATATACGCTTGAACTCGTCAGGTATACTTCAATCAACATTTCAGACTGTGCATGAAACAAACTTTAAGTTCTTAAGAACGCATACTTAAGGAACTGAGATTCTACACATACATATATTGCTGAAGCTCAGAACAAAAGCACACATACACAACAAGGCTCACCTAAGTTAGCTTTAAAATAACTTCATGGACCTATATATCCACATCAGCAAGTTTCTGGCAACCACATAATATTATAAACTTACATTCAAGAATGTATCACTATAGTCTGACATGCTAGACCCCATTCCTACCTAAAGGCTGTAGTATGGCAGTCTCATGTAGCCAGACCCTTTGCCTGTGCTTATCATAATTCAATGATAGTACTTGCATGGTCTGACACACCAGATACACTTGCACACTTACTTTTTACTGTATAGCAGTCCCTTCTTCAAAACTAAAGGAGTCTTGTTGAATGAGACAGAGCATCATAGCATGGTGTATTGACACTAAAAGTAGAACAACTTGTTGGTACATGTAGGTTTTCTACCATGCAGAGTTTCAGGCGTAGAAGCCTCCTATTAATGACAAACAGACAATTAATCAACCAGCATATCATACAAAGTTTATTGTACCTTATATTAGTATAGCTCCTGCATGTGCTAATTTTATCATCAGTATACACAACAGACTCTGTAGCATGCACAGTAGCTCTGTAGCATGCACAGTAGCATAAGGTAGCATTATAGCATAGAAATCTAGCATTATAGCATTATAGCATAGTAGCATTATAGCATAGTAGCATTTAGCATTATAGCATAGTAGCATAGTAGCATAGTAGCATTATAGCATAGTAGCATACTAGCATTATAGCATTATAGCATTATAGCATTATAGCATAGTAGCATAGTAGCATTATAGCATAGTAGCATACTAGCATTATAGCATTATAGCATTATAGCATTATAGCATTATAGCATTATAGCATAGTAGCATAGTAGCATTATAGAATTATAGCATAGTAGCATTATAGCATAGTAGCATAGTAGCATTATAGCATAGTAGCATAGTAGCATAGTAGCATTATAGAATTATAGCATAGTAGCATTATAGCATTATAGCATTATAGCATTATAGCATTATAGCATTATAGCATTATAGAATTATAGCATTATAGCATAGTAGCATTATAGAATTATAGCATTATAGCATAGTAGCATTATAGCATAGTAGCATTATAGCATAGTAGCATAGTAGCGTTATAGCATTATAGCATATAGCATTATAGCATTGTAGCATAGTAGCATTATAGCATAGTAGCATAGTAGATATCACGTTAAAGTCACGTGATATGAATATAAAAGAAAAACACGGTGTGTATTAGCTAAAATAGCAGGTATGTTCTAATAGCATAATAATTTGCTATTACAGTATAGAAATAATACTAGTAGTAATAGTGCTATTATATAGCACTATTATGCTAAAAGCCAATACTGCACCTAACTCAAGAAAAGGACAGTGTCTTGGCAGAGGGGACTATAAAAATGACAATATAAATTAACTTATGCATGCAGAGTCAAAAAGTTACTGACATTAGTAACCACAGCCTGTTGGTTTCCAGCTACTCCTTTAGGACTAGCTCTATACCAGTACTTTTGCATACGACTTCCTACATAATGAGATCACGATTGCTAGTTGTGATAAATAGTATAGTAACCACTGACTAACCCATATCGCACATATCACCCTCCATCTGGTAGTTAGTTTGGTTGTCGTTAAATTTTGGTAATGTTTGTAGATAATATTTTGTAGCCTTGCATGCATTTCCTATATATAATAATGGCACATTAAAATGGATATAAACTAAATCAGCAAGACTTTGATACCTCTTTCAACAGTCTCTGATTCCACACGATCACTGGTGGTTTCATCCAAACTATCTGGCACCAGTTGGTATCCACGATGACCTGATAAGCTAGGACACAAACAACAACACAATCCCCTCCTCCTCCTCCTCTGTTGTGGCCGATGGTGAATGTGTCCATGACATAATTCCTTACAACTATAGATCATGTTAAAATATAATTATCTCAAAATGATCAATATTCTCCGTTGATTTTGAAATACTTACCATTTCTTTCGCACACAACATCTATTGGACTGAATACCCACAGCAACCAAGACCACACCTAGTAAGATTAGGAACCCTCCTATTGACACTCCTGATATGAACCCATCACACACCTGTAACACAAGAATTAAAATATGAGCTAGAACAGTAGCACTCAACAAATTTAACATACAACTGCCATATCTTGTCATGCAAGCTTCACTCACAGCAACATTGCCAACTGCACTTGTGTTCTTGAAGCAGTCAAAATACTGCTCAACAGTGGTAGAATTAACAGAAGTTTGGGGGGAACGGAGCTTTAGATCGATATCTGTTTCATTGTTTACTACAGAACGAGCAAGGGACAGACATAATTGATGACGTCATAATAATAAATTTATATACCAATTTATATTGGGACTAGATAACTTATCAAGTATTGAAAAAGCACAAGTTTTACCTCTACTTTCTTTTCCCTGTCTTCTATTAATTACTGGAGCAGATGCAACAGTTGTAAAGATGCAGAGCAGAAATACTACCTTCACAGCAGACTCCATCTTGATGGATGGCATGAGGGGCAGAGAGGGGAGTTTCCCTGGGGAATTCCCTTACTACATCTAGCGGCCGCCGCACACATCGGACACAAGAATAATCATTATAAATTATCTATGGTGAACAAGAAGGAAATCAATAATGAATGAACACAATCAACATACACACACACACACACACACACATATAACAATCACACATCAACTAAAATTGATACAATCCACCACTCCACATCATTCTCCCTAGCTGTCCGACTATCTGTGTATCAGTGCCTCACTCTCCAGTGATGTAAACTGCCACCAGTATTCTCCTGACACCTCCAACAGCTTCAGAGTGACCCTGATCTGGTGGGGGATGTCTCTTTGGATCATCAGGGGGTCAGAACTAGCCACATCATGACCTAGGATGGTGGGTCCCAGGACCTTGGCTAGGTTATCTGTGATGAGTCTGGTTAAATTGCATTCATGCACTCACATGCAGACTGCAGCTGGTGACATCTGTTCACCAGTCTGGTAACACCTACATTTGTAACTTAATTTTTACATGGGATTACAAATACACAGCAAAGAAACATAATCATTAGCTTTGAAGTTCATACATGGTGGGCACATCTGTCGCTCTGAGTGGAGTTATTAACATGATTTAAGTTAGACAGATGTTCTAGTTAGGTACTAACTGGACCAACATCATATTCTAGGAACTGTTCCCACGCATAAATATGATTGAAGAACATTTAACACGACTGTATCCCTCATAAAATATAAGCCTTTAGTCTAGCTAGTTCACCGTGGCAAATTTGCACTCACAACTGAGATTGTGTCAGAAACCGTTAATTTTGTGGCATTAAAGTGATCATCTGCATAAAATTAAAATGGCATCTGGTGATGACTCAAACAAAAGAGCTGGAATGTTTTTTCACGATGTGACAAGAAGAGATCTGAAACCTGGTGATCACATTTATATCTATCGGACAGCTATGTTCTACGCTCATCACGGGATATACATTGGTGAAGGAGGATCAAATGATGTTATACACTTCTCTGGAAAATCTGCGTCCTCTGGGTTGTCCGGAAAAAGCAGTACAGCTTACATACAATCCTGCTCCCTGTCTGAATTTATGGGTGATGACACAGATTTGAAACTTGTGAAGTATGACGCTAATATCGTGGAAAAGCTACTAAAACGTCAAGGAACAACTCGCTGTCTAGAGAGCCAACCAGCTTATAAAGTTATAGAGACAGCCAAGTTCTACAGAGACAACCCTCAAAATTGGAGTGAGTATAACCTTCTTTTCAACAACTGCGAAAGCTTTGCAGTATACTGCAAGACTGGGGTGAAACTCTCCACCTCAGCCTTTCCACTAGTATCTGCACTAGCTGATGTCGTAGAGGGTGTAGTTGCTACTACCAAGAGTATATATATATATACTCTTGCTACTACAAAGAAAGTAGGTGACTGGTTTGCAAGCTTGTTAGATTGATAAAACAGAAACAGAGTTAACTTAATTGAAAACTTGTGCACACTAAGTTGTTTTTGTTAACACATAGTTACATAGCTTTAGAGATATGTAGATATGATATTAATTTCTGTACCTTAGTAATAACCTATAAACTGTGCTGTCATGTTTTGTGGCGTGGAATTTGCATACACCATTGCAAATGTATCATCAATAGTTGTACATCTATAATAATTATTGTGAACAATAAAATGTGCACAAACAATCATCATACAGTAACACAACACACACTGGACCTGCTTCTCCCATAGCGTGAGTGAGAATAGGGCAATAAATTCAAAATATTTAGATCTGAATAAAATCAATCACATCACTGACAACAGAAGCTTAGAACTTCACTTGTGTTTATTGTCTATCTGTGTATCAGTGCCTCACTCTCCAGTGATGTAAACTGCCACCAGTAGTCCCCAGACACTTCCAATAGCTTCAGAGTAACCCTGATCTGGTGGGGGATGTCTCTTTGGATCATCAGGGGGTCGGGGTCAGCCACAGCATGACCCACGATGGTGGGACCAAGGACCTTGGCTAGGTTGGCTGCATCCATCTTGTTGACACCACTGTGGGAGGTCACCTTCTGGAGGTGGAGCATAAGGAAGGACAGGGTGTCCTTGTTGACTGTGGGGAGCTGGGATATGGCAGCATGGAGGGCCTGGTCGCTGTCAGATACTGTGTGTGTGTGTGTGTGTGTGTGTGTGTGTGTGTGTGTGTGTGTGTGAAATTTACTTAAACCTTTCTACGTAGCAAAACAGTAATTGTCTACTAACAATAATGGTCCATTAGTTCATACTAACATTCTAGTACCAATAAAAACACACACCAACACCATAACTGTTTTTCCCCAGGGAATCTGTTTCACTGATTTACCAAAGGTACATTTTACAGATTATAATCCATATGAATTACCTCTCTCACAAAGGCTGTATATATTATAGTACTTTACATCGTACAACTTATGCAGTTTTAACTTTCAAAAATGGTACCAAAATCCATAAAAACTGCTTCTCTCAGGAAAACAGAAAAAAGAAGAAAAAGAGAACATAAGCAGCTACCTACAGCACACACTCACCAGCTGCCTGTATGAGGGCCTCCCTCAGGGCCAGGGTGACTATAGGCTCTCTGAGATGACGGAGGAAGTCCTTGAGGACCCCACAGAGGACATTGACATCAACCTGAGAGAGATCAGGGGTCCCACCATGGACCAGAGACTCCATCACCTGCCTGATGGTTGGCAAAGAACTAGAGAGGGAGAGAGAGAGAGAGAGAGAGAGAGAGAGAGAGAGAGAGAGAGAGAGAGAGAGAGAGAGAGAGAGAGAGAGAGAGAGAGAGAGNTGTTAGATTGATAAAACAGAAACAGAGTTAACTTAATTGAAAACTTGTGCACACTAAGTTGTTTTTGTTAACACATAGTTACATAGCTTTAGAGATATGTAGATATGATATTAATTTCTGTACCTTAGTAATAACCTATAAACTGTGCTGTCATGTTTTGTGGCGTGGAATTTGCATACACCATTGCAAATGTATCATCAATAGTTGTACATCTATAATAATTATTGTGAACAATAAAATGTGCACAAACAATCATCATACAGTAACACAACACACACTGGACCTGCTTCTCCCATAGCGTGAGTGAGAATAGGGCAATAAATTCAAAATATTTAGATCTGAATAAAATCAATCACATCACTGACAACAGAAGCTTAGAACTTCACTTGTGTTTATTGTCTATCTGTGTATCAGTGCCTCACTCTCCAGTGATGTAAACTGCCACCAGTAGTCCCCAGACACTTCCAATAGCTTCAGAGTAACCCTGATCTGGTGGGGGATGTCTCTTTGGATCATCAGGGGGTCGGGGTCAGCCACAGCATGACCCACGATGGTGGGACCAAGGACCTTGGCTAGGTTGGCTGCATCCATCTTGTTGACACCACTGTGGGAGGTCACCTTCTGGAGGTGGAGCATAAGGAAGGACAGGGTGTCCTTGTTGACTGTGGGGAGCTGGGATATGGCAGCATGGAGGGCCTGGTCGCTGTCAGATACTGTGTGTGTGTGTGTGTGTGTGTGTGTGTGTGTGTGTGTGTGAAATTTACTTAAACCTTTCTACGTAGCAAAACAGTAATTGTCTACTAACAATAATGGTCCATTAGTTCATACTAACATTCTAGTACCAATAAAAACACACACCAACACCATAACTGTTTTTCCCCAGGGAATCTGTTTCACTGATTTACCAAAGGTACATTTTACAGATTATAATCCATATGAATTACCTCTCTCACAAAGGCTGTATATATTATAGTACTTTACATCGTACAACTTATGCAGTTTTAACTTTCAAAAATGGTACCAAAATCCATAAAAACTGCTTCTCTCAGGAAAACAGAAAAAAGAAGAAAAAGAGAACATAAGCAGCTACCTACAGCACACACTCACCAGCTGCCTGTATGAGGGCCTCCCTCAGGGCCAGGGTGACTATAGGCTCTCTGAGATGACGGAGGAAGTCCTTGAGGACCCCACAGAGGACATTGACATCAACCTGAGAGAGATCAGGGGTCCCACCATGGACCAGAGACTCCATCACCTGCCTGATGGTTGGCAAAGAACTAGAGAGGGAGAGAGAGAGAGAGAGAGAGAGAGAGAGAGAGAGAGAGAGAGAGAGAGAGAGAGGACAATTTTCATCAAAATGTAATGTGCAACAGTGAATCTATCTAAAATAGGCTAACAGTGCAAAATGAACAGATTCTTGGCAATTTTGAAACAACTTTATGCAAACTTGCAGACAGTTCTCTACCAAATATCCTTGCCAACTTAGACACCCACCCCTCCCTCTCTCTCTCTCTGCAGCCTACCCTGACTTGCGATACAGTCCCTCCACCTCCAGGCCCCTCCTCTCTATCTCCCTCACACACAGGACCACCAGCGAGGGAACATTGGTGCCTTGATACAGTGGAGAGGTCATAAGGTCGTAGCTAGCACCAGTCGTGGAGAACGCATCTTGTTTAGAGTGAGGTTTTCTGGAAAATAGATTCCAACTTTTCTTTGGTCGTACTTTAGTATCTGCACAGGCACAACAAGAATGAGTATTAGCTGGTGCAACAGAAAGGAACTGATTTCATCAAAACCTTGAAGTATTTTTATAAAATAACAAGAGAGTAGGTTTGTAGCTAGTTTTGCTACACAGATCATATTAAAGAGGTACAACGCAACGCTGCAACGCTCATAAGCTCCTGGATAAATTGTGGAGATCCTAAACCATACGTTTGATTTACTAGAAACATGCCTTATAATACTAGCACCTGTGCTACTCATGTTGTTCTTTGTCTATTTGACACAAATTTTCTTTTCAAAAAATCTCCCAACACACTCTGAGGTAGGTTACCTTGAGCCAGGAGGGGAGTGGTGTCATTGTCTTGAGTTCTATGCGACCCTGAGGGAGGGGAGAGAGAATGGAATGGTGAATTGAAACTGTCAACAAGTCAAATGTCAACACCAACAGTATTGCAGATAACTACAGAACTAGTAATAGTAGTAGCAATATAGTGTAGCAAGGATTTGAGCCAATATTCTGATGATAAAACCTGCTAGAATTCGTTGTGTCTATGTTATCACTAGAATATTGTTTCAAATTTGTGTTACATTGGCTCAAAACTTTGTAGCCTGTGTGTGTGTGCCACACCCACCCTCACTAGATGACGTTGATGATGACCCAGAGAGGAACCTCCGGGGACGTGACTGGATCTGAGACGAGGGACCACTGTGACCCTGTGACTGACCCCTGGAAGATCACATGCCCAAAAAAACAACAACAATAATTATTATCGTAAAAGATACAATACGACAGCATGCAATAGTTCCATGAGTGCTAACAGTGCATGACATTAAAGGAACTATGTCAACAATATAATTAATGTGGTGTTTTTTTTAAATAAAAATAATTTTATTTGAGACGTTTTGTGACATTATTAAGTTTGTGTCTTCCTGTATCCCACAATACTGGCACACTAGCTCTATGTATTGCACACTTTTGAACAGCAACAAAAACAAAAAAAGTCACAAAACACTACTTGTATTTTGACAGTTCCTTTGAAGAACAGAAAATATGTTTGATGAGATCTAGTAGTTAGCCACTTCCCATACAAAGTGACCTGTTTCCCATACTACTGTTTATACACGAAATAGAGACATACAACTGCTAGAGGGCTGCTCCATTGGTATCATCTCACCTTGAACAACACTGTCTGCACACGCACACACCCACACATGCAGAGAGACAGAGGGCAGCTGTTAGCAGCAGCACTGCCCCCAACACCACCCCTGATATGAACCACTCACACTTCTACAGTGAGAACAATACACCAGTACTTCACAACCATTTTAAACTACTAGTATACACAGACACCTTAAATTTAATACGTACCGTAGTATTGTCAACAGAGCTAGTGTTTCTAAAACATTTCCAATAATCCTGAATTGTGGTCGTGTTTCCAGCGCCGGTCAGAGACATCGTCTGTGCGTTATCTTCACTGGCACTCTTCGCTGCTTCTGTTAAATGGGCTCCACTCAAAATACAAGCCAGCAACAATACTGCAGCAGAACGGTACTCCATTTGTCCTTAGTGCGCACTAATTAGAATCATCTGACCTAATTATCCGAAAGACCCTGAGAAATATTGAATGAGTTTCGTGAAAGAACACGCAGCACCTAGATTTTCTCTCTCTATGTCTCAGATCTAGAGGTACAGGTAAGCAAGCAGCACAATAATATAGTTCTGCTAGCTTTATATTTGTTGATTTATCTTTAATTTTTTTAACGTCCAGGTATGTCTGAAGAAAAACCTACCTTATATTCTGTGAGTTTGTGTGTGAATATACCTGTTGAAGTATTTTTCAGTAACAGTTTTTATAAACTGACTGCAGAACCATAACTTTGTTCATTTACTTTATGATTGTCTGTTCTAGTAGCTAGCATCACATGATATTTTTACAGCCAGGTATGTCTGAAGAAGAACCTGTTGCAAAGAAGCCTTGTCTCTCTCCCTCCACTGAACTTACCCCTCTAACTGAACTTAGTGAGTTAAAACATCTTTTAAAAGATGAAAACCTTTCCCTCCAGCTCTTTAAGGAACGACTGATGATGAAAGAAGTGCCCAGAGGACAGTCTCCGTTGGTAGTAGCAGTTGAAAGTCGTCATCCAGACATTGTCAAGTATATTTTAAACAACTTTGCCGTGAATATTGAACAGGAGACTGATGCTCTTGGATGTGGATGGAGGTATCGCCCAGTCACAGCTCTATGGAGGGCCTCTAGTCTTGGAAATAATATGGAGTGTGTGAAGGTATTAGTGGAAGGAGGAGCTGATATGGAACACAAATGTGATTCACCACAAGTCAGTCCTCTGTGGATAGCTGTTGAACGGGGGCAGTATAAAGTAGCCAAATACCTCATCAACAATGGTGCTGACATTGAGCACACCCATGAAGATGAAAGGGAAAACGTATTGTCTAAGGCCGTCAAAAACATAGAACTGACTCAGTTGTTGATAGCAAAAGGTGCCAATGTCAACAGTAAGTGTGGCTCCCCACAAGTCAGTCCACTATGGGTGGCCGTTGACCTTAGATGTTATCAAGTAGCCAAATACCTCATTAACAATGGTGCTGACATCCAAGATACTCATGAAGATGAAGCAGAAAATATACTGTTAAAGGCCGTCCAAAACAAAGAATTGGCTCAGCTATTAGTTGATAAAGGTGCCAATGTCAACTGTACAGGACCTGATGGCAATACTCCACTTCATTTGTGTAGGGATCCAGAAATAGCCAAGATTCTTGTTGATGCTGGTGCTAAGAATACCCTCAATGATAGAGGTCTGTCTGCGGTAGTAAATACAGCATTGGAAGGTTGTACGCCTGATTCTCTAGTGGATTATCTCATTGAGGCCTTTCAGTATGGACCAAGAGAGCTCTATGATGTCTACTGTGCCCAGGCTCTTGAACACATCCACACTTATCATTACATTCAAAAGGCTGTACAAATTCGTTTATCTCATCCTGATTTATTTTCTGATCTTCCTCCAGCGGATGAAATCTACGATGGCCTTCAGGAGCCAGCAACAATGGAGGAGTTTAGAGCCATTGCACAGAATCACACATCCATGTGCTATGTTTCTTCCATTTACTGTGAGCGTATTCTAGGAAGAAATCACCATCTAACAATGTCTGCAATATATCATTGCACTAAAATCACTCTTGACAATGGCAACTATGACAAGTGCATTCAATTCTGTCACAGATATCTGGAGTTTGCAGCAAATTTTAAACATGGGTATTATCATATCGTAGAAATAGTTCAGTTAGTTGCTAGAATGTTGGAGGATGGCTATGTTCCTAGTATCCAGCCTTTCTTTCAATGTAGCCTGAAAGGTCTTGAGCAAGGAATTGTAATCAAATCAAGATTGATCAGTTTGATTGTCGGACTACTTGCTCTGTGGATCAAAGTAGCTGCCGAGTATATCACAGACAGCACTGAACAAGAGAGAGAACACACTCGCATCAAGAAGGCCGTTCAAGAGTTGATCAACACAACTGGAAACAATGGTGCAACCATCATTACTGACCGTTTTCGTTTTTATTTTTCACAATTAGATGAATTAGATCTTTCTCTCATTAAAATACTCACATTATTGTTGGATTGTGAGTGCCCCATTCAGTGTCGTCATCCAGAGACTGGTGATTTTCCTCTTCATTTGGCAGCTCAATCTCAGTATCCTGATGCTATAGACTGTGTTCAAACTCTTTTGAAATACGGAGCTCATGTTGATGCTGTCAATTTTGAGAACAAGACAGCTAAGGAGTGTATAGGGACTGTTAGTGGTGGACGCTTTGCAGCAATAGAGTCGTTTGAAGCCAAACCTCCCACCCTTCAGTGTTTGAGTGCACATGCTATTGCAGAGTATAACATTAAGTACAGAGAATACCTGCCAATCAAAATGGCTGAGTTTGTCTCTTGGCATTCTAGTGATCGACATGTACTTTGAATTCATATATTGCTTGTATGATGTGCAACATGTGCATACATAACTATATTATTGTTGTAAGCCCACTTTTTTATTATGAATGTTTAATCCAATTATCCGAATTTTTAGAGAAATATTGAATGTGATTCGCTTAATTAAAACGAAATTTTGAAAAGGGAAAAGCACATGTGTACATGCAAGAGAAAGTACAGAAGGTACTGAAATTCATTTGTTACTGTATATGTGCCATGTTTCAACTTGTGTAGTTTATTAGTGTGTGAACTGGTTACTTGAATTGTACTCTTACTAGTGTAGTTTAGCTAGCCTCATACCTAGGCCCCTCCCATCAAAAGTAGGGAGGCATACACATTTTTTTGTGTATGTTCAATTTTCCCACTAGCAACTGGGAATTCAGATACATATTCGTTTATCTTTCCAGTAACTTTTCCGTACGGTAAAATGTTACGATTCACCTTTGACCTGTAATACAATCAGTACAAATTGCGTGTCAATGTGTTTAGCAGTTGTGACACACAGAAAGTTACTATTTGCTCGTATGTATAGCTAGTGCCAGTGATTGATACCTAACTGTCCTGTTGCTCAGCTTGTTGTTTGTACTGCTCTAGATGCTTGTTCTTACTTGCCTAGTTCTGTGGTTAATTCAAGTTGTGTTGGTTGCAATTGTGTGGTTAATTTGTGTGTGAACTGTTTAATTATATTCTGTACTTGTTGTGTGTTTCATGCAAGTTTATTCTTGCCTCTTAGGCTCTACTGGTTTTAGAAACTGGTTTGACTTGTTTTGTGTCCTATTTTTAGCGTATAATATTAGGGAGAGAGCCTGGATCTGGTCACAAGCTACTTGCATAATATTATTGCAAATTTAATTTTTTTTTTCAGCCATGTCTGAAGAAGAACCTGTTGCAAAAAAGCCTCGTCTCTCTCCCTCCACTGAACTTACCCCTCTAACTGAACTTAGTGAGTTAAAACATCTTTTGAAAGATGAAAACCTTTCCCTCCAGCTCTTCAAGGAACGACTGATGATGAAAGAAGTGCCCAGAGGGCAGTCTCCGTTGGTAGTAGCAGTTGAGAGTCGTCATCCAGACATTGTTAAGTACATTTTAAACAACTTTTCTGTGAATATTGAACAGGAGACTGATGTTCTTAGATGCTATTGCTCAGTCACAGCTCTATGGTTGGCCTCTTTATATGGAGATATGGAGTGTGTGAAGGTATTAGTTGAAGGAGGAGCTGATATGGAACACAAATGTGGTTCACCACTACGCAGTCCCCTAGGGAGAGCTGTTGAAGTTGGACATTATGAAGTAGCCAAATACCTTATCAACAATGGTGCTGACATTGAGCACACCCATGAAGATGAAACAGAAAATATATTGTTTAAGACTGTCAAAGGCTATTACATCAACGAGAGAGAATTGACTCAGCTATTAGTCGATAAAGGTGCCAATGTCAACTGTACTGGACCTGATGGTAATACTCCACTTCATTTGTGTAGGGATCTAGAAATAGCCAAGATTCTTATTGATGCTGGTGCTAAGAATACCCTCAATGATAGAGGTCTGTCTGTGGTAGTAAATGCAGCATTGGAAGGTGATTGGGATTCTCTTGCGGATTATCTCATTGAGGCCTTTCAGTGTGGACCAAAGGAGCTCTATGATGTCTACTGCATTCAAGCAATTAAACCTACACTAGATTACTATGACGTTAACTTTTGCAAAGCTGAACACCTTCGCTCATCTCATCCTGATCTGTTTTCCGATCTTCCTCCAGCCAATGAGATCTATGATGGCCTTCAGGAGCCAGCAACAATGGAGGAGTTTAGAGCCATTACACGTAACAGCATTCATGGTATATTCTATCTTCATTCTATTTACTATGAACGTATTCTAGGGAGAAACCACCATCTAACAAATACTGCAATTTGTCGTTGCATTAAAAGTAACCTTGGCCATGGAAACTATGACAAGTGCCTTCAGTTCTGTCACCACTATCTTGGCTCTGGACTAACTCCTACAACTTATGAACAGGAAAAGCTACAAAATATTGTTCCAGTTCTTGCAGAAATGTTGCAGAATGGCTACATTCCTGATATCCAGCCTTTCTTTGAATATGGCCTGAAAGGTCTTGTGCAAGAGAAAGAGATTAGCCATAAAGGCTTTTTTATCAGTTCCATTGTACAACTTGCTGCACTGTGGATCAAAGTGGCTGACAAGTATATCACAGACAGCACTGAACAAGAGAGAGAACACACTCACATCAAGAAGGCCGTTCAGGAGTTGATCAACACAACTGGGAACCATGGTGCTACGATCATCAGAGACTCTTTTTCTATTTTTTCCCGTTCAATATACATTATGACTTGTGGGCGATACAACTTTCCTATTCCTTTACCCAAAGTACTCACATTACTGCTGGAATGTGGATGCCCCACTCAGTGTCGTGATCCAGAGACAGGTGACTTTCCTCTTCATTTAGCAGTGAAGTTTCGACTCTGTCAAAGTGTGTACTGTGTTCGAACTCTTTTGGAATACGGAGCTCATGTTGATGCTGTCAATTTTAAGAACAAGACAGCTAAAGAGTCTATAGGGCGTGTTAGTGGCAAACGTTTTGCAGCAATTGAATCATTTGAAGCCAAACCTCCTACTCTTCAGTGTTTGAGTGCACGTGCTATTGTAGAGTACAACATTGAGTACAGAGAATACCTGCCGATCAGAATGGCTGAGTTTGTCTCTTGGCACTCTAGTGATCGACATGTACTTTGAATTCATTATATTGCTTGTATGATGTGCAACATGTGCATACATAACTATATTATTGTTGTAGGCCCACTTCTTAATATGAATGTTTAATCCAATTATCCGAATTTTCAGAGAAATATTGAATGTGATTCGCTTAATTAAAACGAAATTTTGAAAAGGGAAAAGCACATGTGTACATGCAAGAGAAAGTACAGAAGGTACTGAAATTCATTTGTTACTGTATATGTGCCATGTTTCAACTTGTGTAGTTTATTAGTGTGTGAACTGGTTACTTGAATTGTACTCTTACTAGTGTAGTTTAGCTAGCCTCATACCCAGGCCCCTCCCATCAAAAGTAGGGAGGCATACACATTTTTTTTGTGTATCAATTTTCCTACTAGCGACTGGGAATTCAGATACGTATCTATTTATCTTTCCAGTAACTTTTCTGTACGGTTACGATTCACCTTTGACCTATAATTATATACAATCTGTGCAATTGTTTAGCAGTTGTGACACACAGAAAGTTACTATTTGCTCGTATAATGGCCCATATGGAGATAGTAATGTATACTGAATAGAACGCATATATAGTTACCAATGGGGCCTGGGCATGAGGCTATAGTGTTTCTCTTGTCTCTTAGCTATATAGCTAGTGCCAGTGATTAATGATGTCACTGGTGATGTTACTCAGCTTGTTGTTTGTACTGCTCTAGATGCTTGTTCTTACTTGCCTAGTTCTGTGGTTAATTTGTGTTGGTTGCAATTGTGTGGTTAATTTGTGTGTGAACTGTTTAATTATACTCTGTACTTGTTTGTGTGTTTTGTGCAAGTTTTTTCTTGCCTCTTAGGCTCTACTGGTTTTAGAAACTGGTTTGACTTGTTTTGTGTCCTATTTTTAGCGTATAATATTAGGGAGAGAGCCTGGATCTGGTCACAAGCTATTTGCATAATATTATTGCAAATTTAATTTTTTTACAGCCATGTCTGAAGAAGACCCTGTTGCAAAGAAGCCCCGTCTCTCTCCCTCCACGGAACCTACTCCTCTAACTGAGTTCAAACGTCTTTTGAAAGCTAAAGACTCTCTCCAGCTTATCAAGGAGCGACTCATGATAAAAGAAAGAGCAAAAATGTGGCCGCCATTAATTGTATCAGCAGTTTTTGATAATGGTCCAGACCTCCTCAATTATGTTTTAAAGAATTTCCCAGTCAATATTGAATACGAGATGACAGCTGTTCTTAGAGAGGGTCGTTCTCTCTCTGTCACAGCTCTGTGGTTGGCCTCTAGTCTTGGAAGTATGGAGTGTGTGAAGGTATTAGTGGAAGGAGGAGCTGATATGGAACACAAATGTGGTTCACCACAAGTCAGTCCTCTGTGGATAGCTGTTGAATGTAAACGTTATGAAGTAGCCAAATACCTCATCAATAATGGTGCTGACGTTGAGCATGCTCATGAAGATGAAATAGAAAATGTGTTGCTAACACCATTAAAGGCTATCACAGCGAATTAACTCAGTCATTAGTTGAACTAACTCAGCTATTAGTCGATAAAGGTGCCAATGTCAACTGTACTGGACCTGATGGCAATACTCCACTTCATTTGTGTAGGGATCTAGAAGTAGCCAAGATTCTTATTGGTGCTGGTGCTAAGAATACCCTCAATGATAGAGGTCTGTCTGTGGTAGTAAGTGCAGCATGTAATGGCTATGATTCTGTAGTGGATTATCTCATTGAGGTCTTTCAGTGTGGGCCAAAGGAGCTCTATGATGTCTACTGCATTCAAGCAATTAAACCTACACTAGATTGCTATGACGTTAACTTTTGCAAAGCTGAACACCTTCGCTCGTCTCATCCTGATCTGTTTTCCGATCTTCCTCCAGCGGATGAAATCTACGATGGCCTTCAGGAGCCAGCAACAATGGAGGAGTTTAGAGCCATTACACGTAACAGCATTCATGGCATATTTTATCTTCATTCTATTTACCGTGAACGTATTCTAGGGAGAAACCACAATCTAACAAATACTGCAATTTGTTGTTGCATTAAAAGTAACCTTGGTCATGGAAACTATGACAAGTGCCTTCAGTTCTGTCACCACTATCTTGGCTCTGGACTAACTCCTACAACTTATGAACAGGAAAAGCTACAAAATATTGTTCCAGTTCTTGCAGAAATGTTGCAGAATGGCTACATTCCTGATATCCAGCCTTTCTTTGAATATGGCCTGAAAGGTCTTGTGCAAGAGAAAGAGATTAGACATAAAGGCTTTTTTATCAGTTCCATTGTACAACTTGGTGCACTGTGGATCAAAGTGGCTGACAAGTATATCACAGACAGCACTGAACAAGAGAGAGAACACACTCACATCAAGAAGGCCGTTCAAGAGTTGATCAACACAACTGGGAACAATGGTGCTACGATCATCAGAGACTCTTTTTCTATTTTTACTACTAGGCGATACAACTTTCCTATTCCTTTACCCAAAGTACTCACATTACTGTTGGAATGTGGATGCCCCACTCAGTGTCGTGATCCAGAGACTGGTGACTTTCCTCTTCATTTGGCAGTGAAGTTTCAACTCTGTCAAAATGTGTACTGTGTTCGAACTCTCTTGGAATACGGAGCTCATGTTGATGCTGTCAATTTTGAGAACAAGACAGCTAAGGAGTCTATAGGGAAAGTTAGTGGCAAACGTTTTGCAGCAATTGAATCGTTTGAAGCCAAACCTCCTACTCTCCAGTGTTTGAGTGCATGTGCTATTGTAGAGTACAGCATTGAGTACAGAGAATACCTGCCGATCAGAATGGCTGAGTTTGTCTCTTGGCACTCTAGTGAACAACATGCAGCATTAGCAAGAAGTTGAATTGAATTGGATCATTGTACAACATTGTTAACATTCATAACTATTATAATATAATTGTTATAATTGCTGATAATTAATTTATCTTAAAACTTTACTTAGTCAACAAGAACTTGTTTCACTTGAAGTTCTTGAAGCAGGTCACGTGACGACTTCTTGAGCAGCGATCTCATTGGTTTAGTTATCACCACCTATACATATGCATGTAGCAACAGACAGTCACGATCACGAATTATAGATGGGTACCGGTGTTGTTGAGTACATATGCTGTGTCCTCATACAATATCAAGCTAGCTCCTCCCTCTTCAAAAAGCAATGATCAAGCTAGGGAGGGGCTTGGAGACAAAACTAGACTATAGATAATCAGTATATACGTACTGAGATATTAATAGTCATGCAATTAAAGTGCACGCATATTCTCCACATGCATAATTAAAATTAATTGTATCAACAAAATTAATGAATGTTAACATGCACTGCAATCGGTCATATAATGTCTTGTACAGGCTGTGTAGGAGGTAACGCATTTCATCCATAAAAGTAAATTAATTGAAAAGTTCATTCCAGGCTGTGTAGGAGGTAACGCATTTCATCCATAAAAGTAAATTAATTGAAAAGTTCATTCATACAAGCTAGCATGATTGTACAGCTAGTTTCTTAGTATGCCCATTGAAAATTGCAAGTGCAATTATATTATAGCTACTGTGTATGTGTGTATGTATACCTCATTTGGATTGAACTCTGAGAGTTGTGGCACTGGGCCTGACTGGAAGAACTGATGATTGAGAATCTATACAATAATAATAATTATTATTATAGTGGAATAAAATTTAATATTATTAAGAGCCAAAAGAGTCTGAAAAGACACAAACAGCTACAGCAATAATAGGATCATGATTAATATCCAGGAAGCAGAGGACGCTGTACTTTAATTACTTACATCGGTAATTGAATTTGAAAGGTTGTATGAGAAAATGAACTTAAGAATTGATTTGAGGTTTTGGTTTCCTATTGTCTTGTAGTGTCTGTCAGTTGGAGCTAGAGTGGTGAGTTCATAGGCACAGCTCATTTCAAACACCAGGTGTCCTGTGGGAGGAGGTCAAAGGTGAGGCTGTGAGGAGATAGTGGTAGACTAACTCAGTTTTCCGATCTTCCTCCAGCCAATGAGATCTATGATGGCCTTCAGGAGCCAGCAACAATGGAGGAGTTTAGAGCCATTACACGTAACAGCATTCATGGTATATTCTATCTTCATTCTATTTACTATGAACGTATTCTAGGGAGAAACCACCATCTAACAAATACTGCAATTTGTCGTTGCATTAAAAGTAACCTTGGCCATGGAAACTATGACAAGTGCCTTCAGTTCTGTCACCACTATCTTGGCTCTGGACTAACTCCTACAACTTATGAACAGGAAAAGCTACAAAATATTGTTCCAGTTCTTGCAGAAATGTTGCAGAATGGCTACATTCCTGATATCCAGCCTTTCTTTGAATATGGCCTGAAAGGTCTTGTGCAAGAGAAAGAGATTAGCCATAAAGGCTTTTTTATCAGTTCCATTGTACAACTTGCTGCACTGTGGATCAAAGTGGCTGACAAGTATATCACAGACAGCACTGAACAAGAGAGAGAACACACTCACATCAAGAAGGCCGTTCAGGAGTTGATCAACACAACTGGGAACCATGGTGCTACGATCATCAGAGACTCTTTTTCTATTTTTTCCCGTTCAATATACATTATGACTTGTGGGCGATACAACTTTCCTATTCCTTTACCCAAAGTACTCACATTACTGCTGGAATGTGGATGCCCCACTCAGTGTCGTGATCCAGAGACAGGTGACTTTCCTCTTCATTTAGCAGTGAAGTTTCGACTCTGTCAAAGTGTGTACTGTGTTCGAACTCTTTTGGAATACGGAGCTCATGTTGATGCTGTCAATTTTAAGAACAAGACAGCTAAAGAGTCTATAGGGCGTGTTAGTGGCAAACGTTTTGCAGCAATTGAATCATTTGAAGCCAAACCTCCTACTCTTCAGTGTTTGAGTGCACGTGCTATTGTAGAGTACAACATTGAGTACAGAGAATACCTGCCGATCAGAATGGCTGAGTTTGTCTCTTGGCACTCTAGTGATCGACATGCAGCATTAGCAAGAAGTTGAATTGAATTGGATCATTGTACAACATTAATGTTAACATGCATAGCTATTATAATATAATTATTATAATTATTATAATTACTGATAATTAATTTATCTTAAAACTTTACTTAGTCAACAAGAACTTGTTTCACTTGAAGTTCTTGAAGCAGGTCACGTGACGACTTCTTGAGCAGCGATCTCATTGGTTTAGTTATCACCACCTATACATGTAGCAACAGACAGTCACGATCACGAATTATAGATGGGTGTTGTTGAGTACATATACTGTGTCCTCATACAATATCAAGCTAGCTCCTCCCTAGCTCTTCAAAAAGCAATGATCAAGCTAGGGAGGGGCTTGGAGACAAGACTAGACTATAGATAATCAGTACGTACTGAGATATTAAATGGATTAATAGTCATGCAATTAAAGTGCACGTATATTCTCCACATGCATAATTAAAATTAATTGTATCACCAAATGAATGTTAACATGCACTGCAATCGGTCATATAATGTCTTGTACAGGCTACGTAGGAGGTAACGCATTTCATCCATAAAAGTAAATTAATTGAAAAGTTCATTCATACAAGCTAGCATGTACAGTTTCTTAGTATGCGCATTGAAAATTGCAAGTGCAATTATATATATTATAGCTACTGTATGTATGTATGTATACCTCATTTGGATTGAACTCTGAGAGTTGTGGCACTGGGCCTGACTGGAAGAACTGATGATTGAGAATCTATACAATAATAATAATTATTATTATAATTTAATATTATTAAGAGCCAAGAGTCGGACCACTGTTGTTTTAGTTAACTAAAACTAAAACTAAAAACCCTTTAGTTTTAGCAAAAATGGCCTTTTTTAACTAACTAAAACTAAATCATAAAGAGTTGGTCAAAATAGTAACTAAACTAAGTCAAAAAATACCCAAAACACCTAATTTTAGTTAGTTAACTAAACTAAAGCCCTTATAGTTAGGCCTTTTTTTACACTTAGCTAACTAAACTAAAACTAAAATTTTTCTTGAAGTTTAAAAACTAATCAATAACTAAAACAACATTGCAAAAGACACAAACAGCTGCTACTGCAATAATAGGATCATGATTAATATTCAGGAAGCAGAGGATGCTATACTTTACTTACATCGGTAATTGAATTTGAAAGGTTGTATGAGAAAATGAACTTGAGAATTGATTTGAGGTTTTGGTTTCCTATTGTCTTATAGTGTCTGTCAGTTGGAGCTAGAGTGGTGAGTTCATGGGCGCAGCTCATTTCAAACACCAGGTGTCCTGTGGGAGGAGGTCAAAGGTGAGTCTGTGAGGAGATAGTGGTAGACTAACTCACGTACCAAACATAATCACATCCATATGCTCCAAGTGCTCCTCACACATCCTGTAGAATCTAGACCTGTAGCCAAGGAGTGTGTTCTCATAGCCACCCAACCTGCACACACCATCCTGGACAAAGATGTTGCCACTCTGAACATGACCAAGAATAAACGATGGAGCACTCAAACTGAACTTATCCAAGAGAAACGTCATTGCCTGGAAACAGTAAATGAGTGAAGAAAACCTTTCAAATCAGTGCACTTAATGCCACTATAGCAACCATGTTACTTACCTCTAGAATCTGTCGGCCATAGAGTGCTATGTCATTTGGTGAAAGTCCAGCAGCTTCAGGATGAATCTGTTTCCTTGATTCAGGATACTTGTCTGACCAGTACAAATCTGGCTTAACCTGTTTGAATGAGTCACAGTGTGTGTGTGTGTGCGTGTGTGAAATGTGTAGGAGTATGTACATGTATACATGAAGACAGAAATCAAAATTTTAGCCAATGCACGCTATTATTTGTGCATTTTACATTGTAGATGATGTCTTTTAGAGATCCTTGTTCTCTAAATGGTTGGACAATGATGACTTGTTTCCTGTCAGAGAGATAGTGGACATACTCCACTGGTTGGAGGAAGGGATGAACCTGGAACAACACCAGAGAAACTTCAAGATCACAAACATAGAGAAATTATAAGAATGGAGAGATTTTCTTACTCGTAAGGTAGCCATGAGTTCATTAAGTATTCTCTCTGTCTTCTCGTCCATTGGAAGAAGAGAACATCGTTTCGATACTGGGCTCTGCATGAAGAGGGGTCAAAGGTCAATGGTATGTAAGGTGGAATGGTGACATCATCAAATAGTAATATTCCTTACGTACAATTGTTACGATTGAACTTTGACCTTCTCTAGTCCGTGACCGCACTTCAAACCAATATTTCTGTATTCTACAACCTGTCATGATGATGTAATGCTTACGTAATAGTTTTGTGCATGACTAATTATTCAGAAAACCACCCAGCTTAATTACCCATATTAGGTAGATGTCGTTTCATTTGATAATGACCAGTGGATTGGAGGAAGTGATTCACAGACATGGCCGAAAGTTCTGAAAATATTTGCAATTCAACATCATAATAGATTCTGATGATGTCATGATGATGTCATACCTCTTTCTGTCTGTTCATCCACTTCTTGTCTCACTTTAGATTTCTTACGGATGCTAATCAGTGGGCGTGACCTCTCCCTCGGCAACAGTTCCTCCATTTCAGCATCATTCTTACCATAGTATGAACTTTGACCACTACCAATAATTATTGGTAAATTTATGATTAATTTTATGTAGTTATGTATAAGATGTGTGATCCTCACCTCCAACAGCAGATCAAAAAGACCACACCCACTGACACACCCACCAACATTGTGAGAATTATTCCTACTATCAGTAGAACGTACTGCAGTGTGTTTGTGTGTTCATAATATAGGACAATATCATGGTTATGTAAACTTATAAGGCTCCTCCTTCGTAAATATTTTCCGGCTTCAAAATATGAAAATATTCAGCCTGAGAACAAGGCTAATAATGTCAAACTTTATGAATTTATGACAAACATACACACACACATACACACATACACATAGTTGCGTATAAATTTCCTAACCCAAATTGAAAATGAGTCACATTAATTAAGTTAGCACTGACTGGCTATATACTCCGTATCTATTGATAGTTGAATGGCCAACAACATCATCACCATTGACTAGTACAGTAGTAACCTGAGCACTTGCTTCAGTGAAAAGAAACTCTATATCACAGTTGTAGTAACTGAAGCATGCATGGATATAGCTTTGTATGCATGAGTAGTCTTCACACGGAAGCCTTCCGCAAACCAACTGACATATTAGATATCACACACACTATATGAATTGACTACCTTGTCCTACCCAGGCTTCTATAGCACTAGAGCAATTTGGTATGAGTTTTGAGTGCAACATATTAACACATGCATTTACTCTTCTTGGTCAGTAGAAATTTTAATGTGTACTGCATCTAATGTTCCGTAGTACAGCATAACGTTGTGTAAGTACATATGTATGCATGTATGTGTGTATGTTGTCCATTGGACAATGTACAAATTACTTTACAACAGCAATTAGCCATTCACGTGGAATGTGGGATGAAATTACAATGCAATGCACTACAGAGCTTCAGTGCCAAATTGCCTATGGACCACTGAATGCTACACTCTAGTGCAGCCTGGGTGCAGGGCGGGACCCATGCAGCCTAGATGGCATAGCTATACACTCACCCAATGTATCTTGAGCCATTTCAGAGGCAAAGTCCATGGGTTGACATGGTGACTGTCACCGGGAGAGACACTGTCCGAGTCTAGTCCACCTGCACACAAATAAAACTCACACAGGTAGCTAGCCAGCTCTGAGAGTTCATTGTATGTGACTAAATTACTAAGCTGCCTAATTACTTGGCTTAGTATAATATTGCTGATGTCCTCAAATGAAGCTGCTATAGACTTAATCAGATCTATAAATTTTATATATAATTATTATAAAGAAGCAACGACCTTCACATGATTCATGCAACAAAATTTATATCAGTGTGGCAGTCTTACTGAAGACATGCACTCACTTACCATTGGCCGTCTTGGTCTGTCCTCTTGCAGCTGCTGAGACTAGCAACAGAGACACTAGTAGAAGGACTGATGTGAGCTTCATTTATCAGCTAGCCTAGGCTCTTGACGGGACTGTATCATACTGGTACGGTACCGATGGCATCAAGATTCACAATTTCAATCATTTGTATTTCCTGTTTACCAGGAAACGACTTAATAATAGTTATTGCTACAAAAGTTGCATGAACAAAACTCAAAAGTGGTTATAAAATTAATAATGAACTAGTAACTATCAAAAGCCTATCCTAACAATTGCTTCTGTAGTGAGTCTACTTTTAACAAGATCAGTTCTTTCATTTCAGCTGTCAGCATCATCTGTGAGAGAGAAAGTGAGGATTCATAATTATTGTAAGTTAAGTACGAGGTATGTTGCCATGGTAACAATATACACTCACACTTTGTTTTGTGAACTTGTCCAGCTGAGGGACTGGAACAGACTTGAAGAATGGATGCTCCATTATCTGGACACAACACGAACATCTTAAATTAATTATGCATTGCATTCACGAAACTTGACAATAATAAAAATACCTCCTGTATTGTAGGGAATTGTACTTTGACCTCTTGGACAGGCTGTTGAGACAATCTCCACACATTAAAGCCATAGAGTGATGGTAGGAGGAGTGTTTTAATCACCATGTCAACCATTGCCATGGTGAAGTGATGGGTGGAGCCAATGACTAGCAGGTTCAACCAGAAGAAAATGAATTGCAGAACAGTGGTCTTATCCAGTGTGTCTTTGATGAGTTTAGTGACATTGTATAGCACCAGCTGGAAAAATGGCAAGAATTCACTTCGGTAATAATTTATGACTATACTAAATTAAACTAATAATTTTTTATACCTTGCTCCATTTCTTCTCTTCAGATCTTCGTCCTCCAAACGTGAAATGAAGTAGATTCCTAACCTCCTCATCTTTCACTGCCTGGTAGTCTTGTTCGGTTGGAGCTAGAGTGGTGAGTTCATAGGCACAGCTCATTTCAAACACCAGGTGTCCTGTGGGAGGAGGTCAAAGGTGAGTCTGTGAGAAGATAGTGGTAGACTAACTCACGTACCAAACATAATCACATCCATATGCTCCAAGTGCTCCTCACACATCCTGTAGAATCTAGACCTGTAGCCAAGGAGTGTGTTCTCATAGCCACCCAGCCTGCACACACCATCCTGGACAAAGATGTTGCCACTCTGAACATGACCAAGAATAAACTTGGCATTTGGCCTGCACTGAAACGTCTTCTTAAGATACACCATTGCCTGGAGTAACAAGAAAATTAATGATTCCCATCGCATGTGCGTGTAAGGAGCTGGCTACACTAGACTAGTAGCTAATCTATCTCTCTTACTTCCAAGATTTGTTTTCCATAAAGTGCTATCTGGTCAGAGCTAATAGAATAGATTCTTTGTTCCTTGATTTGGTATTTATCAGACCAGTTGAGGGTTGGTTGACTACAGTATGTAGCACCTGTACCATCATGATCAAAACCATCTAATGAAATGTGGCTAGGGAGCTGTGCTCTAGGAAACACAAGTAATGGCATTAGAAAAAATGACATAGTACTCTTGATTTTCAGCTCCCTTGTACAATTTAATTATAGTCTCCTCACATGGGCAACCATCCATCTACACGATTAACGTAAGCTTATATATATTTGCTAATTGAAGGTTCTCTCTCATTCTAGCTTCACTAATATTCCCAGTTTCTGGGTCAACACGAGACCCTGCCAGAGTGGATGGGATGTTTAAATGTCCGAGCGAAAGGTCACCATTCTGTAACTCAACACAGTTGAGGTATGACGAACCACAAAGATGGGTTGTTATTTCTCTGTGTAACTTGCCATTCTGTCCACCAGTACTGTATTAGCTCATGGTTGGGGCCTTTGTCAGGGGCTCTGTCTACTCTGATGTAATCATATGAAACGTGTTGTGGTTNGCTTGAATATCTAATTAGCTAGCTGAGTTGGTGCCATTTTTTTTACTTCCCGTGCAAATAAATTTGTATGGGGACCATTGGACTTCCGGTACGCTGGCGAAACGACTGAGTAATGGTAATATAATATGAAAACAAATTATTACTACATAATTTAGCCCATTAGACTATTTAGTATTGATTGTGGGCTCAGATCAAGTGTACCCAGATTAGCATGTTCATATGAGTTTACTACCCCCAAATTTATATATCTCTACACATACATTTTTGGAGAAGCCCATAATTTGAAGGATCCGGAGAAATGGGTGGGGTTATTATTATAATTTCCTTGTCACGCCACCTACATGCATGGGCCGCCACCATAGCATCATTGTTTGATCTCTTACCTTTAACACTCAGGATTACAGCCATTGGAGTAGAGTTCCAAGTCCTTTTTTTTTTACAGAGTAGAAAGACGACAAACACAAATTAGGTATACGGAATTTCCCAGGGGAACTCCCACAAAGCTGCACGTGGCTATTGTATGAATATAATCAATCGTGCGCATGCGTTAAGGTTACTTGCGGCAACTATATCATTTTAGCGATTTTAGCGAGAAGCTTGAAAATCGCTAATTAATATTTTATACCGTAATAGAATTTCACTTAATAGAACAAAAATATTAAAAATCGCTAAAATTAATATCCGCCAAAAGTGCGAACAAAAAGATTTTTTTCAAAAAGATTTTTTTTTGTTGCATGGTATACCATGCAACAAAAAAAAGGTAGGGTCCAGACTAGGTATATAATTTATATAACTAAAGCACATGATTCCAACAGTTGCTGCTGTAGCGAGTCTACTTTAACACTGAGATCAGTTTTTTCATGTCAGCTGTCAACATCACCTATGACAGGAGTGAGGGAGTGAGTGAGAGAGTGAACGTAGGCTGTATGCATATTGCCATGCCATGGAAACAATATACTCACCTTCCCTCCATCGAACTTGTCCAGCTGAGGGACTGGAACAGACTTGAAGAATGGATGCTTCTTTATCTGGACACAACACAATGCAATACGAACATTTCCTCATCATGGTTTGTTCAGCTGTAAACGAGTGTGTAATTTACCTCATGTACTGTAGGGAATTGTACTTTGACCTCTTGGACTGGCAGTTGAAACGATCTCCACCAATTGAAGCCATAAAATGATAGCAGGAGAATTGTTCCAATAACCATCACAACTGTTGCCATGATGAAGTATCCTAAGCCAATGACTGGGAGATTCAACAGGAACAAAATGATCAGTGGAACCGTGGCAGTGGTCTAAACAGTGTGTGTGTGTGTGTGTGTGTGTGTGTGTGAATCGTGATAAGTTTCCATGGAGGAATTATACTTTGACAGCTAGCATACTTTTTTTGATTCATTTTCTTCAGATTTTTCTCGTCCAAAAGTAAAAAGGAGTAAATTCTTAATCTCTTCATCTTTCACTGCCTGGTAGTCTTGTTCAGTTGGAGCTAGAGTGGTGAGTTCATAGGCACAGCTCATTTCAAACACCAGGTGTCCTGTGGGAGGAGGTCAAAGGTGAGTCTGTGAGGAGAGAGTGGTAGACTAACTCACGTACCAAACATAATCACATCCATATGCTCCAAGAGCTCCTCACACATCCTGTAGAATCTAGACCTGTAGCCAAGAAGTGTGTTCTCATAGCCACCCAACCTGCACACACCATCCTGGACAAAGATGTTGCCACTCTGAACATGACCAAGAATAAACTTGGCATTTGGCCTGCATTGAAATTTTTCCTTAAGAAACACCATTGCCTGGAGAAATGATTACACAAATAATTATTTACAAACCTCTCCAAATATAGGTAAGCCTATTATATCTATCTATCTATCTTACCTCCAAGATTTGACGTCCAAAAAGTGCTATCTGGTTAGAGCTGATGGTTTGTTCCTTGACTTGGTATTTGTCAGACCATTCGAGAGTTGGTTTATTCTGTGGAGTGGAGAGGGAATTCAACAATGCTAACGTGTGTGTGTGTGTCTGTGTGTTTGTATTTTACATTGTAGATGATGTCTTTTAGAGATCCTTGTTCTCTAAATGGTTGGACAATGATGACTTGCTTCCTGTCAGAGAGATAGTGGACATACTCCACTGGTTGGAGGAAGGGATGAACCTGTAAGAGCAGAATCAGCAATAGTTATTAAGATAAATACAATGGAGTATTTACTAACTTGTAACATAACAATGAGTTCAGTTAGTGTCTTCATGGTCTCCTTTTCCATTAGAAGAAGATGACAGTGTCTTGATACAGGACACTGCATGGGGAAAGGTCAAAGGTAAAATTTAATGAGTGCAAGCCCACCTAGATTAGTTCAAACAATTATACTATTGTAAGGATCTTTGTCTCCCTGTTTCCCTCGGAACCAGTAGGGGTCACTTTGAACCAATACTTCTGCACATGACCACCTGTGTATGACAAATAAATGACATCATGATGATGTAATCACAAAGGAAATCCCCTACCCATATCAGGAAGGAATTCAGTGACTGTGTAGAGTCCAGTTAACTTCAAAACATAATCAACTGCCATTTCTGCACTCTCTGCATTTTGAAAAGAAGGATAGATTAATATTAATTTTAGTCTATTGAATAAGATATTTACGTCTTTCAGCCTTTTCTTCTTTCTTTCTGTCCTTTATTTCCCCCCTAAGTGCTACCTCAGTTTTATCCTGTTGCCGTGGTGATCGTTTGAACAGCTGATGCCTCTGTTTAGCAGTCTTGGAGACTGTCCTAGCAGCAGCTGACTTCAAGCGACCTGCAAGAGATGGTTATAGAGTTACTTCTCAAGTTTAGTGTGAAGGATTTAGGTCAATTAATTCAAGGAATGAAAACGTGAGCACACATTAAGATCAGGAAATAATATTACATGATCTCATAAATATTTAAATTAGCCTGAAAAGGCCTACAGCTGTGGATGTCTTACTTTCTCTGATTGATTTCTTTTCAACTTTCATTTTCGATGACTCTAGTAATTTCAACCGTGATGATTGTTGTTTTGATTCAGCTTGAGGTGACGGTCGGTGTGGTGAAGGGGATCGCCTTCCGCTCTTTTGTGAGGGTTGTGAGTCTTGTGTATCTTGTGAGGGTTGTGAAGCTGGTGAGTCTGTCGATTCCTTTACTTGTTTCATTTTCGGTGACTTTACTATTAATCTCACTGCAGCTGGTTGTACAGGTTCGGGTTCCTGCTTTTGCTGCTTCACAATTTTGGGTTCCTGTTTTTGCTGCTTCCACCAATGATGGTAACCATAGTAACACGTCACCACAAGCACTGCTACTACTGCTACAAGGACAGGGACAATAGTCTCCCAAGACAAGATGGCCACCAGAACAGATGAAGCTGGACCTTTGCTGTTTGCATGAGGAGTACTATCTCCATCTGGTAGATCAGACTCTATATAGTTGCAATTAACATAGAAGTAAACCAAATATGTGCACACTGGAGGATAGTGAGCTAGTGTTAGATCCTCTACCTCAGAATTCCCTTGACCCTCCCGTGTGGAGCAATTCAACACAGCCACTAAAGTTGCCACCACATGACTAAGCAAATTATCTAGTCTTATGTAACGGGAGGGGGTTCTAGAGACTGATCATAGAAAATTCAGAGGATTTTACAACTGTTCACTTTTAATCTTACCTTTAACACTAGCAGGCACATCCATTGGTTATGTAGAATTCAAACACCAGCCACCAACTAGGAAGACAAACGGTTTGGTTCTTTACACCTACTGTACATGTGGACAATGATCTAGCTATATATGGTACCTTTGTCCTGTCCTCATAGCTAGCACCGCATATTATTCGTCAGCTGATGACATGATCTGGGATCCAAACACTAAATTAGGGTATTTCCCTGGGGAATTCCCACGTGCAAAAAAATTTTTGCGTAAGCCAATATGAACATGATACACCACAGACTAATTATATTTATTTTATATCTAGTTTATTATGTATATAATCAAGGAGAATCAATCATTTGCATGACATCATCACCTCCTACATCATCACACATCTCTCTGTTTGGGTTTGTGTGCAAAGCATACAGTGACAATGTGTCTAATAGTAACTGTTAATTATGCAACCTGACTAGTGCTATATTGGTAAGGTATTGTATTATATAATTGATAATCAAAAATGGTCCTATCAAGAGTATACGGCTCTTAGTCCTATCTTAACAGTCGCTGCTGTAGTGAGTCTACATTTAACAAGATCAGTTCTTTCATGTCAGCTGTTGGCTTCATCTGTGAGGGAGAGAGAGAGTGAGGATTCAGTAGTGTAGCTAAGTACAATGTATGTTGCCATGGTAACAATACAATCACCTCTTTGGCATTAAACTTGTCCAACTGAGGGACTGGAACAGACTTGAAGAATGGATGCTCCTTTATCTGGACACAACACAAACACATTGTACATGATTCAGGCACATATGCAATATCATGGAAATATTATTATTGCGCCATGCACCATATTCTTTGAATTCTTGGCCAAAATTCAAAACCTCAATCTGATTGGTCAAAATGTATTATCATAATGTTACTAATTAATTTTGCACAGTTACTGTATGAAAATCTTTTGCCGACGCAATTGCATGAGAACATGGTGCTGATAGATTTAGCTTTGAAACAGGTGCAGTTAAAAGTAGCTGGGTAAACTAGTGAAGGACTGTTCATGAGCATTGCAGCTGAACTCATGAGAGCATGGAGACTATGCTAGTGATGGTTTAAATTCTGTGCGCAGGAATTACATGAATACAGCTTCATTACGTTAAAATCTTAAGGCTTCCGTGCGACTGCACCTTCAAAAATTTCCACTGCATATGTGACTATATAACTTACCTCATATATGGTAGGGAATTGTACCTTGACCTCTTGGACTGACTGTTGAGACAATCTCCAGACATTGAAGCCATGAAGTGATGGTACAAGGAGTGTTTCAATCACCATGACAACCATTGCCATGGTGAAGTGATGGGTGGAGCCAATGACTAGCAGGTTCAACCAGAAGAGAATGAATAGCAGAACAGTGGTCTTATCCAGTGTGTCTTTGATGAGTTTAATGACATTGTATAGCACCAGCTGGAAAAATAGTAAGAATTCACTTCGGTAGTAATTTATGACTATACTTAATAATTTTTAATACCTTGCTCAATTTCTTTTCTTGAGTTTTTTGCCCGCCAAATATGAAATGAAGTAGATCCTTAACCTCTTCATCTTTCACTGCCTGGTAGTCTTGTTCAGTAGGAGCTAGCCCTTCAGAGGTTATATCACAGAATTCATAGGCACAGCTCATTTCAAACACCAGGTGTCCTGTGGGAGGAGGTCAAAGGTGAGTCTGTGAGGAGATAGTGGTAGACTAACTCACGTACCAAACATAATCACATCTATATGCTCCAAGTGCTCCTCACACATCCTGTAGAATCTAGACCTGTAGCCAAGGAGTGTGTTCTCATAGCCACCCAACCTGCACACACCATCCTGGACAAAGATGTTGCCACTCTGAACATGACCAAGAATAAACTTGGCATTTGGTCTGCATTGAAATGTCTCCTTAAGAAACACCATTGCCTGGGGAAATAAATGATTTCACAACTAAATTAATATCTTCAGCTAAAGTATACCGTATAGCGGGAAATTTTCGTATGGTGCAAATTTTCGTATTTTTCGTATGCCGTTCGAATATACGAAAATTAAAACTGCGAAAATTTAACTTCCGCATTATGCGTATACGAGCGCGCGCCGCGTATACGAAATTTAAAACTACGAAAATATTTTCTGGTGCATTTTTAACGATTTATACGAAATTTTGAACTACGAATATTTCCCGCTATACGGTATATAATCTTACCTCTAAGATTTGTCTTCCATAAAGTGCTATCTGGTCAGAGCTAATAGGATAGATCCTTTGTTCCTTGACCTGGTATTTATCTGCCCAGTCTTGATTTGGTTTATTCTGTGGATGGAAGAGACTCAGAATTAAACACCTGCTAATGGTGTACGTACTAGCTGACATCATGTCTGCCCATTTTACATTGTAGATGATGTCTTTTAGAGATCCTTGTTCTCTAAATGGTTGGACAATGATGACTTGTTTCAGAGTCCTGTCAGAGAGATAGTGGACATACTCCACTGGTTGGAGGAAGGGATGAACCTGGAACAACACCAGAGGAACTTCAAGATCACAAACATAGAGAAATTATAAGAATGGAGTGATTTCCTTACTTGTAAGGTTACCATGAGATCAAGGAATGTCTTCATGGTCTCCTCATCCAGTGGAAGGAGAGGACATAGTCTAGATATAGGACCCTGGGAAGAGGTCAAAGGTTAATGAGATGCAAGACCACCTGTATTACTCACTCACTATAGTAAGGATCTTTGTCTCCCTGTTTCCCTCGGAATCAGTAGGGGTCACTTTGGACCAGTACTTCTGCATACGACTTCCTGTGTACGATATATAAGTGGTATTATAATAATGTAATCACAAGGGAAATTCCCTTACCCATATCAGGAAGGACTCTAGTGATCGTGTAGAGTCCAGTCAACCTCATAATGTAATCCACTGCCATTTCTGCATTTACTGGATTGTGAAATTATAAAGGATAGAAAATTTATTTGAGGAGCCTGATGTCTTTTAGAGATCCTTGTTCTCTAAATGGTTGGACAATGATGACTTGTTTCCTGTCAGAGAGATAGTGGACGTACTTCACTGGTTGGAGGAAGGGAGAAATCTGCCATGGAACAACGCAAGAGGAACTTCAAGATCACAGACATAAGAATGGAGAGGTTTTCTTACTCGTAAGGTAGCCATAAGTTCACGGAATGTCTTCATGGTCTCCTCATCCAGTGGAAGAAGAGGACATAGCCTAGATATAGGGCCCTGGAAGAGGTCAAAGGTTGATGAGATGCAAGATAACCTGCATTATAGTTCACTCACTATCGTAAGGATCATTGTCTCCTTGTCTCCCCAGGAACCAGTAGGGGTCACTTTGAACCAGTATTTCTGCATACGACTCCCTATGTATGATATAAAATGGTATCATGATGATGTAATCACCAGGGAAATCCCCTTACCCATATCAGGAAGGAATTCAGTGACTGTGTATAGTCCAGTCGACTTCAAGACATAGTCAACTGCCTTTTCTGCATTCTCTGTGTAGTGGAAGTAGAAAATGAAGATGCCATGGAGTAGTTCACATAGCAACCATTATAGAATGTAGAAATACATTCTAACTACCCAATAACTCCATAATCATTATTACTTACGTCTTTCAGCTGTTTCTTCTTTCTTTCTGTCCTTTATTTTCCCTCTAATTACTAACTCGTTATCATCCTGTTGCCATCGTGATAGTTTGAGCAGCTTACGAGCTTTAGTAACAGTCTTAGTAGCGGTTGACTTAATACGACTTCCAAGTGGCTTCTGGATTTTGCGTGATTTGGTTGTCCTTTGGGAGAGCATAGGATCAGAGGGAGAACACTCTTGTGATGAACCTGTTGGAGCTGGTGATCCTGTGCTGGGTTGACCAATAGCTGGTGTATCTTGTGAGGGTGGTGAGCCTGATAATGGCTCTTTGGATGAGGAACTTTTACTACTACTAAATGAACCACTCCTTCTCAGTATATTCCATACTTTAGTGAAGAGTGAGCGTTGTGAGGGTTGTATAACCTGTGATCCTGATGTATCATGTGAGAGTGATGAGTCTGACATGTCTTGTGAAGAAGTTAGTGATGGCTGCGAGGGTTGTGAGGGCGGTGATGGCTGTGAAGGTGGTGAGGGTGGTGAATCTGGTCTATCTTGTAATAACTTTGTGTCTTTCAATTCCTTTTCATCTTTCAATTTCTGTGACTCCACTAATCTCACTGGTTTTTGTTTCTGCATTGATGTCCTCCAATGATGGTAACCATAGTAACAAGTCACAATAAACCCTGCTACCACTGCTACGAGGACAGGGACAATGGGCTCCCAAGACAAGATGGCTGCCACATCATACATGTACAGATCATTGCTGTCTTCATTTGTAGGCTCAGTACCTACTGCATCTGGTATAATTATAGATAGTTGGCAGTATGGATATATAACTATGAAACAAATAATCATTAATATACACGCACTATACTATCATATTATAAGCAAAGTTTTGTCCGTCTGTGTGTGTGTGTGTTCGCAAAAGAAGCGTAGCGAGGGGAGAACTTTTGCTTCTCTGTCGCTGTACACGAAACACAACGAGTTTCTTTGCCAGCTGATTAGAAAAATGGCGGAAGTCGGAAAAGGGTTGTTTGTGACGTCACGTAGTGAGGTAAAATTGCTGAGCTGGCCAAAGCAAAGTAGCACCATAGCACCAGAGGAGGTACGACACGAGTGCGCCTTTGCTGAGCCGGCAAGTCTGTTAATTACATTCCAATCATGTGACCGTAATATGATGATTAATCACGTGCACCTGCTTTGCCAGCTCAGCAAAGGTGCACCCATGTCGTACCTCCTCTGAAGCAACACACAACAATCACATTAATACTGGCATAAGCAAATGAATTGGAAACTCAAAGGGAAGCAATTATGCTGAAAAGGTTGTCCTAAGCCAACTGACCATAGAAGAATATTTATACACAATAGCTTTGATCATCAATTTATCTTAGTATTGTTTGAGTTATAGTAACTCAGTCGTTTCGCCAGCGTTAAATTCGCGCAATTTTATTTGCAGCATTACGTCATTTTTGTAGGGAAATCGAGCTAAAATGGCAACTGTCAAGTAGTGTCACAAAAGCATTCCTTACGCTATTTCTAGAGCAGAGAAAGCCAGGGAACTACATTGAACGTTACAGGTATTATTTTTCAACACGTAGAGTGATAAAAAGCCCATACTATGTGCACTATATTTTTTTGCATGCCTGTTGAACTTTTTGTGAGTAACCCTAGCCTAAGAGTAGTAGTATTAGTCTAGCTCTTGCATCCATGAAAATCTTGAGAACAAGATAAAACTTGAGTATATTGTTAAGCAGCTACCCATGCATCTGCTTATGAAAACTGGGAGCCTAATGTTTGTCTGAAAAAATTTCTCCACCAAGTCTTTGTATCTATGTATGGATTATTGTAAGAAAAATGCTCATTAATTGATTCATGTAAGCAAATCTGTGATGTTTTCTTCGCTGAAAACAGCTTCACCAAGATTAATATACATTTCTTTATATGCAGCACTATTATGTTCATTCTGCAACACAGTATTAGTCACTATTGATATTTTGTAGGTCAATTGTTTATAATGCACAATGATTGCACTGGTGTTTTATGAATAACTTTTAATAATTCAACAAGTTTTGTAACGACCCTTACCTATTTCAGTACATTGTGATACGGAAATTTTGAACCGTTTATTGCATGGCTCCTTTCCATGGGAACAAGTCAAGACTGCAAAAAAAGATTCTACAGCACATCTATTCTTAGTACAAGAGAAACTGTGTCAACAGCTTGGTCAGAAAATTTTTCTCCACGGGTTTTGTTGCTGTAGGTAGGTTGTCATTGAGGCTTCCTAAATCACTAGAATTCAAGTCTAGTTTATATAAACCTTGAAGATGAGTAACTAAAGGGCGCTAGTTTCAGTACAAACTACGTTTGTATCCACAGCTGAATCTTGGAGGCAAAAATTTTGCCTTGAATATCTAATTAGCTAGCTGAGTTGGTGCCATTTTTTTACTTCCCGTGCAAATAAATTTGTATGGGGACTATTGGACTTCCGGTACGCTGGCGAAACGACTGAACTGATCAGATGATGATTCAGATCCTATAAACATACATAAACAAGGAGTGGGCGAGCGTAAGCGAGCCCCACTCCTTGTATATGTCTTTAGAGAAGCCTATTAAGGGAAAATGGGTGCGGTTTCAAGGTTATATTATAATTATTTCAAATTTCCGAATTCCTTGCCACCCCTCCTCTTTAGCCAGCTCAGCTAGCATATATAATATCTTTCGCGATTTATACAGTCATTTTTCAATCTCTTACCTTCCATACTAAGAGATGCATCCATGTATGGCGTCACCTTTTCATAACAGAGGACAATCAAATTCTGAGTATTTCCCAGTCTCGCGTGCCAGACCCCCCGCGGAAAAGGGGGTGTGACACGCGCGAGACTAAGGTATCGGTATTTCCCCGGGGAACTCCCACGTACAACACAAAGGCGTGACATGTACTTATATGCGTGGTGTACACTGTACATGTACTGTTTTAAACAATACAGGTACAAAACAAGAAAACAAGACTAATTTTGTATGAATGAAATTAATAACTGTTTATTATGGAGCCTCAATCATTTGCAGCTGGTCAATCACATCATCAATATATACATTTTCAATTTTAAATTTTCAACAATTACATCATAATGACGTCATTACCTGCTAGGCTGCTTGCCATGGGCCAGGTACCGGCTAACAAGAGAAAAACGACAACAATTTACAAAAATTAACAAATAGCTAGTCAGGTTACATGCATAATATAATATAGACACAAAATTATTAATTCATACATAATTATTGACAGTCCAACCAGCCTATCCTAACAATTGCTTCTGTAGTGAGTCTACTTTTAACAAGATCAGTTCTTTCATTTCAGCTGTCAGCACCATCTGTGAGAGAGAGAGAGAGCAACAAAAGAATGCATGTAAGAGTACGCGGTATGTTGCCATGGAAACAATACACTGACCCTTCCTTTCGTGAACTTGTCCAGCTGAGGGACTGGAACAGACTTGAAGAATGGATGCTCCTTTATCTGGACACAACACAAACATGTTGAATGATTCAGGTGCATACATGTACAGTGTCACGAAGTAATTAAGGTGCCAATTCTTTAAATTCCTGGCTCAAAAATCAAAACCTCGATCCGATTAGTCAAAATGCGGCTAAATCAGTGTGCTCTCATGCAATTGCGTTGGCAACAGATTCTCAGTACCTGTGCAAAATTTAGTAACATGATGACGTGGTGCAGTTAAAGGTAGCTTAATTGATAAACTAACGAAGGATTTCTCATGAGCCTTACAGCAGAAAGAACTATTTTGTTACTAAAAATAAAATGCGTAACATTTTTTGACGTTTTTTGTTTTGTTAATATCTAGCGCAATCTGGGTACCACGTTCAGATACTAGCTCCACGTACATACATGTATCGCACATTTGTCAACGAGTGTGGAGACTCATATGCATGCTACCAGCAGTTTATATTCTGTGCGCAACAATTATGTGCACAATATGGCTTCAATACATCACGTAAGTTAAGGTTCGACATGGTTGACCTTTGCTTGACCTTTGTAATTAAAGTCCTACACGTCCTTCATGTGTTCAATATAATTATTATACGTGTGTATGGAGGTCTTTAATTACAAAAGGTCAAGCAAAGGTCAACTGTGTCGAACCTCCTCTGACTTTAAAGCCCCATTTAGACGTATGCGTTTTAGTATTGTAAACACAAACTAAAGTATACGAATACAGCATGCATCTACACGATACCTCTGTAAACGCTCACACAAACGAATACTTTTGTTAACGCTCATGAAAGTGAAGATATTGGTAAACGAAGACAGCAGCAGGCTCGTGTGCATGAGCAAATCGCAGACTTCAAAACTTTTACGTAACTAGACTCGTGGGCCATTTTGTTGCATTTTAAAAGTAGCTTATAATTACCATCTGTCTACTGAAACTCTTTCTCATCTTAATTCTTTGGAGGCATTTTTCGCTTGAAATGAAGCAAGGTAACTGTGCTCGTGACAGCTGGCAGCTTGCATGTGCATATACTGCATATGTCTAAACGCCCAATACCATTTACTGTGTTCTAGTGTAAGTGCCCTCGTCGTTTAGTACTAGACGCATATGTGTAAACGCGGTCTAAGGCTTCCATGCGACTGCACATATTTCCACTGCATTTTGTGATTGACATATATACCTCATGTATGGTAGGGAATTGTACTTTGACCTCTTGGACAGGCTGTTGAGACAATCTCCACACATTGAAGCCATAGAGTGATGGTAGGAGGAGTGTTTCAATCACCATGACAACCATTGCCAAGGTGAAGTGATGGGTGGAGCCAATGACTAGCAGGTTCAACCAGAAGAAAATGAATAGCAGAACAGTGTTCTTATCCAGTGTGTCTTTGATGAGTTTAGTGACATTGTATAGCACCAGCTGGAAAATTGGAAAGAATTCATTTTGATAATATATACTTATCGCTATAGTAGCGGTGCGATATCGGGAAATATCACGAGTAAATTGCCTATAGGTATTTAACGAGTGCGAAGCACGAGTTTAATGCCTAGGGCAATTTACGAGTGAAATTTCCCGGTATTCGCACCGTTACTATAGCGATAAGGAATTTATCGTATATACAATACACTGTGATTTAGACAGTTAGCTTGCCTACTATTATTCTTTCTATTCTTCTTACTATATTTTATGAGGGTGAAATTTTACTTACCAGCAGCAGCGCAGCAAATGACAGCTCTCTTGTCTGGCTATCTCACAAACAAAACATAGTCACGTGGGTAACACGACTGATACGGCTTTCTCACGTGGGTAACACGGCTGATATGGCAAAATATCAGTAGAGTTCAATTTTTTTCCTCCGTATAGTAATGTATTAGAGGTCAAAGGTCATATACGATAATGATAATTATTTATGACTATACTAAATTAAACTAATAATTTTTTATACCTTGCTCAATTTTTTCTCTTCAGATCTTTGTCCCCCAAACGTAAAATGAAGTAGATCCTTAACCTCCTCATCTTTGACTGCCTGGTAGTCTTGTTCGGTTGGAGCTAGAGTGGTGAGTTCATGGGCACAGCTCATTTCAAACACCAGGTGTCCTGTGGGAGGAGGTCAAAGGTGAGTCTGTGAGGAGATAGTGGTAGACTAACTCACGTACCAAACATAATCACATCCATATGCTCCAAGTACTCCTCACACATCCTGTAGAATCTAGACCTGTAGCCAAGGAGTGTGTTCTCATAGCCACCCAACCTGCACACACCATCCTGGACAAAGATGTTACCACTCTGAACATGACCAAGAATAAACTTGCCATTTGGCCTGCACTTAAAAGACTCCTTAAGAAACACCATTGCCTGAAATAACAAGAAAATTAATGATTCCCATCGCATGTGCGTGCAAGGAGCTGGCTACACTAGACTAGTAGCTAATCTATCTCTCTTACTTCCAAGATTTGTCTTCCATAAAGTGCTATCTGGTCAGAGCTAATAGAATGGATTCTTTGTTCCTTGACTTGGTATTTGTCAGTCCAGTTGAGAGTTGGTTTATTCTGTGGAGCAAACAGGAAATTCAACAATGCTAATGTGTGCAATTGTGTGTGTGTGTGTGTGTGTGTGTGTGTGTGTGTGTGTGTGATTACATTGTAGATGATGTCTTTTAGAGATCCTTGTTCTCTAAATGGTTGGACAATGATGACTTGTTTCCTGCCAGAGAGATAGTGGACGTACTTCACTGGTTGGAGGAAGGGAGAAATCTGCCATGGAACAACGCAAGAGGAACTTCAAGATCACAGACATAAGAATGGAGAGGTTTTCTTACCCGTAAGGTAGCCATAAGTTCACGGAATGTCTTCATGGTCTCCTCATCCAGTGGAAGAAGAGGACATAGCCTAGATATAGGTCCCTGGAAGAGGTCAAAGGTTAATGAGATGCAAGACAACCTGCATTATAGTTCACTCACTATTGTAAGGATCATTGTCTCATTGTTTCCCCAGGAACCAGTAGGGGTCACTTTGAACCAGTACTTCTGCTTCCGACTCCCTATGTTGGATATAAAATGGTATCATGATGATGTAATCACCAAGAAAATCCCCCTACCCATATCAGGAAGTAAGTCAGTGGTCTCAGTCATTGTGTATAGCCCAGTCGACCTCAAGACATAGTCAACTGCCATTTCTGCATTCTCTGTATAGTGGAAGTAGAAAATGAAGATGGAATAATAATATAGAGTAAGTTCACATAGCAACCACATAGCATACAGAAATACATTCTAAATACGTACCCAATAACTCCACAATAATTATAAATTACTTACGTCTTTCAGCTGTTTCTTCTTTCTTTCTGTTCATTATTTCCCCCCTAATTACTAACTCGTTATCATCCTGTTGCCATCGTGATAGTTTGAGCAGCTTACGAGCTTTAGTAACAGTCTTAGCAACAGTAGACTTAATACGACTTCCAAGTGGCTTCTGGATTTTGCGTGATTTGGTTGTCCTTTGGGAGAGCATAGGATCAGAGGGAGAACACTCTTGTGATGAACCTGTTGGAGCTGGTGAATCTGGTAAGTCTAGTGAGCCTGGGGAGGGTGCTGGTTCCGGTGGCAATGGTGCTGAGTTGGATTGTGGTCGACGTGACGATTCCTCATGCAAGGATCTTCTGCTGGGCCAACCAGTTGATGTCTCTTGTGAGGGTGGGGTGTCTCGTGAAGGCTGTGAAATATCTACTGATCTGGCCCTTCGTTGAGATAATGGCTCTTTGGATGAGGATCTTTTACTACCACTGAATGAACCACTCCTCAGTTTAGTAGTAGTGAAGAGTGAGCGTTGTGAAGGTTGTATAACCTGTGATGGCTGTGAGGGTGGTGTATCTTGTGAGGGTGGTGAGTCTGACATGTCTTGTGCAAAAGTTAGTGATGGCTGCAACGGTTGTAAATCTGGTGTAACCTGTGAAGGTTGCCATGAGGGTGGTGTGTCTGGTGTATCTGGTGATGGCTGTGAGTCTATCGATTCCTTTTCATCTTTCAATTTCTGTGAATCCACTAATCTCACTGGTTTTGGTTTCTGCATTGATGTCCTCCAATGATGGTAACCATAGTAACACGTCACCACAAGCCCTGCTACCACTGCTACAAGGACAGGGACAATAGGCTCCCAAGAGAAGATGGCCGCCAGACCAGATGAAGCTAGACCACTGCTGTACATGTACAGATCATTGCTGTCTTCATTTGTAGGCTCAGTACCTACTGCATCTGGTATATAGATAGTTGGTAGTATGCATACATAACTATGAAAACAAAATTAATAATCATTAATATACACACACTATTCTATAATATTACTATGTCTTTAGAGAATCCTATTAAAGGAAAAAATTATGGGTGATTACTAGTCGGGCGGAGCCTGACTTCCGCGAAAATTCGCGGAAGTCGGGCTCCGCCCGACTAGGTGATTACAATATAATTTTCAAATTTCAGAATTCCTTGCCACCCCTCTTCTTTTAAGCCAGCTCAGCTATAGCACATCTCTTTCGTGATTTATACAGTCATTTTTTCCCCAATCTCTTACCTTCCACACTAAGAGATGCATCCATTTGTAGAGTCACCTTTCATAACATGAGGACAATAACTATTGTTCAAATTGTGGGGTATTTCCCCGGGGAACTCCCAGTACACACAATTTGCATTTTGAGCGGATAACAAATATTAATATTATATTAATTATCAGTAATTATAATAATAATTATTAATTAAGATTAATTATTTAAAAGCAAGACCATCAATCTGTTTATTGCGGAGCCTCAATCATCTGCAGCTGGTCAATGACCTAGATACAAAATAATTATTATAGCAATAATCACATACACAATTTTCAACAATTACATCATAATGACATCATCACCTGCTCCATGGGGGGTCTCTGCCTGGGTCTGTGTGTGAGGCACACAGTGACAATGTCAAAGAGGCCCAGTGCAGTATCGGGGGGCCAGGCTGCCCTCGGATCGGCCACCCTCAGGATCTCCCCTCGATGGATGACATCATGGGTGTCCTCGATCTCTAGGAGGTCAGAGAGACGGTCCGTCTGTGGGAGGGGGCGTGGTCAAGGGGTGTGGTTTAGATTGATAATAATTTGCCACGTCAGCAAATATATAGTCAGCATGCATGATAATATGCTCTTGAGAAAATTAAAGTTATTTGAGAGACAAAAAGTTATTACAAAACACAGTGGTATAGCTTCGAACCAGGCTCTCTCCCGGTAATTTTTTTCTGCACACGAATTATTATTCGCATGCAGAAAAAACTAGCAGGAGAGAGCCTGGTTCGAAGCTAGAAGTGATACAACTACAAGAGGTTTGTGCAACTGATACTTTAGACTAGCAGTCACTATAACAACCTCACACACTCACACCCTCACCAGCACTCTCTCTCTCTCGGTAGGATCATCACTCAGAGCTGGTTTCCCCGTGAACAGCTCCAGCAGGACCACTCCAAAGCTGTAGACATCGGTACAAGGTCTCAACTTCTTGTTGCGAAGGAACTCTGGTGCCATGTAGACCAGGGTTCCCATGACGATGTCACTCTTGGTGCTGTAGGTGCTCCTTTGGTTGGACTTGACATGACATTCACGGGCCAACCCGAAATCAGACAGTTTTGGTACGAGATAAGCGTCCAATAGAATATTGGCACTACAGAATTATTAATGTATTATGTAGAAATAATACTATCAAGCTACTATATAGCCGGTAAATTTGGTGGGCTTAAAATTTGGTGAATTCGTATTAAATTTTAACATGATTGGCGATTTAATCCTGCACGCTGCATTGCTTATATGCATGTGCATGCGTATAAAAATGTTTGGCGATTTGCAGAATAATTTGCCAATTCACCAAATATAATTCTCGCCAAATTTACTCGCTATACAGTATGCAAAATCTTCATAAAATTTTCACCTTTTAACGTCTCCATGGACGAGGCAGTGTGGTTTATTGACAGTGTGTAAAAAGTGGAGAGCGTCTGCAATCTGATTGGCTATATTCAGCCGATGTTTCCATGGCAACAAGATCCTGCCTTGCAGGAATTCGGCCAGCGATCCATTCTCCATGTACTCATAGACCAGGCAGGGGCGTGGCCCATCGTTGCTATAGGCAACCAGCGAAAGAATATTGCGATGATGATACCTATAAATAGAACAAGAGATCAGGTAGTGAATCTGATGAGAGTGTGTGTGTTTTAGTTCACTTTGTGAGCAGCTGAAGTTCTTGAGCAAATGTTTCTTGATGGATGGCTTCGTAAAACATGTGCCCTCCCATTTCCCTCTCCTGTGGAAGATGACAAGAATCTTAAGATGTGTGTGTGTGTGTGTGTGTGTGTATGTGTATGTAACTCTTACGCTGTGCAGTTTCTTTATGGCAAACGGTCCATTTCCTCTGATCTTGGCTCTAAAGACCGTCCCAAACGATCCAATACCAATGATATCATTAGTGAAATCGCCAGTTGCTTCTCTCAATTCACTGAAGGAAAACTGTAATATGTTCGGAGGCACAGACCTATCACCATGGCAACCAGGGGGAGGAGCTACCCCAGCAGACACAGGGAACGATGAATGATCGCCATCTTGACTTGTGTTGCTACTGGTAGTATAGTCGGTGTTGTGGGTAGAGCTTCCTATTGAATTGACCACACCTACATTGGCAGGAAGTGGGTGTGGTCTCGATAGGCCTGTTGAAGATGTACCACTGCTTGAGGAAGAGTCCCACTGTTGTTGGTTGTCATGGTAACCATTGTACGAAGGTGGAATGTAGATTGGGGAGGACCCGTCAATATGAGGGTGATAATTAGTTCCATTTGCCTGTTGATTATCGTTAAGAGTAAGTCCCGGTAATTGCTGAATCTGATTAACACCAACTGGAGTCCTTTGGCTGGAGTGGCCACTCCCACTGGCCACACCCACTGAGGATGATGTCATACTAATTGGAGAAAAGGTATGTCCGGGAGAACTGGGAGTGGGCGTGGCACTTGTCGTACCTAATAAATATGCATTACATCATTCTCAAAATTAATACCGTATACCGCTTAATTTTCGTGGTATATACTTAACTTTCGCGGTTTTCGCGGATCGAACGTTATCCACGAAAATTGTTCAACGAAAAATTGCGTGCTCATATGCATGCGCACACGAATGATATCAATCCGCGAAATTTATTCAACGAAAATTTGCAATAGCGCAATCCGCGAAAATTAAGTAACCTCGAAAATTAAGCGGTATACGGTATGGTAGCAGAAATAATTTATATTTTTTGTACTAAGTCTTACTATTTGTGACGGTGTGATGCTGTGAGGATGTGGATGTGTGAGTGGGTGGAGGGTATGGAGGCAGTGGACCGTGCAATGGATGAACGTCTCTTGGAACTGCTGAGTCAGCAGGATCATCAGCTAGAGAGAGAGACAGAGAGAGAGAGAGAGAGAGAGAGAGAGAGAGAGAGAGAGAGAAGGAAGCAAACACATGATAAACTTTTAATGAAATCACTGACACTGAAAGTAAGTGCATTTCCTCTTTCAGGTTCACTGAATATTTACTTCTTTGCTGACTCAGCAGCCATATCAGTCCGTGTTACTTATACTAGTGTTACTTATACTAGTGTACGTTCTTACTAATGAGAGTGTCTGATGGTCTGGTTTCTTCCCTGCCTCTTTGTTTCTCTCTCATTTCGTCAACAACATCTGGAGATACTGTAAGAGAGAGAGAGAGAGAGAGAGAGAGAGAGAGAGAGAGAGATCAACTTTCCAAGTGATATGCAAACAATAAGCAATAATTAACGATAATTGTGCACAATTTTGATCCTTAAAAATGAGAGGATTTTTATTTAGAGAAGTTCATAACCTAGCTCCCATTCCTACCATATTCCTCCACTAGTTCCATACACTCCCGTGCTTGTATTTCATTCAGCATCCCGTACAGACGATCTACTGTGATCCCCAGGGCGATGAAATCAAACAAAACCTGTTCAGCAGGATTTGTATTGGGGCGCATACCAGCTCGTCCAAATGCAGCAATGTCGAAAGGTGAATACGTCCCAGCTATGTGTGTGTGTGTGTGTGCGCGTATGTGAAAGTAAAGATAATTTTCTCAATAAAATTTCCAAAAATCTACAGCGATAAACTTAAGTATGGCTAACATTTTTATGTACAAATTATCTTCCTAAAAATACTTTAAAATGTTTAAAGGTAAGTGTGTATCTTTTTGTTTGTAGCTCAAATCTTCACTCATTGAAGTGGCCATGAAACTTCTACCTCTCATACGTACCTTGTCCGGCTAGGTCCTTCCAGTTGTGCACTCCATCCAGCCCATCAATGCTGAGGTACTGACACAGCTGCCTGAACACTCGCGGAGAGAGGTCTTTGATCTTCTTGGCAGAAGACGACATGGCGGCGGGACTCACTCAAGACTAGATTGACAGAGAGAGAGAGAGACAAACAACCCCTATAAGGTCATACTGAAAGTAATTTGCATGTCCTGTCCTTTAGAAAGGCTCTGGGGATTTCCCTATAGATTACGTCACCAAGTGCAGCTGGGCTGAGAGGTCAAAGGTCACAGACCGATTGTGTCCGGTAACTTCAGTATCTTAAATCTATCGCTAAAAGATGACTTCTGCGATTTTAAGAGGAGCTTGGCGTTGGAGGGTAAGTGTACAATAGCTGTAATTGTTATTTAGCCTCTGCAAGTGTCTGTGTGCTGTGGAATGGCTTACCGAGCACTTGGCATGGTGGGCATTATTTAGAATGTTTCTATCTTTTCCTACACAGCCGGCTTGTAGTACAGCCTTGCGGCTGAGAACCATGAGTACATCACTAGGTAAGTTTTAAATGTCTTTGTGCAGTTTTATTTCCACCAATAAATCAATTCTTTCCAGTCTTTCAATGTCCTATATTGTTGAGTGTTTGTAGCCAATGGTATGATGCAATTTCCTCGTGTATTGAATGTGTTTCAGAGGACACTGACCTGGTGGTGATAGGAAGTGGACCAGGAGGTTATGTGGCGGCCATCAAGGCAGCTCAGCTAGGACTGAAGGTACGTATACAGTAGATAGAACTCCAATTGTACATCAGTGCTGATGCCAAATGCCATCATTCACTGTGTGTGTGTGTTGTTCCTCTACAGACTGTGTGTGTGGAGAAGGGATCGACTCTCGGAGGAACTTGTCTCAATGTCGGTTGTATTCCCTCCAAGGTAAGCCACACCCACACACCACGCCCACTCTGCCAATAGTCTTTGTCTGGTCCTAAGAACAGCGGCATAGTAATGGTGTTTCCTAGTCAGAGAGGAAAGGTATCATCTTGGTTGCATCTCAGTCTAGGAAGGTCGTATGAAGCTGGGATTGGTACCATTGTGATCAGTGTGAAGAGATCTTTCAAATGATATGGTTTATTGCCAGATTTAAATTTTGACCAAAATCATCAAAAACCATGGATTATAGCCTTTGGTCGAGTGCAATTTTTTGAGAAAAATGGTCATTTTTAAACTTCAAAATAAACCATACTATTTGAAAGATCTCTTCAAGCTGATCACAATGGTGCAACTCCCAGCTCAATATGATGAACCATTGACACACACACACACACACGCCTGCAGGCTCTTCTAAACAACTCTCATCTCTTCCACATGGCCCAAGAGGACTTTGCCAAGCGTGGCATCGATGTCTCCTCTGTCTCTCTCAACCTGCCAAACATGATGAAACAGAAGAGTGACTCTGTCAAGGCCCTCACCTCTGGCATAGCCATGCTCTTTAAGAAGAACAAAGTAAGGGAGACAAATAGACCTTCTAGCTTCTTTACCAGGTGACCAGGTAATAAGATTGACTAGGTCCACGGGATTGGCTAAAGATTGGCTAAAAGATTTGCTCAAAGATTTGTTGAAAGATTTGCTAAAAGATTTGCTAAAAGATTTGCTAAAAGATTTGGTATCCCTTTACCGTATTGTTGAAATTTGGTTCTAATTTTAGGCAAAGGTCATCACTTGTGTATACTATTATATGGAATTGAGCACACACACACACTTGGCTCATGCATGTATGTAAAATAATCTGTCAGAAATTGGTTAAAGTTTGAACATTTTTGCTCTGAATGTTTAGAAGATGCTTGCTTGTTGAATCATTGTCCTGTAGGTCACTCATCTTCAAGGACACGGCAGTATTACAGGTCAGAATGAAGTGACGGTGAGTAAGAGTGATGGGGGCAAGGAGGTGGTCAAAACAAAGAACATCCTCATAGCAACGGGGTCAGAGCCGACCTCCTTCCCTGGACTGGAGGTAGGCAGACACACACACACACACACACNACGATCTTCAGCCAGTTGTGTACAGATAATAATTTCCCCATTGTGATAAATCATAGCCATACTGTCATTAAATTTTCACCAAAATGTAGCCTTGTCCCCAGACACTCAACATGCAACTATTGCTGATTTATTACGTTGACAATCTTTACCAGAGACATTTTATTTAAGCATGCAGAGGTGTGCTAAAAAATCAAGAAAATGTTTAAATTGTCAATTTAATGAATCAACACTAGCAGCATGCAGAAGGCTTGAGAATGAGGCTACTAAAATAATTATGTAAAATAAAATATCAACTAATGACATCTTACCTTAATCCCTCCCACTAGTTTGATGAGAAAACCATAGTGTCATCGACTGGTGCTCTTTCTCTGGAGACAGTCCCTGAGAGATTGATCCTAATTGGAGCAGGGGTCATCGGACTGGAACTAGGGTCAGTGTGGTCCCGTCTGGGGTCAAAGGTCACAGCAGTGGAGTTCTTACCGACCATAGGAGGAGTAGGCATTGATGGAGAAGTGGCGTAAGTTCCTCGAGAGAGAGAGAGAGAGAGAGAGAGAGAGAGAGAGAGAGAGAGAGAGAGAGAGAGAGAGAGAGAATAGCAATGGTTGGTCATTAGAAGTTGTACCTTCCTAGACTGAGATATGCTTATGCCTTCTTATGCCATACTATGGCAACAAGAGTGCATGTCATATATCACTATGGCAACAAGAGTATATTATCATACCACACATCTCATGCCATCTATGAAGCTCAGACTTTAGGGACATTTAAAATGATTCAACTGCATTTTGTGCATGATCTTTTACAGAAAGAACCTGCAAAGGATCTTGAAGCGGCAAGGTTTAGAGTTCAAGATGGGTACAAAGGTTAATACTGCTACTCGTCTGCCATCGGGTGGGATACAGGTTGCCATGGAAACAGTGAAGAGCGGCAAAGAAGAGTCGATGGATTGTGATGTGTTACTAGTGTGTGTGGGGAGAAAGCCATATACCAGTGGATTGGGGGTCGAAGTACGTGTGTGTGTGTGTGTGAACTCTATAGATTGTCACTTAATTCCTTTTGTTTTTAAACCTGAACTAATTTACTGTATTGTTACTATAAATAGTTTATGAAAATATGTCCTATTATTAGAATGTTGGTATCACCCTTGACGACAGAGGGAGAATACCAGTGGATGACCACTTCAAGACCAAAGTACCTAAGTAAGAAGACCTTTAACACACACACAGTTCACTAGAAGATATGTTTGAAAGACATGTTATAACTCGAACGTGATAAGTTATAACTCGAACATAAAGTGTTATAACTTAAGATATGTTTGAAAGAAAGATTCTAGTGGAAGATCTGTTTCAAAGAAACTTGTTTTAAACATATTATGTTAACTAAAGGTATATATGTACATGTTTTAAAGATACACTTGAATTGAAAGATATGTTTTAAAGATATGTTTAAAAGAGAGGTTTTAAAGATAGATGTTTAAAGATATGTTTGATATCTCAAAAATTAACCCCCTCCCTCTCTACCCACCAGTATCTACGCCATCGGGGACTGTATCCATGGTCCTATGTTGGCCCACAAGGCGGAGGACGAGGGGATCATCTGTGTCGAGGGGATATTGGGCGGAGTTGGTCACCTGGACTACAACTGTGTCCCCTCTGTCATCTACACACATCCAGTGAGTTGATCAAAGCAACTGTGTCACTATATAAGCGCTGTTTTGTTACGAAGAATTAAATGTGTGATGTTTTGTGATTTTTTTTGTTGACAAACGTGCAATACTTGTACGTACATGGAGCTATTATCCAGACGTCGTAACCAGATCATGCTAGAAACAAAACCAAAAAAAGTCAAAAAAGTTACAGAATGTCATAAAGTGTCACGCATTTTGTAGCAAAGCAGCACTTATAATGAAAGCGCCTTTCAATTGGCATACACACACTGTTAAAAAAGGCTAATGATCCAACTTTGGTAAGTTCTGTATGACCTTCTTACTTTTAAATATATACAAGGTGGTATTAGAGACTTTTTTTATGCTGACTATAATTTATTATGTATTATGTTTAACTATTATCAGTTAATTGTTTGGAGTATAAAAGTGTCACTTGCACCAATGTAATCAACATAAAATGAGCTGTCAAATGATAAAGATTGGGTAAAATCCAAGGATACAAAGTTGGTTCAATTCATAACCCATGAGGCAGCATGCGACATGCGACATGCAACATGCGACATGCGACATGCGACATGCGACTTTCGACATTCAACTTGCGACTTTCGACATTCGACTTGCAATATGCGACATTCAACATGCGACATGCAACATGCGACTTTCGACATTTGACTTATAAAATCAAAGGATACAAAGTTGGTTCAATTCATAACCCATGAGGCAACATACGACATGCAACATTCGACATGCAACATGCGACATGCGACTTTCGACATTCGACTTGCAACATGCGACATTCAACATGCGACATGCAACATGCAACATTCAACATGCGACATGCAACATACGACATTTGACTTGCGACATGCGACTTGCGCCCTCCGACATTCAACTTTTGACATTTGAAATTCGATTGAAACGTTGAAAAGATTAAAGATTAAACTTTAAGATTAATTCATTGAATATTGAACATTCGACATTCGACCTTGTAAGGTCAAAGGTACTAGAGATTTTCTCTGCTAATGCTTGCAAACTTTACTGCATGGTTATGAAAATTTATGCAGTGAAATTATGATAATATTTTTATAGTTAAATTACCTATTTTTCCATGTAAACTCCATACCATAATTATGATGTTCTTTATTTCGTCTATTGTTATCTCATTCTCCATCTTGTCTTGCCATGACTTCGCTACACAGGAAGTGGGTTGGGTCGGCAAATCAGAGGAGGCACTAAAAGAAGAAGGAAAGGAGTACAAAGTTGGGAAATTCCCCTTTTCCGCCAACAGCAGAGCAAAGACAAACGGTTAGTCTATACGTCACAATGATAATGTACAATGTACGATGATGTCATGATGATGTCATTGTCCGGTATAGCCGACACTGATGGGATGGTGAAGGTGTTGAGTGACAAGAAGACAGACAGAATCCTAGGAGTCCACATCATCGGATCAGTAAGAGAACTACAGACCAAAGTCCATCTGGTTTGAGAATGCCGGTAGAAAAAATTGAAAAACTTTCTTATTATCAAGGTGTAGGAAGCTGAAAAAGCAATCAAAAGAACGGGGAGAATGAGCGCTTTCCAATGGTGCTTTAAATTTTAAAATTGGTTGGCTTACCAGTCAAAAGTTAGCAATTTTGTCCCTTAGAAAAATATTGCATTAATCTCATTATTTCACTCTTGGTTCCATTCTCAAACCAGATGGACTTTAGTAGAAATATCATTAGAGGACTTCCAATCATGTAAAATGAGTCACTTCCGTATGGCAAAATGTACACAGCAATATGTGGAAATGAGCAGCTGTCATTTACTTCCATGTGGCAAAACTAAAACTAGTACTTTGGGTTTTGATACCTTGCAAGAGCCTTGTACAATGTTAGTCATGTGACCACACCCACCCTCACAGACTGCAGGAGAGCTAATCAATGAAGCCGTATTAGCAATGGAGTACGGAGCATCGGCTGAAGACATTGCAAGAGTGTGCCATGCCCACCCGGTAAGATTATGTGGTTTAATTAGAATCATCTCAGTTACTATAGTAACCGTACTGCCCTATTGTTTACATACACTGTATATAGACGTGTGCTGAAGCATTGAGACAGGCCAGTCTCATGGCTTCCTTTGGACAGGCCATTCAAATTTAAAATATTTAATTAATGTTAGTTAATTAGAGGGGTATGTATTAATTAACATTAATTATTGATTCACGCTCAGTGTTAATTATTTATAATTTGAAGACCATGTTTGATAATTTAACAAGCAATGTTGACTAATTAGTGAACATTATGTAAAATTGTAAACATAATTTGCTTAATTGAAGTTAATTTATCAGTAATTTTTCTACACGATGACATTCTTCCCACTAGACGTGTGCTGAGGCATTAAGAGAAGCCAGTCTAATGGCATACTGTGGACAGGCAGTCAACTTTTAAAACAGATCTACATAATTATATGTATAGCAATAATTAACATACATATATAATTATTTATGTTATAGTTAAAATGAGTCTAATTAATTAGTGTCATGCATTTAATTTGTTTGTAGTGATAATTATGTTTACATATTACAGTATATAATTATAAAAACATGCAGTGTATATATTTATTATTATTATTATATGATACGTATAAAATTTGAAAACAGTGCAACAGAATCATGTATATTATATACACACATGCATGCACACAGAAATAGTCACAAAAATGAGTTAAATAACCATAATTGTAAGTTATTACATGGATGCTACATGTAGCTATCCAGGATCTCGTCCATATCATCCACAAACGTTCTACAGATGAAGGGATGAATGGCCCACTCTGAAACAATGGCTGCTATTGTTATGCCAACGCTATCGGCAACACTGGCCACGCCCATTGAGAATTCACGATGAACAGTAGGTACCTGTGTGTGTGTGTGTGTGTGTGTGTGTGTGAGAGAGAGAGAGAGAGAGAGAGAGAGATGAGAATTCTCAGTGTGTGCGTATATGTTTAATTTACATTTTTTGAGATTGCATAGAAGGCGTTCACAAAGACTGCCCCCCCTAGCAACCCTTCATACAACACAAGGAAACATGTGATCCAGAATGAAGGGATGAAGAGGTAGCACGCGGCAACGAAGAAGAAGATAAAATTGATTCCCTAGAAACAAATCAACCACAAGAAGACAGAGAGTTAACAATGTTGTCATTTTCAATTTGAGAGAAAAGACAGTCACTGACTTGCAATATTGACAAGATCCAATAGTACTTTATCCTGAACAGACTCACAGAAGTCCGCGACAGAAACACACCAATCGTATACATCACCTGCAAACTGTCATAGCAACACACAATGTCACAGTAGCAGAGCAATATTATCGTTGCTAGGAGTAACCAACCCTCTGTACTGACTCCTCTGATTGATGCAGGTCTTCCCAACGTGTGTTCCGGGGTTGTACAACAACTCAAACAGACTCTGGTTGATCATATACTCGGCTAGGTAGACCAGCAGCAGAGGTAACATGTACTTCCAAAGTCTAGGGACGTATTTGACGTGGCTCCACCAATAGGCCAGCTCCTCCTTGTTGAAGAATTTCAGTTTCAATTTGCCCCTTTCATTATGACTCATTAATAACTGTGTTTCTTTGCAAGGTTCATTAATGTCTTGGTCACATTCCTGAACCGTATTGACTTCACAGTCCGATTCCAATTCTGGATTTTGTTGCAAATTTAACCTCGGTTCTTCATTTTGTTGTATGTCTGATTCTGATCCTGATTCGTCTGGTAATATGTGACCTGGTTTGCCCAACAGAGTGAAATAGACTATCACCATGACAACAGGGATGTAGATCTGGAGATATAAGGTCACAGAGGTCGAGAGGAAGAGCTTAGAGATAGCGTAGACAGCAGTACCACCAACTCCAGCAAAACCTGCGAGTCAACAGATGGAGAAAAATATCGTGACCAGCTAGCATTTATAAGGATTTAGTTATTATATGAAGTCATCTAGCCAATCTTCCGTGGTACTAAAGTCTATCTGGTTTGAGAATGCCGCTGGAATTGAAATACTTTTTCTATGGGACAAAATAGCTAACTTTTGACTGGTAAGGTGTAGGAAGCTGGAAAAGCAACCAAAAGAATGGGAAGAATGAGCGCTATCCAGTGGTGCTTGAAATTTTGAAATCGGTTGGATATTTAGAAAGCTATTCAATTTTTCTACCGGCATTCAGGGCATTCTCAAACCAGATGCATGGACTTTAGTTTGATTCTTAATTCCCACGAACCTGTTCCAGATCCAAGAGCAGCCACGCTGTACTTCTTGTACCGTGAGGTCAAACTGAGGAAGGTTAGCTCGCCAAACCCAGTGCTGATGCTAGCACAGACAACACCCAGTATGACCACACCCCTATTCACTGAGAGACCAACTAGAATGAAACTTAGGAGAGAGAACAGAGCTGTTGCTAGAACTCTGATCCTAATAGAGAGAGAGAGAGAGGGTGTGTATGTGTGTGTGTGTGAGTGAGAGAGAGAGAAAAAGAAATGCTAAAAGTATGATGGTGCGTGCGATACGCAAGTGTGTACGCAAGTGTGTACGCAAGTGTGTACGCAAGTGTGTACGCAAGTGTGTGTGTGTGTGTATGTGTCTCACCAGTATGGTATAAAGTTCATGAAGTAAGGGACGGTCAGTTTTATTAAGAGCACTGGAAGAATGTCGGCTAGGAGGATCAACTACAAGACAAAACAATCACAAGACATAAAGAAATAATCATGTGAACATCACATGATCATATGACATAAATTAATCATCATGTGACTGTCACATGATCAAGATCACATGACCACGACTTGACTCACAGAGGTGCCTTCCATTGCACAAGGCTCCCTGCCAGGCCACGACCCATTCACCTCACGCACACACTGATCAAAACCACTCCCATTAGTAGCATTGCTCCACCCACTGGGCGGGGCATCCTCCAGACTGTGGATGATATCGAACGCTGCACTCAACATGATGAAGTAGGCGTAGTCTATGCAAAAACCTAGCAACCAGAAACCGAGGATGTTTCTAATCTTTGTGGATCTCTTCTCAGCATCTGGCTCAGAGAGAACAGCTGCATCTGAGAGACAACACAACAGAGATACTGAGATGAAAAGCATAGATGTTGTTTATCACAGAATCACAAAAGGAACTATAGATCATGGATGGATATTTAGTATATATCCATCCTTATAGATGTGATTGCTACACACAATCATACCTTCATCTTCATCATTACTGGTGTATTCTGTCTCCTGGTCATTATCCACCACTATCTGCGAGAGATCGTCAAGCTGGGTGTCCTCTAGCAGCCGTTTTCCCTCTTCAGAGCTCATTATTAAACCGCTCCTTTCATCATCATCCATGAGAGTGAATTCTGCTGAGTCAGCTACTTTACAAGGGGCGTGGTTTGATCGCTTAGTGGGCGTGTGCTGCGCGAATTTGCACGTGACTTGTGTGATGGAAGTTGACGATAAAGAAGCAGGTGACCAACAGCCAAACAAGGAGCTGTCTATCGTACCTTCACCTAGCCCAGAGCCTTTTGATGAGAGTCAGCTGGAGATCAGAGAGCCCGGGATGACGGAGCCACGAGAACAAGACGGAATAACAGCACAGGAAGGTGTGTAGCTAATTTTATCACAGCTTCATTATACATAAATATGGCTGCATATTAAAGTTGGTTTTGATCTGATAAACAGATGTATATAAACTATAAAGCAAGCTTCATAATAAGCTGTATCTTTTTCCCAGATGCTCAACCTCCACTGAGCAAGTTTACAAAATGGCGTAACATCTTTGGTTTCTTGATTCTTGGTCTTTGCAACAACTTTCCTTATGTCATCATGTTGAGTGCTGCGCTGGACATCATCAAGTGCTTGGACGATCCAAACACTGAGGGGGGTAAATGTGACGCCCCCTCTAATCATACTAATAACACTCAGTGTCACAAACAGCCAGATGGAACGTTTCCAGGACGACAGCGCTGTGAGATTGAAGGCACTTCAGTGAGGCTATTATTATCAATGATGTCATTTCTTAGTCGTTAAAATTGTGCTATTTGGTTTGTTTCTGCAGTTGATTCTTTTGGCAGACATTTTACCCACAGTTATTTTAAAGCTGGTTGCACCTTACGTCATGAACTTTGTCCCTTATTGGTAAGCGTGCATACACACACACACACAAACAAACACTTTCTTACTGTCTGTTAGAAGAATAGAAAGTTTCATATGTGATCTCTTTCTCTCTCTCTCTCTCTCTCTCTCTCTCTAGGATCAGAGTCTCAACAGCCTCCTCATTTTCTCTGGTCTCCTTCATTCTAGTAGGTCTCTCTCTCAACAAGCCTCTGGTCATTTTTGGTGTGGTCTGTGCTAGCATCAGTTCAGGATTTGGAGAGCTCACCTTTCTCAGTTTGACAGCAAGATACGACAAGTCAGCAGTCTCTGGATGGTCCTCAGGAACTGGTGGGTGTGGCTTATAATTATAGTGGGTGTGTGGTCTTTCACATTAAGCGGTTCAGTAACCTTTTGCATAAATTTTAGTAGTATTAACTCTTTGTGAACCAGTAATAATCATTAAGTTTTTAACTCACCTTATTCATCTCTGGATTTGTTAATATTTTAACCCTTTTTGTACCCAGTATAAGTGTTTTAACCCTTTGTGTACATACAGGATTTGCCGGTGTGGGTGCCTTGCTGGTTTATGCTGGTCTAAGAACTTTCCTCTCCTCAGCTGTAACCCTCTACCTCCAGACAGTGGTACCCGTCTTGATGATGCTCACGTTCATCTTTGTCCTGGGGAAGCCCGGGAGTATCATCCCTCCAACTCCAGCAGAGAGACGCATTAATGAACAGTTTGAAGGAGACCCTTCGAAGGTGAACTGGAAACAGTTTGAAGAAGAGCCACTGATTCATGGCGAGGAGAAGCTACCAGACCAAGAAGGAGAAAGAGAAGGAACTAAGAAGATAAAGTTGAAGCTCTTCAACAAGGAGGAGCTGGCCTACTGGTGGAGCCATGTCAAATACATCCCTAGACTTTGGAAGTACATGTTACCTCTGTTGGTGGTTTACATTGCAGAGTACATGATCAACCAGAGTCTCTTTGAGCAGCTCTACAACCCTGGGACGTTTGTCTTTGGCAAGATCTGTCTCAACCAAGACACACAGTACAGATGGTGAGAAGACAGCAGTGATTTCACAGCTGGTTTAGTTTTGAAAATGCTCCATTTTTTGTTTCTTCACAGGTTACAAGTCATCTACCAGGTTGGTGTGCTTATCTCAAGATCCTCAGTCAGTCTGATCTACATCAGACACTTCTGGATACTAGCAGTGTTACAGGTGGGTTACCATAGCAACAAATAAATATACATGTGGGTTGCCATAGCAACAGATAAGAACACATGTGGGTTGCCATAGTAACAAATAATGGTACATGTGTGCATATAGTTACAGTTGTTTGAACATCTCCAACTGCTCCTCTCTCTCCAGGCTGTTAACTTTGTTTTCTTCTTCTTTGCTGCTTGCTACCTCTTCATCCCCTCATTCTGGATCACCTTCCTACTGGTACTGTACGAGGGGTTGCTAGGGGGCGGAGTCTATGTGAACGCCTTTTACTCAATATCAAAAGATGTAAGTACATAAAATCAATTTTTACTCTGCATATGTTTCATCTCTCCCTCTCTCTCTCTCTCTCTCTCTCTCTCTCTCTCTCTCTCTCTCACACACACACACACACACACACACACAGGTGCCTAAGATTCATCGTGAGTTCTCAATGGGTGTGGTCAGTGTTGCCGATAGCACAGGTATCTTCATAGCAGCTGTCCTCTCAGAGTGGGTCATTCATACGTACATCTGTAACCACTTCGCACACTACGTGGAAGATGACTTCTACTAGCGTTAAAATTTATAGTCCCAAACCAAAGAACTAACCAGAATATTGTTTTATTTGTGTGTGTACTTTGTTGTTTTCCATTTGTTTGTTTGTTTGTTTGTTTGTTTTCAAGTTGATATATATAATAGCATTGTTTTAATTTCTTATTAAATTTTGTTATCAAAAGTTTGGTTTAATTTATGTGGCAGGTTTATCAAATTTGCAGCAAATTAAATGGAGCAGCATTCAAAAGTTGAAACAGCAGCTTACATACACAAGCATACACACAACATATAATAAAAGTCGGGAAAAATGGATAGTATATACAAAACTTCGATTAGTTCGATCTAGAGCTGAAAAGATTGTCAAATACACTTATGGAATGAAAGATGAAAAATTATAATTTAAGAAATGGCTTAGGATGGGACACACACACACACACACACACACACACACACACACACACACACACACGACCTTGATTGTCAGTATAGACACCTAGCTGATTGTGTAGCCAAAACTATTCNAGGATCAGAGTCTCGACGGCCTCCTCATTCTCTCTGGTCTCCTTTATTCTGGTAGGTCTCTCTCTCAACAAGCCTCTGGTCATCTTTGGTGTGGTGTGTGCCAGCATCAGTTCAGGATTTGGAGAGCTCACCTTTCTCAGTTTGACAGCAAGATACGACAAGTCAGCAGTCTCTGGATGGTCCTCAGGAACTGGTGGGTGTGGCTTATAATTATAGTGGGTGTGGTTTTTCAGATTAAGCGGTTCAGTAACCTTTTGCATAAATTTTAGGTAGTATTATATGTTTTAACTTGTGAACCAGTATAATAATCATTAAGTTTTTAACCCACTTTATTCGTCTCTGGGTTTGTTAATATTTTAACCCTTTTTGTACTGATGACAAGTGTTTTAACCCTTTGTGTACATGCAGGATTTGCCGGTGTGGGTGCCTCGCTGGTATACGCTGGTCTAAGAACCTTCCTCTCTTCGGCTGTAACCCTCTACCTCCAGACAGTGGTACCCGTCTTGATGATGCTCACGTTCATCTTTGTCCTGGGGAAGCCCGGGAGTATCATCCCTCCATCTCCAGCAGAGAGACGCATTAATGAACAGTTTGAAGGAGACCCTTCGAAGATGAACTGGAAACCGTTTGAAGAGGAGCCACTGATTCATGGCGAGGAGAAGCTACCAGACCAAGAACAAGAAGGAGAAAAAACTAAGAAGATAAAGTTAAAGTTCTTCAACAAGGAGGAGCTGGCCTACTGGTGGAGCCATGTCAAATACATCCCTAGACTTTGGAAGTACATGTTGCCTCTGTTGGTGGTCTATGTGGCAGAGTACATGATCAATCAGAGTCTCTTTGAGCAGCTCTACAACCCTGGGACGTTTGCCTTTGGCAGGATCTGTCTCAACCAAGACACACAGTACAGATGGTGAGAAGACATTTGGGATTTTACAGCTATAATTATAGTTTAGTTTTGAAAATGCTCCATTTTTTGTTTCTTCACAGGTTACAAGTCATCTACCAGGTTGGTGTGCTTATCTCAAGATCCTCAGTCAGTCTGATCTACATCAGACACTTCTGGATACTAGCAGTGTTACAGGTGGGTTACCATAGCAACATAATATACATGTGGGTTGCCATAGCAACAGATAAAGGTACATGTGTGCATGTAGTTGCAGTTGTTTGAACATCTCCAAAAACTGCTCCTCTCTCTCTCTCTCTCTCTCTCTCTCTCTCTCTCTCTCCCTCTCTCTCTCTAGGCTGTTAACTTTGTTTTCTTCTTCTTTGCTGCTTGCTACCTCTTCATCCCCTCATTCTGGATCACCTTCCTACTGGTACTGTACGAGGGGTTGCTAGGGGGCGGAGTCTATGTGAATGCCTTCTACTCAATATCAAAAGATGTAAGTACCATAAAATCAATTTTTACTCTTCATATGTTTCAATAATATTCATCTCTCTCTCTCTCTCTCTCACACACACACACACACACACACACAGGTGCCTAAGATTCATCGTGAGTTCTCAATGGGCGTGGTCAGTGTTGCCGATAGCACAGGTATCTTCATAGCAGCTGTCCTCTCAGAGTGGGTCATTCACACGTATATCTGTAACCACTTCGCACACTACGTGGTGGAAGATGACTTCTACTAGCGTTAAAATTTATAGTCCCAAACTATACCAAAGATTAAACATTGTTTTATATTTGTGTGTGTATTTTGTTATTTTCCATTTATTTGTTTGTTTGTTTTCAAGCTGATATATATAATAGCATTGTTTTAATTTCATTTGTTATCAAAAGTTTCGTTTAATGTTTGTGGCAGGTTTATCAAATTTGCAGCAAATTAAAATGGAGGAGCATTCAAAAGTCAAAACAGCAGCTTACATACACAAGCATACACACAACAGATATAAAAGTCAGGAAAAATGGATAGTATATACAAAACTTTGATTAGTTCGATCTAGAGCTGAAAAGATTGTCAAATACACTTATGGAATGAAAGATGATAAATTATTAATTTAAAGAACAGGCTTAGGATGCACACACGCACACACACACACACACGACCTTGATTGTCAGTATAGACACCTGATTGTGTAGCCAAATTATTCCAATTAATGAGCACCACCCATCGGTGATCCAAATTTGCTCTGGTGAGCAGAGTTCTTGGCGGCCAGAAGGACCTGGTTGTGGACGTAGCTGTCACAGCCAAAGCACCACACGGAGATGTCAGCCAGAGATAGGACCATCTTGTGACCCGTGGCTTGCTCGTGGACTAGCATGTGACCATTGATATAGCGACCGCAAAATACCTGCAGAATAATCATAATATGAAGTGTTGAAAACATAGTTGTTTGAAAACAAAATGGATGGATATTTTTGTGAGCTGAGCTGAGAATTTAAACTTGTGGTGTGTGTAACAATGTTCCAAAAAATACGATTGGCAACCTGAATTATAAGTTAGGGCATGGCTACTGTAGATGAAGAAAAATCTTCATTACATGTATAGCTATTACAACCACAAATCTTTTTACAAAATAACTTCAAACCTACTTGTCCTAAAGTATATACATCTGCAGTACATAGCTTTAAAGGAACTGTGTCACTATATAAGCACTGTTTTGTTACCAAAAATAAAATGCGTGACGTTTTGTGACATTTTTTGTTGACAAATGCGCAATATACGTACATACACGGGGCTAATACCCGGGCGTGGTACCCAGATCGCGCAAGAAACAAAACAAAAAACGTCACAAACGGTCATAGAACATCATAAAACGTCACACATTTTATTTTTAGTAACAAAACACCGCTTATATAGTGACACAAGTAACTTGAGTACACAGCTACAACAGCTATATAGCTCTCTTACGTACGTGGTAGCACTCCAGGCACACCCATGGCTCTTGGAGTTCACCGCACGTCTCACATGTGCTGGCTGCTAGGATACCATCAGGTGGGAGGGGCTTCACGTACGACTCCAAATGTTCACACCAAGTCTTGGGAACGACAGCATACATCGCCAACTACGAGGGTGTGAGAGTGTGAGGGTGTGAGGGGTGGGGGGTGAGCATTAGGCCGGGGCAGAATATTCATTTTTTTGCCTATTCTTCAAATTTATTATTCTAAAGACATTAACCTATAATAATAATTATTATTCTTCAACAATTCATCAGAATATTAATTGTATTTAGGAGTTTCTCGGTACAACAAAATTACTCAAAATTTCATTCGAATAGTTCTATATATTTTCTATTAATATATATACTGTAGCATCAGTGAGACCTCAATATAATCTTGCATCAGCTAAGCACTATATAGAAGTTGAAACACCAGACTCCATGGTAAATATTATAAGTCTAGCAGTCAAAATTAATGTTGACATAGTTACAGTGGTGGGATGTGCTTACTACGCATGCACAATGCAATGAATATCATTAGAATAATTATTATTAATGCTGATAATTCTCTTCAAATTGTAAAAAAAGATAACTTATTCTTCTAAAAAGTCTTCTATAATATTCTGCCCAGGCCGAGTGAGTGTGTGAGGGTGTGAGGGGTGACTCACATGTCCCTCTTGTTCTAGAGAAGAGACCACGTTCACTTGTTCCTGTGTCACGTTAATCGGTCCAGTTGCCATGGCAACAGAAGCTCCACCCACCTCAGTGGGAGGATCAGTGTGGTCCTTAGCTGGCATCACGTCCTCTATGGAATGCTGAGTAGACAAAAACTCACAATAATGCTGCTGAATCAGCAAGAAAAGTGCTGAGTCAGCATAAAACTTTGCAGAGAGAGAGAGATGAAGTTGTTAATTATCCTTCACTTACATAGGGGCCTCCCCGTCCAAATGACTCCCTCCGTGGTGATTGCTCATCACTGTTGTCCTTAGTCGGCATAACCTCCTCAATAGATCGCTATGGTAACCAAGAATAATGATAACTCATCAATAATAATTTTATTAATATGTAAATCGGATTCAATTAGTGCCCACTTACGTAGGGGCCACCAAAGCCAAACTTTTCCCCCTCCTCATATTTGATCAGCAAGCCTTCTTGGTCAGCCTCTTGAGAGTGAAGGTCAGGGATCTCAGCTGTTTAGAGAGGGAGAGAGGGAAAGATTTGAAAACCCACATTCTTGGCTGTGTGTATCTCAGTCTAGGAAGGTCGTATGAAGCTGGGATTGGTACCATTGTGATCAGTGTGAAGAGATCTTTCAAATGATATGGTTTATTGCCAGATTTAAATTTTGACCAAAATCATCAAAAACCATGGATTATAGCCATTGGTCCAGTGCGATTTTTTGACAAAAATGGTCATTTTCCAATTTTCAAAATAAACCATATCATTTAAAAGATCTCTTCAAGCTGATTACAATGGTGCAAGTCCCAGCTTCTAACGATCAACCGTTGCTGTTTTAGAGCAGAAAACACACACAGAACTCGCAACAGGCAAAGAAATTGTACATACCAAAGAACTTCATAGACTCCCAGTAGTGTGCGTGTGTGAGCCCCGTGAGGCAGATGGACTTGACGGCACTCTCACATGGATACAGCTGCTTATCGAATTGTGGGAGGGGCTGGTTGCCTAGCAACACGGTTACTATAGCAGCAGTAGATTCCTTAATAGCAGAAAGACTATAACCTGCCAAAGAGAAACACATCTCCATAAAACAGTCGTCATCCGTACAGTAGCAACCCATCCTACCTCCTTCCAGAGCAACAACCAACCTCCCATTGGTCAGCCCCATGAGGAGGTGTGTCATGTGGGCATAGCCAGTGGGCGTGACCTGGTACCTCCCAAGAGGATCCCCCTCGGCAGCATCAAACCCACAGGAGACCAGGACCAGCTCAGGGTTAAACTGGAGAGAGAGAGAGAGAGAGAGAGAGAGAGAGAGAGAGAGAGAGATGAAGAAGAGAAAAGAGCATTTAGCTGAGATGGCACACACATACCTCATATGCTATAGGCATGATGACATGGTGGAACGCTGACAGGTACTCAGCATCTCCCATTGAGTCCCAGTTCCATGCCACATTCACGTTATACCCCAGTGCACTTTGACCTCCAGCATACGAATAATTAGCATCAGGTTGTCCCGGGAAAAATGTACAGTTGTCATAGCGATGGAGGGAAATATAGAGGACCCTGTAATTATAAGGAGTAATAAACTTTTCAACGAGTAAATGCAATTAACTCTTATACCTTTTGTCATCATAAAACATGTGCTGTATTCCGTTGCCATGGTGAACATCCCAATCGACAATCATCACACTGAGAAAGAAAAGGGTTAAAATTTTATCATACACACTGAGGAAGAAAAGAGTTAAAATTAAAAAGCTTAACAAAATCTCAATACAATATTTTATTCAGAAGAAATTTCTTACCGACTTAATCCAAGTTTTTCTATCGCATATTTTGCTGCTATGGCAACATTATTGAAATGACAGAACCCCATGCTATACTCTCTCTCAGCATGATGGCCAGGAGGCCTAATAAAGGAGGGAAGATTAACAACAACCCC